>JBBBDQ010002188.1:887500-1210207 GCA_037127315.1 Ascarosepion bandense
TCATGTTCCCATCACATTTACTAATAAATATACCACATAATAATAGAAGATCTACCAAGAATAATGAAACCTTGTAGGAATGTGTATGCAAAAGATTTTAAATAGATGTTTTGTGTGTGTGTGTGTGTATATATATATATATATATATATATATATATATATAAAATTATTAAAAAGTTGTGAGTTTAAAAATGTATTTTTTTGACAGTATTTGTTTATTTCTATTATTATATTTTATATTTCAGACCGTCCTCGGTCCTTCATCAGAAACAAATGATTTTAAAATTCAAATTAGAAACGTATTTTGCGAGAGTGTCTGTGGAGAGAGTTTGTTTACATCACATGACACGTCTGTGGAGAGAGTTTGTTCACATCAAGTGACGCAGAAAGCGACAGATTTTTTTAAAAATATTTGTAAACATAAACCTATCTTTAATAATACTTATAAATTTTGTTTTAGATAAAATATATATATAGTCTAGCCACTTTCAGTTAGTTTCTTTCTCTTTTTTGCTCATGTTTCCATCACTTTCATTGTTAAATATCCCATATTGTGATAATAGAAAATTTACCAACAAAGGTGAAAGATTCTAAGAAACTGAACATAAATTTACTTATGATGGTTTAGCAATTAAAGCACTTTCTATATATTTTTGTCTTAATAAATTGCTTTCTCTTTAAATTAGTCATTCAGTCAGTTCCTCTCGTTCCTACTACCAATACCACAGTCTTGATGGTCTAGCAATTACAGCACTTTCTATACATTTTTGTCTTAATAGCTAGCTTTCTCTTTAAATTAGAGTCATTCAGTCAGTTCCTCTGCTTTTTACTGCCAATGCCACAGCATTGATGATCTAGCAATTACAGCACTTTCTATACATTTTTGTCTTAATAAATTGCTTTCTCTTTATATTAGTCATTCAGTCAATTCTTCTTGTTCCTACTGCCAATGCCACAGCATTGATGGTCTAGCAATTAAAGTACTTTCTATACTTTTTTGTCTTATTGCTTTCTCTTTACATTATAATAAAGTTTTTTTAAATCAAAATTATGGTCAAACTAATTGAAGGTGAGCAATCCATGCATTTAGTTTGTTGTTTCATAAAGGATCATATATAATATTTTTATTATAAGTGATTATCATAAAAGCATTTTATATCATTACACAAAAGCTTTCATGTTTCAATACTATGAATTATACTTCTTCAGGTGATGGTTGGTAACTAGTAATAAAAACAGATTAAAAATAGGTTTTTATGACCAGTTACCAACCATCACCTAACAAAGTACAATTCCTGGTACTGAAACATGAATGCTTTTATGTAGAGATGTAAAAGGTTTTTCTTACAATCACTTATAATAAAAATATTACAAATTTCTACTTTGTATTGAGCACTTTTTTAAAAAGTAAATGCTACAAACTGTGGATTTTTACTCCATTTATTCTTTCTCTTATATACATATATATATATATATATATATAATGCAGAGGAAGGCAGTAAACAACTGCTCCCAAAGGTATGAAACAATGACAAAGGGCTCAATACAAAATTTAATAAGAAGAATGTAGAGCAAGAATATGTACTCAATAATTAAGGAATCAACACCAAGCTAACCGGGTTTCAACTGGGAGGCATTGTCAGACACAAGGATCTTGCAGTTAAAACCCAGGAGGTAGCTGAATAATTTCTTAATTATTGAGTGTATATATATATATATATATATATATATATATACTAGCAGTATAGCCTGGCGTTACTCAGGTGTAATGAAAACTTTAAAACTAATCCATGGTCCTGAAGCTCGGACTCAGCCTAAAGAATATTTGTGTGAAGTTTGGTGAGAATCGGATAAAAATTGTGGATTTGTATAAAGGACATACAGACAAATAAACAGACACACACACACAAACATTTTTCCTTTTATATATATATATATATATATATATATATATAATCAATTTTCTGCACTATTGTAAGAACTTCACCCTTGAAACTTCTGTATATCGTTTCTTATGTCTTTGTCTATGAGTGTATCAAATTTGATTGAAATCGGACCACTCCTTCTATAACCCAATTTTTTTGATTAGCGATTTTCAATATTTATCGGAGGTACCTTGACACAAAACCTATCTAAGAACACTTGCAGATACTTATATTACAACTGTGCCAATTTTCAAGAAAATTGGTTCAGCCGTTTCAGAGTCTATAGGTAACGGACACACACATACAGACAAAGTTCCATTTATAAATAAGTTTAGATACTTAACTACCTTAATGTCTTCTAAGGTTGAAAATTGAAATGATAAAGCTTAAGAACACAGTTGATTAAAAAAAATATTTTGAATATTTTCATCAAAGACTTCAATATGAAACAAAGTAAAGTGGACATTTAATCTGATATTCCATTTTCCTCAATGTGAAATGAACATATCTTCTTCATCATAGTAAAAGATAAGTCAGTGTAGACTTTATTATAAATTGATCAATTTTTGTATTTTCTTCCAAGTGAGCAGTTTGTAGAAATCAGTTCAAAAGCTCTTGTCTTATTTTTTTTTTTTTGTAATACATCTCAAGTATAACTAAATGAAATGTCGGAAATCTCCGAGCTGATAAAAGGAAACTATAATTACCATCTATTGAATGAGTGGCCATCTTGGAAATTTTCAGTGACCTTTATTGTTAAAATCCATTCACTTTTCCATTTTTTATTTATTGTTTGCTTTATTCTTATTTCTTTTGTTTTAGAGTAAAAATTACCAGTTCTCCAGAAAATGGTAGTCATCCAAGAACTGATTGTCACAAATTCTCACTGTCATCTTATATCCAAGAACTTGTTACCATTTCCCCTAATCATTGTTGGCTCTGATTCAGTTTACAGAATTCCAGATTATAGATTAGTGTCAAATCTGGTTGTGTCATTCACTGATTGTTAAATCTGTCTCCTGTCATTTTTCTAATGTTTATCAAGTGAGTCAGCTTCTGTCTGTCTGTCAACAGTGAAAATATCTGACTAGTTTCTTACAATGGTTAAATACCGGCTTGTAAGCTGGAATCTAAAAGTGTTCTACATTACGAACAAGTTTTCTTGGTAATACCCTACCTAAAAAGAGTTTTGGATGTTAGTTTAACATTGAATAAATAATATTGTTTTATTAGATCCACTTTTAACACAGCTAAAAAATATAGAAGTAAAGAGAACAAAAAGCTGAATAGAGAATCATTTGTTGTGGGATAGGGTGGCAATACAAAAGAAGCATCTTTGTCATTTTATTCTTCAAAGATTTATTTCATTAAATGTGGTTCATTTTTTGTTCTTAAAAATAATTTTGTTTTATTAAGAAAAAAGATTCTCATTTTAGAACACTGAATAGAAGTTTAGGAAAATTTAAATTTAGTAAGTGAAAGATATTTTACTATTAATATGACAATAATAATCATAACGATAGTGTGCATGAATAATCATAGAAATAGCTATGCAGAGGACATTTTATGAAAGAAACAGAATTCCTCATCATTACAGGGCAAACTACATCAAGGCAAAGATAAAAAAAAAAGCCCATAAATTAATAAACACCACTTCTGCAGGGATGATGAAAAAGTGAACAATATAATCAGTAAATATAGCGAGTTGATCTCCTTAGAATACAAGGGTAGCAGCAGCCATACACTGGGTACTGTGTCAATAAGTTGGGTTAAACCATCTGAGCAAATGGTATCAGCTCAACCCTGTGGCTATTCTGGCAAACAGAAAGTAAATAATACTTTAGGATATCGACACCCAAACCAACAACAGAGTACAAACAAAAAGACCAGGGCTGATATTCATCATTAAAGACATTGCCAGTTCATGTATGTCATTGTGCCAACAGACCACAGAATAAACCTGATGAAAATTGAAAACATACCAGAAACTTTATTGGGAGCTGAGGTTTTTTATATTTACTCTATACAAGGTCCAAAAGCCACACAGAGGCACAATTTATATAGATATGTGAAGAAGATAACAGTT
Organism: Ascarosepion bandense; assembly: GCA_037127315.1. Taxonomy (NCBI): domain Eukaryota; kingdom Metazoa; phylum Mollusca; class Cephalopoda; order Sepiida; family Sepiidae; genus Ascarosepion; species Ascarosepion bandense. The sequence continues at coordinate 891,512 of JBBBDQ010002188.1, forward strand.
GACCCTAGATTTGAACAATATACAGAATATGAAAGTTAAAATTATACCACAATAGTCAGTTAAGTGCCATATGTGATACACATGTTGGGTGATCATGTCCTCAAAGAGACATGACTGACAGTGCAGATTTTCTCCCAGAAGATTTCTATTTATGCATTAGACTAGTTGCCAATCAAAGTTATGGAACCCAATCTGTCTTGCTATTTAACCTCTAGATCGAGGGAGAAGTGACAGATTAATACCTTTCCCTAGAGTATTTGTGCATAAGTGAATGCAAGGAATTCAACTGGAATTTGAACTCAGCTCTCTGATTTCTTGTTCCAAGCCGATATCCACTGCACTACAACTCACATCCACCAACGGTAGTATATATCCTTGAAACTGTGCCAAAAACACAGACAAGGCAACTAAGACAAATGGTAAAGGCAAAAAAAAATCTATCAGGAAGACAGAACAGAAACTAGAGAGAACAAGGGATGGAATAATGATGGCAGCAGTGGTGTTTGTCATGATAATCTTAGCAGAATAGGATATTAAAAACAAAAATGGACATTGAATAAAACAGATGAATATGGGAGCCATATCAATAGGGGAGGGGGATAGTCACAACAAAGTGTCATGGAAACTGTTTCAAAGACTGCATCAAGTGAATAAAGAATGATGAACCCAGAAACAGTTTGGAGAGTGTGAAAAAAAAAATCTAAGAAAAATTTTGGTGGTAGACAAAAACTATTACAAATAAACAGTCATAGATAAGGTTAAACAGAGGACATCTGAAAAGAGGAGAATTTCATATCACAACCAGAAGTAGTATATGAGAAAGAATCAAATGAAAACAAAAATAGACAAATGCCTGAAGCTCACCTAAGAACAAAAAAAAATGTGTAACTTGAAGGTTACAGTTGTATTTACAGGTGAGCTGAAAAGTTCCCAGTTTAACCAACTTTCTAAAATCTGACCAAATGAATAAACATCAGAACCTTTTGGAAGAGCTTCTTGATTATGTCTTGAGTTTGGAATGATGAATTTGGAATTCTTATGAAACACTAGATTCAGAAACCATATGGCAACATTGTCTGAGGATGCTCAGAGAGGTTCTGGGAATTTAAGGAGGCCTACTGTCATTCACTCTCCAGCAGTAATTACTAAACATCTGGTGGGGCATTATTATTATTAATGTCAAATATTGAAGAGGCTTTTTCAAGTTGACCTCCGATGAAAGCCACCAGATACTACCAACATGAAAACTTAACAAATAACAATACAAACAACAATACCATTGATATCTTTATTGTCATTATCATTGTTTACAGTTACCAAAGATAAATGAAAGTTTAGCATCATCATTTCCATGCTAGACGGGGTTATTGTGATGACTTCATAATTGAACCATTTTACTTACCAAGGTTAAAGAATTCAGCCTACCCTATTCTACACAGAGTAGGTGTAGAGGTTTTTTTTTCAGAGATTTCCTTCTCTTAGACAGGTTGCTATTTTTATGACCTTACTAACACCACCCAGTTCAGGAGGCTGGAAACTCGGTGCTTTTATTGAGACACCATCTCCAGGAAGAAAATTTTTTTAAATTTGAAGTTTTCTTATATCATTAATTCAGTTTTATTATAAAATATTCCTTATCTATTTCAAATTTGACAGAATAAATTAAAAAATGTTATAAAGGATTGAAAGTCATACTTTTGTAACTGTAAAGCCTAATATGAAAGCAAAACAAGCCTGGCATTCCTGATGGGTTGCTTGAACCCAGTATTCAAGCTCAAATTTCAAAGTTGACACTTGTTCATGTAATTATAGATTTGAGTTAATTGTTGCTAAAATCAAAGTCAGTTAAGTGTCATACATGATACATGCTTTGAACAATCATGTCTCGAAAGATACATGACTGACTGGGCAGAAAATTATCCCACAGTAGGTTGCCATTGCTTTCTGCGGTAGACTGGTTGCTAACCAAGGCTAGAGAACCCACTCTGTCTTGTTATTTAACCCATAACTGAAGGGAAGAGATGGATTAATACCTTTCCAAAGTGTATTTGTGCATAAGTGAATACAAGGAATTCAACTGGAATTTGAACTCAGCTCCCCGATTTGTCATTCTGAAGTGATATCCACTGTACCACAACACACATCCCACATCAAAGGCAATACTGAAAAAAAAGAGATGGGTGGGCAAACATTAACCCAATAAAATCATGTTTCAATGCTGAATTTTTTGTTATTTACATTCAATATTCACTTTTGAACTGCCACTTTTACAGTTTTCCATACTTTATCAATTTCAGTGCTTTTAGTTGTCTATCTTGTCTTCATACCTAATTATCTATTAATTTATAAAATATGTGAATAATTAAAAAAATAAGGAATTAAAGCTTATTTCAAGATATCTAGTGAACTTTTAATTTCTGGTCAAATTTTAAAAAAAACAAAAAGAGATTTACCTGTGGGTGTGTCTTTTTTTTTTTTAGGTAACACAGTAAAAGTAACACATCATAGCAATATTTTAGTTAGCACAATCCTGTTAAAAAAACTCTAACTTGGAGAATAAAGCAATTTTCAGTTAACTTGACAATAAGGCTGGTGATCTCTGGTTATACTGTTATTTTGGGAAAATATTTGTTGTATATTTTTATATACAATTGTAAAATTTGAATTATAGTTGGATTTTGGGCAATTATTTACATCTCTATTTTTTGTTAATATGCAGTGAGTATATTAAAAGATTCTACCTTGTATGGAAGAATTTTTATCTGTACAACCCAAGTAAGAGCACTTTCATAGCAAAATATGGTGAAAGTGCTCTTTAACTAAGATTCATGAGAATTCAAATGATGACAAAAATGCTAAAAAACATAGAAAGCAAAATCTTCCTTTCCACTTTACAATCAGTTATTGATATTCCCTTGAGTAAAAGAATAGAAAGAAAACTTGGGAGACTTTTTAAAAAAACTGAAAAAAATATTTTCAGAAGAGCTGAAATGTTGACAGTAAAAATTTAAGGGGAAGAAAATTGATAGCAACAGAGCTTATCAAATTTGTAAAAGAAAGACAAAGTTTGGACTGATGTTTTCTCATTGAAAAGAAAAGAAAAATACATCAAGAAAGAAAATTTTTCTCTTTCCACAGATGAGACATCATTTGCAAAGTTGAGAATCTATGAATAAAGATTATCAAGTTACTATTGAATCCAGCCAGTGTTTTCTCAGTTTTTCTGTTTTGGTTTTAACATTTTCTACATCACAGATTCAGTGTTTGTTCCATTGTCACCTTTGTTCTTGATTAGACAAAAGATCAACATAAAGCCTATATCTACACACACAATGTTTTGCTCCAAATATACACACACTATAAATGTTACATGTTACATGTTATATTTAGTGGGTACATGCAGTTTGATGAGACATCCTTGGTGGTCCGTTTTTTTTTAATAATGAAATTACACTATTTACATTGTTTAGAGTGTTGCCATCATTTTTATTGACATCTTCATTGCATGTGGAACTAGAACAATCTAACCTGTAAGGACACTGCCATGATGTTCTTACTTATCAGAGCTGGTTTTGCAAACAAGCCCTGACAAGTGAGAACATCCTGACAGTGTTCTCACAGAACTTCAAAATCACCATGAATCTGCTCAGTTAAGATGACATATTCTTTGTGCTTGTCCATGCTTTATCTTCACCCTGATATTGAGCAATTTACAATAAAAAATCTGCTTGCCAAAATACATTTTATCAGTAAAACCACTGAAAAACAACAACTTTAGCACTAAACATTAGCACAACTCAACAATATATATATATATATATATATAGAGAGAGAGAGAGAATTTATGTCACTACAAAAGTAGCCATTTTGTTTCAACACTATCCATGTCTTATCAAGGGATCACTTGATAAGATACAGATAGTGTTGAAATAATGGCTACTTTTGTAGTGATATTATAACATATTTATGTTATAAATTCTAAATCAGTATTATTTACTCTACTTTGTATTACGCACTTTTTAAGAATAGCATTTCTTTGAATACAGAATCTTATTCCATCCATACCTACCCAATACTTATATGTATGTCTGTGTATATATATATATATATATATATATATATATATATATATATATTAGACATATAAAATATCATAATTCATATTTGAAGAGAATTTTTTCAATGTTATAGAAAGTTAAAATAATGAAAATTAACCATTTTCTTTGGATTTTTTTGTTTTAACATCTCCTAACATGAGATTATACTGCACATGAAAAAATTCTCTTTATATATTTATGTGTGTGTGTGTGTGCACACAGATACACATCAATATATAAATATAAATCAGGTATTAATAAAACAGTGCTCAATGTGATATAACAAAGCAAAAAGTATATATTAATAAATATACATATTATCCTACGTTTTATGCAATCATCAGATGCATATCAAGAACTGAAGTATTTTTGTTTTCAATTATTATTTTTTGATTATATATACACACACTTTAGGTTAGAAATAGAGACTAAAATTGTTGTGCCAATTTTCTAAATGGCGAAGACATTTTTGCCTTAAAAATAAGCATTCAAAATGCATTAAAATTGTTTGATATGTTACAATGTCATCATTGTTCAGTAAAGTTAATGTCAAAAAATCTCTTTCATATTTAACTGAATGAATTTAGTGAATCACTAAATTATTTTGAAATCTACATTTAATTCATTTTTTTTAATTCTCTAAATTTACATTTTCATAGGGAATTTGACCATGAAGTGTTTTATAACTTGTGTTTGCCATTTCTTATTCTTCATTATTTTTACTCATTCAGTTTTCATACGTGTCTTTTTGACAAATATTTTCATGGCAACTGCTATGACGAGCTTTTATCCTTGGTACCCCATCCATGTGAATTTAAGTGCGCTACTAGTTTGGCATCTAGATCCCAACTTTTTACCATTGAAATAGTTAAATTCAATAATCATTCTACTTGAACAGTTTCTTTTCTCACACTTCCCACCTGTTTACTTGTTTTCTTGATAGCTACAATCTCCAAAAATTTAAATACAACATCGATTGTCATCTTCTATCTTCTTGAATTTCGTTCATCTTTTATCCTTTCTTCAATAACCATTGTACCCAGTCTTTTCTTTCACTGTAACCCCATGAATACTAGTGGTGGTTCTGCCTTGCTTGGAGTGAAATGATTAAAAAAACAAAATTCTCATGATAGATAAAGTGACATCAAGTCTTTGAAGCACTCTCCTCAGTATTAATTTTAGTAAATGTTATCTGAATAGTTTCATTTCTTTCACAGATTCCCAGTTCTTCAAACTTCTTTGCAAGGGTGTTTGTGTCCATTTCAAACATTATCTACAGATTTTTAGCAAAGTATACCTATTTGTCAGTTTCTCAATCTTTTTCAGTTTTATTGTATTGTTGACTAGAAAGTTGATATTCACCCTTTGACAAGTTTTCTTTTTTAACCAGAATTAGATCTGTTTTCATGGCCTGAATTGAGTGGTTTTTGGCATTATAAATGTCCATAGAATTTTACTTTTTCTATTCTCTACAGCAGTTTCTGGTTTGTGCTTATACCACAGTTTTGCATAGTTATATCAGCCTATTGTTTGCATAGTTCCCTATGGAATACCATTCCTACCCAGTCATATTTTTATACTATTTTTACACTCCTTCTGAGTTAATATGCTATTTTCATTTATTACATTATATATAGTTTCATCTCTGTCTCTCACAAGTGACATTTTGTTGAGCCTTACCTATTTTTTTTTTCTTTTAATATTTTGTTTCTAGTAAGATGTTCATTTTCAGGTCACCTCTTATGATTTAAGAAAATTAACTGGTGATTCATTTTTTCATCGACATACTGTATATATCCAACACTTTTAAATGCACCTCTGCTGTTCCGAGAAGGCATGTTTTTTTTTCAAATCTCAATCCAATATCTGCAAGTTCATTATCATTCTCATAATTTTTGTGTTTTATTAGGTTTTTATAATGATACCTAATTTGTCTCCCTTTTTACAGATGTTCACCTACTCCAGTATCAGTCCTGTGAATGCAATCAGTGGAGTAATAAGCCCCACCACCTTGAGTTTGATTCCCTCGCCAGTAGCAACCCCTCGGACAACGCCGCGATCAACGCCTGTTCCCCGTTGGACAAATCCCTTCATCCCCTTGGACGAGGCTGTGGACTACAATATGATTGCCAGTTTGATGCATGTAAACCCTGAAGAGTCATTATTAAATGAAGGTAAGTTTCAACATGTGAACATTAGTAAATTATTATCTGTTAAGCTTTCTTTAGTAAATAAATGCGAAGTAGAGTTTTATAAAGATAAGACCTATTTTATTGTCCATGATTAGGAGAGAGGAAAAAAACCCACATCAATAGTGTAGTTGTGGTGCTGACTACATGGGTAGAAGAAACCCAACGGTTAGATGCTAGGATGCAATAACATGTTTGTGCTATTAATTTCAGCATCGATTTATTTACCATCTTACGTTGTGCTCAGTCAAATCTTCATATAAAGGTGTTAGAAACGATTTACATTCAGTCTAGACAGCCCTCCCTCTGTAAACAGAGGGAGTGCTTGTTGGAACTGAATGGTATTGCAATCTAAATAATTTTAAGCTTATATTAATATATATTTTTTTACTAGTTTCATGTCATTTTTTCAATATACTATCACTCGTTTTTGGCTATGTGGAGTGAGGGTGAAACTGGTCAGTGGTGTTTGTTTTATTTTTTACTCCCCCTTTTTCTTTCTCTCTTAATCGTGGACAATAAGATAGATTTTATCTTTTTAAATTGCATTTTATATATATATATATATATATATATATATTCAGTCAAAACAAACATCCTTAATAATGGCTAATAGAATATTGAATATGCTCAGATATATAGAACATTGGAACAGTTTTTTTGGAGTGTGGGGGTATGTCCAGTAAAGAAAAATATTTGTATAAATGTAAGAAAAATTGAATAAAAAGTTTAATTGCAATATCTTGTCAGTCATTTTTAAGAAAACTTGTATAAAAAGTGATTGCTGCCCAAATCAATCAGTTATATGCCGTACATGATACATACTTGGGCAATCATGTCTCTTTTGAGACATAACTGACTAGGCAGAATATTTTCCCACAGTAGGTTGCCATTACTTTAAGCAGGACACATTGCCAACCAAGGTTATAGAACTCAATCTGTTCTGCTATTTAACCCATAGCTAGAGGGAGAAGTGATAGATTAATACCTTTCCCAAGGGTATTTGTGCAAAAGTGAATGCAACGAATTCAACTGGAATTTGAACTTGGCTCTCTGATTTCTCATTTTGAGCTGATATCTACTGCACCACAATGCTTGACATATGAGAGTTCTGTTGCTTTGATTCTCTATAATGTGATTTTCTGTGTAAGGCAGAACATACCCGCGGTTTTCTGTGAATAAGTACTGACATCTCTCAGTTCTGTTAACACAATAGTAAAGCAATAATCTAGGATATCACAACACATTTTTATGACATCTGCTAACATAATTAAGCTTAAAAAAACACATGCAGGAAGTAAATATAATATATACAATGAAATAAAATTGTTTTAAGCTGCTTGTATATTTATTGCCAATTGATATCATTGGCTGTCAGTGGATGAAATACATATTTTTTAAGGTTTTATTAAAATTTTGTTTAAGTTTACACATATCCTCCATCATTAGCAATACAAAGGGTAATACAATGTTGCAGTTCACAGAAAACATTTGCCAACTGATTTTACAGTAATGCCTGAAATCACATTAGTTATTATAAGCTTTTAAATCTTCTAATGAACTAGGTTTGGTTGCATACACAATTGTTTTCACATGTCAGTTGAAGCTATGGATCAAATTGACTCCGAAAAAAAGAAAATATTTTTTTACTTATCTAAAAATTGTTGCAAATTTTGTGGTAAAGAATTATTCAATAACTGTACTTAAAACTAGGTACATGAAACTTTATAACATTTTTTACAAATTATTTCTATCACAAATACAAATAAAGTTATAAACTTTTTAAAGTGCACACGGACTTTATATTCACATCCGTTTTAAACAACAGTCAAAGGACTTAAACCAAACAATGAGCCAATGTTCGTTGTTGTTTCATCCTTTTCAATGCATTTAACAATGTCTAATTTCACTTCCCTGATGATGGCTGTCCTTTGCTTCAAAGCATTGCCATCAGAAGAAGTTGCTTGGGAGCCACGATGAAGTGCAATAAGTTTCCACAAACGCATTACAGATGAAGGAGAGCAAATGCACAACAATCCAATATGACATACAACCACCTTATGTAATCAAGGATGTGCGTTGTGGTGCAGTGGATATTGACTCGGAACAACAAATTGGGGTGTCGAGTTCAAATTCCAGTTGAATTCCTTGCATCCACTTATGCACAAATACCTTTGGGAAAGGTATTAATCCATTTCTTCTCTCCAGTTATGGGTTAAATAATAGGACAGATTGGGTTCTGTAGCCTTGGTTGGCAAACAGTCTACCACAGAAAGCAATGGCAACCTACTGCAAGATAATCTTCTGCCCAGTCAGTCATGTCTTGAAAGAGACATGATCGGCCAAAGCGTGTATCACGTATGGCACTTAAGTAACTGACTGACTATGTAAACAGCATGTCGAAAGATTAATGAAGATTGTGTCATAACCACAAATTGTCATAGATCAAGACTGTCATAACCTGGGTACTTACTGTATATAAATATATATATATATATATATATATATATATATATATATATATAAACGAGTTACTACACAACCACGGTTTCTACTTTCCAGTGTCTTCAGGCAATTTACAATAACTGATTTTTACCATTTTATTTTTAAGAATACTCACATAACTGAGATTTTTTACGAATACGCAATTTTTAAAAATTAGAAGAAGTTATAACGTTTTCATCCATGGTTGCATACCATAAAATACCTATTAGGGTCATCCAACCACAGATGAAAATGTTATAACTTCTTCCAATTTTTGAAAATTGTTTGTTCATAAAGAATCTCCATTACGTGAGCGTTCTTAAAAAATAAAAATGGTAAAATCAGTTATCACGTTAGAAACCTAGGTCATGTAATAACTCATTTACAAATGAATAAAATATTCAAAAGGTCTACAATATAATTGTATTGAACACTTTCTAATATAACTATGTACAGGTCTAATTTAATTATGACCAAAAACTAAGTAATTAAATTATTATATTTATGCAAAAGTATACTTAGTTATAATCTGAAGAAGTATGGTTAAATAAAGAAGACAATAGTTCATATTTGAAGAGATTTTTTTTTCTCATGTGCCATATAATGTTATGTTGTGAGATGTTAAAATGATGGCAATTAACTGTTTTCTTTGGATTTGTTTTATGTTTGTTGTATATGTTGGTCTAGAAAAGTATTGTTTCTGTTAGGAAAGGTGAGATTTGGAAAAAATAGGAACTGTGATGTTTTTTTTAAATGTTTAATAATTTCAGTTTACCTTATGATTAATTTATGAGTGTTTTTTTCTAGTAACCAAAATTTTTGTTCATAGATACTTTATTTAAAATCAAATTTATTTAATCTCTTTGCCATGATAAAGTCCATCACAGGATGAAACACATAGCCGAAAAAGCTTATAGTTTTCCTCCTGTCACCTTTACTTAACCATATATATATATATAGTCTTCATTTGTAAATGAGTTATCACACAACCTAGGTTTCTACCATGTGGTGTCTTCAGGCAATTTGCAATAACTGATTTTACCTTTTACCATTTTTTTTTTTTTTTTTTTTAAGAAGACTAACATAACTGATTTTTTTGAACACTCACATAGCGGGGAATTTTTGAACGCGCAATTTTTAAAATTACAAGAAATTATAACATTTTCATCCATGGTTTCTATGAACCTAATAGATATTTTTTTTTATTATGACCAAAAACTAAGTAATTAAACAATTAAAATATATATATATATATATATCGAATAAAGGAATAGGGTTGTTCCAATGAGAGTAATTAGTATAAACTCAAAGAAACCCAAACATAAAACCATGAATTTGTTCGCCTGAAGAGTCAATTTTAGGCTCGAAACACGTGTACACATCATGAACAATTAATACTTCATAACTTGTATAAATACCAAAACAATAAACATACATTTTAAAGAAAACATTCACGGCTTCTCACACTTTTTATTTTATATATATATATACACACACACACAAAAACAGATTTAAAGCTGAAAAAGTCATTCTTGGGACTAATCAGGAGGATTAACTGGTGAAAAAGAAAGTAATAATTGTTAAAAGACTAAGACTCTGGACATGTTTCTACAGGAGAATATTTGTTAAATTGTACAAACTTAAAATTTTCTTTAAGGAAGCCATTTTATTTTTCTAATTTGCACCTTTGAATGTTTAACTTTTGAAAGTGATTCATGTTATTCTTCAAATTTATTTGATTTTTTTTATTAATTTTTTTTTTATTTTCTGTTTTTTTTTCTTTTTTTTTTTTTTGCTTTTACAGAACGATTTTTCCCTGTTGTTCAAAATAATGAAACAATGGAGACAAGCAGCAATGGAGGCAACAGTGGAAGCACCCAGCAATCATCCAGTAGCGGGAAACCACAGACACAAACACAACAAACCTGAGGATGGCTCAGCAAGCAAACTCAGGTGTTAATTAGCTGAATTTTCTAATTAAATGACAGAAAAAAAAACACACAAAAATACAAATAATACTTATCCACCCTTATCTCCAAATGCCACTGGAAGAAAAAAGAAAACCCATGCTTACCTACAATTTAAAGTCATACCCAGGTCTCCCCAAAAAAATAAAAGCAAAAAAATGAACATGATCCACCCAACCATCTCTCAGATCATTTGTCATTATCATTGTTGAGCCACCTCAAAACTGAAAAGTTTGGAAAAAAAAGTTTACACCCCTCCCGCAAAAAAACAAAAAAACAAAGAGAAAACAAGCAACAAAAATAATCCTAACCCTCAGAATCCCCGACCCCTCCACTTTTTATTGCACACTTAGTGCTCAGCTGTGATAGCAAGCAGTGACCAATTGGTATTAGTGTATTGTAGGACACTGCAGACTATATGTGAATGTCGTTGCACTTTAAATGTATAAACTTTGTGTAATTTATACCCACGCTCAGTCACCACTTCCTTTGACTATTTTTCTTTTCTTTCTCCCTTTCTCTTATTTTTCCTCTGCCTGCTACTCTTGAAACTCTCTTCTTCAATTATCCTTTTTCTTTCTTCCTCTTCATTCTTCTTTGTTTTTCCAACTGTCTTTCACAAATACACCTTTGCACTTGGTAATAATAATATGCTCATTATCCTTTTCTGTTTTTATATATATATATATATATATATATATAAAATCTTGTAATCTGTACCTGCTCTAACAACCCTCCAACACAATCCAAAGCACCCTATCCACCAGCCCAGAAATCCCTGACTCTTTTTTTTTTTTTCTTAAAGATCTGATGCTACTTTTTCATTTCCATGCTGATCCAATTATTTTTTGTCCTTCAGTCCAATACTCTGTCTTTCTCTTGCTTCCTTGGATAAAATTCCCAACAACTAAAACTGACACCTCCACCATTTCCTTAACCAATTCCCAGTCCCAATTCAACTGCAAAACATTATAAAAAGAAAACAAAAAAATAACCATCATAATAAGTAATAGTCATACTAAGATGATAATAATAACAAGAAGAAGTAGAAAATTCTACTCAGTCTATAATTATCCTTTGTACCCTTTGCCTATGAAGAGGTCTTGCTAAAAGATGACCCCCCATCCCCCCAAAAAAATGAACAAGAAAAAGAAAAAACTAAGAATACCAACTTGCCTGTGTAGTTGGGGTGGTTTGTTTTTTCGGCCTGTTGTCAAAAAAAAAAAGTGTTATTCTTTCCTTTAAAGATTTCTTTTTTAATTAGTTTCTACACACACATACACACACACACACACACAGAGACATTGGCATGCTTATCATCTGATGAATCTGTAGTTTCATTAAGCCTCTCACTTTATCTGAATGGTAAAAGAAAAGACAACAAGTTTTTATCTTACTAACTATAATGGGTTGGGGCAGGGTGGAATCATAACAAAAAAATTTATACAAAAATATTTAAGTAAAAAAAAAAAAGAATAAAATAACCACACATTTTTTTCAAAGAAGGACAATGACAAAGAAAGATGATGACAAAGAAGAAGAAGGATCCAGAATTTGTAACCCCCCCCCAAATGGTCGCTTTTCTTATAAAAAAAAATGAGCTTACTGTGACTTGATGTACAATCTTGATTTATTTTGGTTGCAAACTGTTATCAAAAACACAAAAAAAAAACCTCGGAAAAGTCTTTCGTTTTAAACTGTATTATGCTGTGTGTTAGTAGTACTGTGAGGATTTCCACATAATGGCCATAAATACATCACCTGTAACTATTACTACTTGCGATACCACAAAAATTATTACTATTACCATGGGTTGTACAATTCATTTAGTATGGTCATTTGGTAGGACAGGAGTCCACTAATAAATACATACATAATGGTCAGACAGCTCCTGCAGATATTTCCTCTCGTTCTTGGAATGATCATATAATGGTGGAAATGTCCAGTGAGGGGCAACATTGCCAAAAAGTCTTGCCTTGAATGTTAACAAAATCAATCGGGACTGTGACAATTACAAGAGTATTATATCTCAAAGTTTAGCAAATCAAATTTTCATCTCTTTCTATTCCCCATTAATTTTTCTTATTAACATCAGCTTTCCCAAATCTGACACCAAAGGCCAATTGTATAAAAGAAGAAGATAAATTCCTTTTATCAGGAAGCAGTAGAAAAAAAAAGTCGTATAACTAGAATTTGATACATTTTACCTGTTTACCTGAAGAAAACTGGAGAAGTACCAGTAGAAAATTGGTGAATAAAACCCTTGTAAGTGAGGTGTTATATACTCTATTTGAGATACTTGTTTTAAACTAAGAACTGCATTTATTTATCATCTTCTTTTTAAAATCTAAGACATATATTTCTAAATGGGATTTTACAAAAGATCTAAAATAGTAACTAAAAACCTTTGTTTCGTTGGCTTAAATATTTTTTTTACCAAACGTTAAAACCGTTTAAGTCTTCAAACAGATTTCTCTTCTCTTTGCATAATTAAAAAATAACCTTTCTGTTACAATTTGAGAAAAAAAAATAACTCTTAACTTTGATATTTTAAAAAAAACAACTTTTTTCTTGCCATTAAATATTACTCAGGAAAAAAAATTTAAATGATACAAAATCATTTTTATTGCAACAAGGTTCAAATTTTAAATTGATTTTTTTTAGAGTCATTGATCAGTTAAAACTGCTTTTTACTATTACTTTGAACTCAAAAACTGTAAAGTTTTTAAATTTAAATTTTAAAAGTAATGGGTTTCATGCTAGGATTTTAATTTTTTATGGTCATTTTTGTATGAGTGTACAGTCAGTTTTTGGATGAATGAGTGAGATCAATTTCAGTAAAAATCAGACTGAAATTCAAAAAAATTCAAGTAGGATTTTAAGAAAAAAAAGAGAAGTTTTCTTTTTTTTGTTTTTTGTTTTTTTTTGTTGTTTTTTTTCTCAAAAATAACTTTAAATAGAATTTACAAACAAAATTTAACAATTTCTGTGTTTTGTTCAACATCAGTTTTGGGGATTATCATTTTGAAAAAAATCTTATAATGCTATAAATATTTCAAATTTATAACAGGCAGTCACTAATTGCCCATCATGCCACGTTTATAATTTCCATCATTTCCTATATGTATCTATGCGGCTCTGGGTCGTTTTAGACCCCTGTGAGTGTCCATAGGCCCTGATTAGTAGCCTCATGATTTGGTTACAACAAAAGGAAAAACTAAATGATTGATAGATCTCCACCTGACAAAGCATTTTTTGTAAGATTACAAAAGTGTGTTACATCCTTTGTTTGAACCTCGCATTTCCAGGTTCAACTCTGAGGAGGGCATTAAAATTATGCATCCAGTATTTGTTATCAGATTTTAAGATATATCAATTCTGTTTTATTATGCAAACCTGAAATATGCATATATAATATACGTATAGCTTTTTTTTTATTAAAGGGGGAGGGGAAATAGTTATGTTTTTGCATAACTGAGTACAATAGAACTTAATCTCCAAATAATAGTTACCTATTGACAGGTAATTATTTGGATAATGTTTATGTGTGAATTTTGATATAGTAATCAAGGTATGTTTTACTTTTAGATGGGTATTATTGCTAAATGAGGCCTAATTTTTGAAGATTTTATAAACTTACTTTCTTACAAAACTTTATTTTCTCATTTAAAAATAACTATACCACTTGTGGCTCATGTGCTTACAGCAAAATTAAACTGCCTTCAATGGTTGGCACAGCTGCTGCTTCTTTTTTTTTTTTTTTTGTCATGCCAAAAATGAAAATAACATCAGGGAAAGAAATGATGAACAAAAGAAAAAAAACTGGAAAGAAGACATTGCTAACAACAATTTATTTCCATAATCAAATTATAAATTTTGAAAAATAATGCCCAGAAAATATTCTTAGAACTACAAAAAAGATTCCTTCTCATTTGTTATATTTTATTTATTCATATATATATATATATATATATATATATATATATATAAGCTCATTTTTGACATATATGCAATAATTGTCACAGGCCCAATTTTTTTAGGTAGAATCTAGAAAAAAAATTGTCACATTTAAAAAAAATTACACGAGTTGTTTTTTTGTTTTTTCAAAATTTAATTATCTTTATTTTTAATTTTTTTAAATTTATTTTTTGCAAGTCATGGTTTCTCCCTGGGTTGTCCATTATGCCTCGTAGTAACCACTTTTATGATTCATTACAAATTAATATTCCCATCATAATGATATATACACAATACATTACTCTTGTCCCATTAATATTTTAGAGTATCTGCCACTTGTGATACTCTTATTATTGTTATTATTAAGCTTTTTCTTAATTTTTTCAAACTTTATTTTAAAATGCTGCTATTTTTGTTGATCACATATTTACCAGTAGTTTAGTTGAAAGCAAAACAGAAAAGACTGTTTGGATTTTTTTTCAGAATAGGCATTTTGTTTCCTATTGGAAATTACATTGCGTTTTTTTTTTTTTTAAGAATTTGATATTTGAAAAAAACTTTCTTTTTTTAAGAAAAAGAAAAATCCAAGAAAAAAAACACTTATTGTGGTAGTTGCTATGGAAACCTGCATCCAGTTGTCTATAAACTGGGACTCCCTTAACTTTTATCTGTTGTTTAGCTCTAGTGATGTAGAAAGAGAAATATGAAAAATTTGTGTTGTACTTGTATCAAAAACTGAGGGAAGTGTCACAACCAGCAGAAATTGGCAGAACTGTGTAAATGGCAGCAGAATCTGGAAAGATGAAATAAGAATTTTAATTGAAATCTTATTCAAGAGATTGTTTTTAATATTTTAAAATAATGTTTTCAGTTGTAAAGCAAGTGTATGAAAATATCTGGGTAAATTATATACAAAACTTAAGGAAAATATTAGACTTTAAGGAAGGAGAAATGACTGAAATTTTATAGAATTTGAAGAATGCAAGTGTCTTTTGCTTAAGTTATCAGTTCTTCCATTAGCCATATTGAGAAAATGGTCAATCCAAGTTGCAACATTAGAAAAGTATTTTGGTGCTTTGGAAATTCTTTTAAATGTTGCACTTATTAAAATTTTGTTTTAAATCCACAAAGCCCAAATGGTAGAAATAAGTGTAGAAGACTTTTTAAGGCAATCAGTTCTTCCATTAATTACGTAAACAAAATGAATAATCCTACGGGTTTTTACTATAGCCTTTTAAAAAGGTTTTCGCTATCATCACAAATGTGAACTTGTAAAATCCACAAAATTAATAGCTTGGTTGTCAAAATCAAGACTCTCAAAGTATGGTGTAAGCAAAATAAATTGCTAGTGGAAAAAACCAAGAAGTTCTTTCAATTTGAAGTGAGTCTTTCAATGAGTACTTTGATGTACTTATAAAATCAACTTTCTAAAAGACAGTAGAATTTATGAAGAATTTACAATAGTGATGTTTATTGATTATTAAATGACTTCATATCAATCTAGGTATAATATAATCTTGGAGTGTAAAATAACTTTTTAAATTTCATTTTTTGATGTTTTGGCATAATACTGTCATTTTAATTGACACTTCTTCCTTCATTTTCCAACTCTAAAAAACAGATCCATTCATTTCTGTCTGAGAATCAAATGGAATGGTTATCCTGTTTGATTCTGAAATTTTGGCAATTCTTAAATGTTATGTTCCAAGAAAATATTAGCATCACATATTGGTATATTTATGCATTGTTATGTAAAATAATCTATGCACATTTATATTTAAAGAAAGATCTTTAAAACTTATTAAAAATGTTTTAGTACTTTCAAAAGATGAGAAATTTTCTTGAAAGAAGAGAAGTCAGTTTTGCTTCTTTTTAATATTTTCAGAGTCAATTCACATGCCAAAAAGAGAAATCCTTACTCTGCAAGTAGCAGATTTTGTCATAGACATGGCATATATTGTAATGGTATTTAACTGTAGTTTCTGTAAGTTATTTTTTTTAATATTTACTTCTTACATTCTTGATAAAGATTGAAAAAGAATCATGTCAATAGTTTTATATCAAATGGAGGCAAATCAAATTGTACAGAATTACAGAAGTATCTTAATTTTGTACAGTATCAAAAAGTAATATTTAAAAAAGTAATCACTTTCAGAAAAGTATCAATATTTGTCATATTTCGTCCTGAATAAAGTTTTGGAAAAGGATTGTTGGTCTGGGGAAATGCTTGATCTGTAAACTTTCCTGCTGCAATGATTTTTAAATATCTTTCATTTGTTAACTCTATAAATATAATTCTTTAGAATTCTTGCCATTCAGACTTTGATCACAGCAAATCATTTGGCAGTTAAAGAAATTGGCATATATCTGAAAAACCTTTAATTTTAGTACTTTACTATCAATATTTTGGATTCACTAGTTTGATAGATTTATCCTTATTTTATATTTTAGGTGTATCAGGCTTCATTGGAGATATTTTTTTTCTTATATTTTAATCTAATTTATACTTTAATATATCTTATATTCATTAAGTATTTCTTATATACAAGAGGCTTGGACAGTCAAAGAAACAAATGTTTCATCTGTTCTAAATGTGCTTATCTCTTAATCCTGTGTAGAACACCCTGGGATTGAACATTATTGCAAATTTGGAGTTCAACAAAATTATTTTAAAAATTAGAAAAGATTTGTCAATTTTTCCAAAAATGAAAATTGATTCAAAGAAACAAAAATTTACAACAGTATGAAAACACCCCACTAACAGCTAAGCACTAATGAAAAGGTACAGATTTTTTTTTTTTCATAAATATAACAGTGAAGGAGAAATGGAACCCATTCAAATGGAAGGAAGCTCATCTTAAAAGATAGAAAGGTAATAAAAGAAAATTAAAAATTAAAACAAAATTATATATATAAGGAAAAATAATTAAAAAATTGCCCCCAAATTAAGATTCAGTTAATATATGCTTGCTTTATGATTTGCTAAGAATTCCTTGGCTTTTAATTTGTAAGCACTAATATATCTTCATTTTACTTTTTTTCACTCTAAAAATGATTTCTCAAAATAATTTTAACAAGCAGTTGTGATTTTAAGTTAATGGTTGTTCAAAACCATTTCTGATAAGAGAGTAGACATTTCTCAGGTGTCCATTTTGTCCAGTGCAGGGCACAAGACTGAGACACTATAGATTTGGGAATATTAATTTTCTTACAATTATTTGTGTTTGAATGTAGATGTGTATTTATATGATTAACTGTTACACAGCTGTCACATTCTGCCTGTTTTGTGATCGTGATTTTCTCTTACATTGGAAAGTTTTTTTCTTCTGGGAATGAAAAAAAATGGAAGAAAAGAAAAATTTTTTTTGAAGAAATGAAAAAGAAAATAATAAAAAAAATTACATTTTTTTTTTTAAAAATTATAAAGTAATTTTTTAGTGGGGGAGGTTTCTTCACACAAATGAAAAAACATTTTTAAATATCAAATAACCCAAAAATGAAAAAAAAAAAATTTGTGTCATCCTTTTTGAAAAAAACAACACCAACAAAAACAAATGTTTCCTTCCAGCAAAGAAGGGCTTAAATCCTGTATTTTCTTTTTCTTTTTCTTCTTAAGAAAAATGCATGTCAAATGAACCCTTCCTTGTTTGTCCTAACATTCGGATAGGACAACAATAACAAAATTTTCAAAAACAAACAAAAAAAAAACAAACAAAAAAATTCATAATCAAAACTCAATCATCTGACCTGAGTAGCTACCTCATTACTGGGATGTTTGTTGGACACATCTCACTTTTTAACTGTTTATTACTGTCTTCAGACACAACAAGATGATGATGATGATGATGATTACTCTGTAATATTCATTCTTGGTATTTACCACTTCTTACTACTGTTGATGGTGGGGAGGGGAATTATCAGTTGGACTAAGAACCCATGCATATGTGTGGGTGTGAGTGCGTGTACGTTTGATAATTATTTGGATTTCAACTGTCGCAGTAGTAATTTGAACATTAACCTTTATAGAATATTTAATTAATGATTCACTTGTGCTCTGTTCAGATCATAATGCCTTTCCATTTACGGGTGCTTTGTAGAAATATTTGCAACAAGCAGAATATATAAAGGCACAAAAGCTGCTATGAATCTTTCAACATTTTTTTTTTATTTTCATTTTTTCTTATTTTCTCCCTTAACATTTTTTTACTTTTTCTTTCATCTTTTTCTTATTTTCTTTCTTTACATTTTTTATTGCATATTAATTTATTTATGTTTTTGAATTTAAACAAAATATTTATTTGAATATCCCAAATAAAATGATCTATTTTTTTCCTAATGAAAAAAGGGTAAGGAAAAATTTGTAGTATTTACTTATAAATTTGAAACAAGTAATTTCAAATTTCCCTATTTTTTACCCACTTTTTCTTGTTTTTATGATTTTATATATATATATATATATATATATATATAAAACTTTTATTTCTTGTTTCTCTCAAGTTTCCTGTTTAATCTATTCCTCTCTACTGTCTGAATCACCATATTTTTTTTAAACTTCCTGAATTACCTCCTCTGTTTTCTTTTAATTATACATTTTATTTTCTCCTGTGATTATCTCATCATTTCATTCTCTCTCTCTCAGCATAATCTGTTTTTTTCCTTTCTTCTCTTCCACTTTATCTTCTTCCTCTCTTTGGTGATTTTCTTTCATTGAAACTAAAACCAATTGGAGTATAACCTCAATTAGAATAATTCTAATAAAATATTTTTAGAAGAGGACTTTTTATCCATACATTATTCAAACACCAGAAAAGTAGACTGCCTTTGCACTTTAGCATACCACACAACTGCCCTTTTTTTTTTTTTTTTTTTTGTCTAAACTAAAATCTAAAGAGAATAGGGACTTTTATTTCTCTTCACTGTGCTTAAACTTAATTTCTAATTGTGTCTGTATTTCAATCTGCAGTCTCAACTCTCCATTGATGTTCTTGTTTCTTCTTGATTATTCTCATCTTTAGAACAAAATTATGCACTTACAATTTGACCCATTCATGTCCACATACAAGCCACACACAAATAAACATAAACACACACCATTGTAATGTATATAATTGTGTATTCTGCATTTGTATATAGTATGTGTTTGCATACATGTACACACTTGATCTTTTTTGTTTTTAGTTCTATACAATTTTTGCGCTATTTTTTTTTAACTTTTTTTGTTTGGCTCTTTGTGATATTTGTTTTTGTTTTTTTTTTCTATTCTCAATCTACCCACTAATCCAACCTAAATAAAATAAAATCATAATTGCTGTGGTGTATATTTATTTAAAATTTTAATTTATTTGACTTAATTGCATTATAATCAACAACAAAAAAATTATTTGCTTTTTATCTCTTTATATATATATATATACCTTTATTTTGTTTTTTTTTCTATGACATTTTATATATCTCCCTTTATTTTTAAATCAAAATTGACATAAAAGTGTCTATCTCTGAAAATGATGTTAATATTTATTCATAAATTTGTATAATTATAATTATTTATAAAATAATTAATTCTTTTTATCTCTTAAAGACTCTTTTAATCCAGATGGGGATTACACTGCAGCTGATATCTTTTCATCCAATAATTTACATCTGACTGGTTTCTTAACACATACATATGGAGGCAAGTTTTAAGCTTGAGTTGTTGTTTATCTGCTGCTCTAATCTGATTGGCTCTAGTTTAAGCCAACCAGCCTTGTACACTGTAATGTCCAAAAAGTTCCCTTTTAGGACTAACAAATTTGATATAAAAAGCTGATAATGCATTTGGCAAAGCCAGATGTACTTGGATGATTCTGACAAGTAAAGATATTAGTTATAATAAAAAGAAGCATTTTAAGCTAACTCAAGAAACTTGGATGTTGCAAATTTTATGATTGTTAAAAGAACTGAAGTTAGGATTCATGTTATGTGTATAATAGTAGACAAATAATTCAATTCACATTATAATAGATATAATTTTGAAAATGAAATGTTTTCTTTTAAATTTTTTCTATTCTCAATTAAATCTTATTCAGATCATTTTAAAGAGTGTAAAAAAAAACAAGTCATTTCTAATTTTAAGATCTGAAAAATGGTGATTTTTTCTACTTAGTATTTGAAGTCATTCACTCAGTACACAAGATGGAGGACTATAAGGTGAGAAAGACTTTTCATTGGTGCAAGCCTTCAACTAGTATGAGCAAATGACTCAACACTCATCAATAAATGTTTAATTTTTTGGTAGAAAGTTCAGAGTTTTCTTTTGAAACTAGGATTTTTAGTGACAAGTTTAATTTGTTAATGACTTAGGTTATTTATTTAAAAATGACTCAACAATAAAAAAAAATTTAGATTGAAAAGGAAAGGAAAATAATTTCATATTCAAAAATCAAACATTGATTATATTTAATTGTTGTATTCACAAATATAAATATGCAAAGAAATTAAGGAAACATCCTATTTGTCTGTCTTCATGTTATCCTGTTATTTAAGGAAAAGTAAAATAATTTTTCCAGAATAAGGGTCAAGTATTTTAACAGATCAAAATTCAATATGGCTGCATCTAGTGTGAGAGCAAGAGAAGAAAATAGAGAGATTTCCTGTGGTTATTTAACAAATTCCTGGTGCTGGTCAAAAACAAAAACAAATGCTGTCTGCAGTTTTTATAAAGGTGCTTAAAAATAAATAAATTTCATTGACAGTAGATTTTTTTTCAGTAGAAAATTATTTTCACTATTTCAACTGTTCACCATAAATTCACATCTGCTTCATTTATTTGATGTTAGTTTCAAAAATATTTTTATTTGAATTTACATATGCATTTTAAATATAGACCCCCAACTGTTAGATTAGTTCAAGTGAAAGAGCAGGAAAGCCTTTGTTATTATTTTGTCTGTATAGCCTATAAAAGTTCTCCACTTTAGTATAATAAGAGCTAAGCAATAATTTGTATGTTTAATAACAAATGAGTGACCATCCGGTTATTGTAAATGCTTAAAATAAAAAGAGAACAAAGTATAGAATTTAAAACTGCCAATCTGAAACTTATAAAAATCTCTGATATCCCTAAATGATGAATATTTCAACATTGATCATTTAACAATTTGTATTTAGAGGAAAAGAAAGCATACCAATGAATTTATATATTTGTGTTTTGTGCAAATAAACTATTGAAAATATGTAAGCTAAATGACCAAAAAATGCCTTTCCTTAGAGATAACATAAAACATATTTTGGCTGGACGAGTATTACAAAATATGTATGCCAGTCTTGATTGAGATAAAGAGTTAGATTTTTTTTTTTTCACTGTTTGAAAAATACAAAACAAATGGAATTTTTAATAAATAAAAATCAGGCAGTTGTTTCACAATAAAATTTACATAATTCATTTTTTTTAAATTATTTTCTAAATCTTCAGATTCTTGTTACAATTGCAATTTAAACAAATTTTTCATTCAATCCAACTAATATTTAAAATTTATTCTCCATTTCCTGATAGCATCAGTGAATCTGTTCTAATTTTAGAAACATCTCTCAATTTTATTGAAAAAATAAACGAAAATAATGTGCATATCTCTATTATAAGAACATAGACTTAGAAAATAAGAAGGTTCAATAGATACAGAATTGAATATAAAAGGTGCTAGATAAACTGATACACTGATTGGTATTGCTTAAACTAATAGATCCAAACCATGAAACTGGGAAAAAAAAGAAATGAAAGTAGCAGCTGTCAAAATGAATGAACAAGGAATGCCTAGTCAGATAAAGCATTCTTTTTCTTTTTTAAATATTAATCCCAGATTAAAAAGTTTTATAATTCAATACATAATGACCTTGATACTGAAAAGAACAATATAAGGTTAAAACATTGTTTTCTAAAAGTAGCTTTTCCAATTATTTTCTATTCATAGTTACACTAGAATTGGTGCTGAAAACAGAAAAAAGTTTATCTTTTCAGAGGGAAGAATAAAGAATAAATAAAGTGTCTGATAAAGATGTTCATTCTTAACCAATTGTATAATTAATATGTATCTTCTTACAGAAAGTATTAAACTGATTTTTAGTCAAAAATAAATAAATACTGGAGACTTAAAGATTTTGGGTTTTTTTTTCTCAAGAATAAAAGTTTTTTATGTTTATTTCATCATCCTTTTTTTTATCATATTTTTGAAAGGTTTAGTATCAATTCAGATATGGCAAGTAATATCCAACTAATTTATACTGTTCTCCTAATGTTTATTTACCTCCCATGAGATCAAAATATGACACAAAATTGACTTAAGATTGAACCTCACATGTATATGTGGGTAAGTACAAAAACTGCATCATCCCATTTCATAAAAATATAAGATAAACCTACAACCCTCACATTTTAGTACAACAGGGAGGTACTGTACATGGATTGGAATATCCAGGATCTAGCTTGCTAGAACAAGGCTATCAAACTTTATATCTTAGATAATCTAAGTTCTCAATTAAATTTCTCATTTAAGGATTAAAAAAATATTAACTTTACAAACCAACAAAGTTATATGGAATAAAAAACTGTATTGTATATGCTTATGGGGTCCCTGTTATGGATGTAAGAACTTTTGCAGTTTGAGTTATAGTTATATAAGAGTGGTTTAAATACTCACTCATATGTTCTTCTGTCAACCAATATAGCATACCCAAAGATAAGATATCTTTTTGTCAAAATACCTGTCTATGAGAGTGCAGGGAGAAGTGGATTCATACCTTTCTCAAGGATATTAGTGCAAAATGAACATAAGCTGCCTCAGCCAAAATTTGAACTCTGTTTGCTGATTCCATTTTTAATGCTGATAATCACTTTAATACCTCGCACATCCTGGAATGATGAGTTGGAAATATGAAAGGTGCTACTGGATTCTATTTCAAGTGAAAAACTTGGTCAATAATTCTCTAGCCAGTTTTTGTCATTTGAAAATTGAATAAGAATAATAAAACATGTATGTTAGTGGATTAGTAGCTTTTACTCGTTAAATATATATATATATATATATATATATATATATATACACACACATTATATATATTATTAAACTATGATGATTTGGGTCTGAAGAGCAGCTTTGTTATTAACCATGGATTTGTAAAATATCCCAACTTTTTTCCAGATGATATTACTCTGTTAAATTTAGCAATAAATTTTAACATTGAGTTCTTTTTGGAGTTTGTCTCTGTTGGAATTTACCTTACAAAATACTGAGGATTTTTTGTTATATATATATATATATATATATATATATAATTATTAAACTATTAATTCTTTAGGAATTGCTTTGTTTACATTTCAGATATGAAGTTTTCAAGAAAATAATCTGATTGAAGAGAATATGCTTTCTTTAAAAAGGGAAAAATAGATCCTTGCTTGCTGTGATGTTCTTTTGGTTAAGCAATAATGCACACTGGATCAAATGGTTTCCCCCTACAAAGGTGGACACATTTTCGATCCCTACTAGGGAACACATTTTCTTTACTAAAATAGAAATGAGGTATCTATTTCAAATACAAAGTATTTCCTATAATATCATTTGAACTAATAAAAATGTCAAATTAGAAGTAAATCCATTAATTTATATATATATATATATATATATATATATATGCTATACATGGTAAGAAAATGTTTCTATATTTATAGGTACTGATAAAAATTACCTTGATAGGATCTGTTAATGTTGTATATGAAATATAACTATTTGACAAAGCTTTAATTTTTGTTGGAGGGTGTGGTTCAAAGCACACAAATCCTTCAAACATAACCTTAGCCCTGTGGGCTCAAAATATTCAGACAACAAGCAGAACTTGAAAATTAAAAAAGATATGGGGGACATAAATCATACTTTTTAATATATTAACTGATAAAATTTTAAAATTATAAACAAACATATTGGAGAACTTAAATTCCTACTCGCTCTTTCTCTCTCTCACACTACCATACACATTGATTTACATTCTAACAAGAGTTGAAATTTTGTTTTAAATTTTACAGTTGATTTTTCAAATTATTAAAGTTTTCCTCTTTTTTTTTTTTTGTCAATAAAACCCCAGATTTCATAAACTATGTATAAATCTCTTTCATAAAATTCCTCATTTCAGTAAAAGTTTGCCTTAATGTAGATTTTTACAAAACAAAAACCTTTAATTCTTAAGTTTCAAAATGGGATTGTTTTTTAAAAGATTAATACTTTGGATATTTAGAATATATCTTAGAATTCAATCATTAAGGCTAATAATTTTGTTTACAACTTTTCTTAGTCTGAAAAAAGGTCATAGTAATAGAGCTTTGGGTAACAACCGAACTCATAACCTTAGCAAATTAGTTTGTGAGACAAGGTTACTAATTGTTATACTATGGCAGGCAGCCATTAATTAATACTAACGAGAGTGGTTTATAACTTATTTATCATCAAATTAATATCAGCACATCGATTTATATTCAAAGTCACTTTTTCTTGAAAGATATACAAGTGAATTTTTGTTCAAAATGGCTAATTCTCATTAACATCTTGAAATAAGAAAATGATTTGTGGCTTCTTTTCTATCAGTCAAAATGCCCGTGCTTCCTTGCTTTCTCGATTCAATCAGAAATGAATGTTGAAAGCCCTAACTAAGATCTTTATAAAAAGATAAAAGGTGACATTATGAATAACAAATGAAATGCTAATTTATACAAGCAAAAGCTTTAAAAACTAATTTTCTTTTACTGATGAATTCAGGAGCCATTAAATCAAGGAAAAACATATATAAAAATAGTTCTAGCCACTCAGTGAATGTAGCATATTATGAAATCCAAATAGCTATAGTATTTGGGGTGAAGATTTTGTTCATTATGCCAAGAGGTAAAGCTGGGTAGGGTCTACTTTTCCCAACCAGCATTACCTTTCAAATGAAAGGAGGAAGATTATTTTGTCAGTCTGCATACAAAGAAAAGTGAGAAGTTGAAGGGTATGCAAATTAGATGGATTCTTACTTATATCCAAAGACTGGGGATTAACGACATGATATTTAATCTTCTGTCTGAAGACTCCTTTAGATAAAACTCAAATAGTTATTGTTTTTTTTATTTTTTTTACCTTTCAATGTGATTTTATTGCTGCTCTGTTTTCAAGTATTGTGGACACACACAGACATATATATATATATATATATATATATATATATATATAGTCATATCAAAACAATGTTGGGTAATAGAATGACAACATGGAAAAATTTTGTTTATATTACATTTTTTTTGTCCATTCAGCACTATCTCAAATGAATGTCTTTTAAAATGCATAGTTTGCACATTTTGAAAAATATACATATAGATTTCATTACAAATGACAGACAGGGTGTAATAATTAAGTTTTTTATATAATTTGTCATGTGATATAATGTTTTTTTTTGTTTTGAGAACATAAATTATATAAAAATTGTCTAAAGATTTTGTGCATCCAAGCGTTTTCAGCTATAGTTTTAACCAAATTTGAGGACGAATGATTACGTAATTAATGTCCTCAAAGAAAAAAAAATCATATGGTCACATGAAAAATTTTATAAAAAACTTAACCATCATACCTTGTCTGTCATTTTTAATGAAACCTGCATAAAAAAGAGATTCCTGCCTAAATATACAATATATATATATATATATATATATATATATATATTTTAGAAATAGTACAAACTAATGGTTTGGCAGTCCTCTGTAGTTATTTACTTTATTAAGAACACTCAATACTTAGTAGAGCATTATATATAATACTATATTAAGTAGCACTCTTAATAAAGTAAATCACTACAAACTGGACTGCCAACCCATTAGTTTGTACTACTAAGATATTTTGCTCCCATTATGGTTGAGCACTCTACTTATTTCTTGCCATATATATATATATATAGTGATGATCCATGTATACTGTCTTAATATGTATAGGAAAGAATATTAAAAAGTTTTGAATTTAAAAATGTACTTTTTTGGGACAGTATTTGTTTATTTTTATTATTGTATTTTATATTTCAGACCGCCCTCGGTCCTTCATCAGAAACAAGTGATTTTTAAAAATCACTTGTTTCTGATGAAGAACCGAAGTATCTGAAATATAAAATACAATAATAAAAATAAACAAATACTGTCCCAAAAAAGTACATTTTTAAATTCAAAACTTTTTAATATTCTTTCCTATATATATATATATATATATATATATATAAAACTAGTCATATAAATGTCATTATGTTGATTGTTTGCACAAGCAAATAAGTCATTTACTTCTTTTAAGAGGAGTCTGTTGTGAAAGATTTTTGTTAAATGCTACATACAATATAAGAATAAAATGAATTAATTTATACAATGTTAATGTTAACAAGTGAGGATACAAGATTTTTGAAAAAGTTACTTTTGTTTTTTATTATAGACAAATAATGGTTTGAAAATAATACCCTTATCCTAATTATCCTCCTACAAAGGAAATATTAACTACATGTTGCAATGAATATCATTCAAATAGATCATGAAAACAACTCAAATGAAGACAGGCAAATTATTAGTTTTCTAATTAATATGTTAATAACTTTTATTTATATTTTGCTATTTTTGCCAACAGTCTTAGATGGAAGATCATTTGATTTTGAAAGGCATGAGAACTATAGATAAAAAAAGAAAGCCCACTAAGGCTGTTGGATGACCACAGGAGGCTTCTTTTTCTCATTGTTCTTTCAAAAATATTTATTAATTTTCTTCTGACTAATGATTAACCTGAGAAATAACTCAGTAATAACTGGTTGCTAAACAAATTAATTTTTTTTAATGGGTTATTTATTACCCATTAAAATTTTGAAACCGGGACAAAAATCTGTTACTTTTGAAATTCACCAAAATTTTTCTTTTGTTTTTTAATAATACAGAAAAAAAAAATTGATAGATAAATTTAGAAGATAATTTGGGAATTTTGAGGTAGGTGTGTGTGTGAGAGAGAGAGAGAGTTTTGGGAGTTTGTTTATTCAATTAATGAAAAAAAAAATCTTTAAACCTATATTTAATATTGAATTTTTCTTATAAGTTTGTCTCATCTGCTTTCCCCTCTGTTGTTATTTATTTTCATTTTTTGATTCTCGATATAGTTTTTTTTTTTGTTTTGTTTTTTGTTTTGTTTAACATTTTTTATCTTTTGTAATTTATATACATTGACAATGGATTGATGTGTATTAATCTTTCTAACATTTTAATAATTTAAAATTATTAGTGTTTGGAGAAAAAAAAATTTTTTTTAATGTGTGTGTATATATATATATATATATATATATATATATATATATAACTTATTTATTTTTAATCTATTTCAGCCAAGAGGTCACAATGTCAAAAACAAAATATATAAAATAAAAAAGTCATTTTGTCCTTTGGGTCATAACTAGGCTTACACAAATTCAGCATTAGACTTGTCCAAGGAACATAAAATTGTTGTGGGGTCATTTAAATTGTTTTCACTCTATCTTTTGCTTGAAAAATTAATTTATTAACCTGCTTTATTTTCAATTTAAAGCACCACTCCCCACTGTAAAATGGGTTTTTCAACCTTTACCATTTTTTTGTTTCTTTTTCTATTTTTCTTTTAATTTTTAGATTTTGGCAGCATTTTTGATTTTCCAAAGACACTGTATATGGATAAAGCTATAAGTGTTGTTTTTTTATATGAATTCCTGTGAAGAGAATGGAAGAAGGAGAAGAATAAAAATGAAAAAAATTTCTCAAGAAAAAAAAGAAACAAAGAAAACCCAACTTTTTATAATTTTTTTGGACATAAGTTCATTTTATAACTTTTTGAAAATTTATAAAAAAAAAATAAAAAAATAATGAAGCAAACAAACTTTTTTGCAAAAAATAAAATCTCTAAGACAACACAGAAAAAAATTCAAACGTGATAAACAAAAAAAATTCTTTTATATAATCTTTTTTCTCTATCTGAAACTTAATTCTTTTGGACTGTATCTTTTTAACTGGCATGAGACTTTTGTGTCACTGGACTTTTTCAATGCTTGAAAACAAAAAAAAATGTTTTCCATTGTAAAAAAAAAAAAAAAAAAAAACTACAAAAGGACTAATTAATATTAACAAACATAAATATTAATATACAGACTATTGTAAGCTTGAATGTTTTGCTGGATAATCCAATATCAATTATTAAGTCGTTGAAATTGTAGTGTTTTGTTGTTTGTTCAATTTTTTAATAACCTTTCCAACCCTTTTACATATGTCCACATCTATGTTACTATTCACTGTTAGTTTGTACTAAAATTTTGGCTGTAACTGTTGGATTTCACAGAGCATATACACACATACATGAAAAAAACAAACTTACAGTCAACCACAACCAAAAATACAGACATTACAAAATATATACACTACCAGTCATAATTATTAGACAACCCCAGTTTAAAAAAAAAATGTATTTCATACTATTTTTAGTATTTATTGCCAGGTGAATAATTCTAAATGAACATAGAATGGTCCTTTTGTTATTATTACTTTACAAAATTTTACAAGGCAGCCATGAAGCCTTTGCTTTGGCCAGCCAATAAGAGACTAGCATGGGGAAGAAAGCACAAAAACTGGACACCAGAACAGTTCATTTGATGCACATGTTATTGTGCAGTATTAAGAAAAGAACAATTCTATTTTCATCTAGAATTATCCACTTGGCAATAAATACTAAAAATAGTATGAAATACATCATTTCTTTTAAAAATTGGGGTGGCCTAATAATTATGGCCGGTAGTGTAGATATTAACATTCTCAAAATTATACAACCTTTTGTATATATATATATTCTCCTGTAAAACCTTTACTTTCTGTCTTTTTAAGAAAACAATTTTTTATTCATTCTAATGATTTCAAACAACACCTCGTTGTATTTATTAATTTTTTTAAATTAGCCCAAATTTGCCTACTTGTTTATATTTGCTGTTAGAAGGACTACTAAGAACCCATGGCCTTGTATCTGTCATGCAAATTCTTCCTGGTCCGAGCCAATCTCATAATTATACCACTGCTGCTGTTGAGATGGGCACATACATACATACCCAAACACCAACATACTAATACATGATTAACACATTTATTAGTAACACAAGCAAACATGTGAAACACATATTCACAGGTACATGAATACTTTGGTAGAAATATGTATAAATTATCAAAGTGAAAATCTGTTTGTGAATGAAAATGAAAAATAAACCCCCACTATGTCCAATTACTTGCCAAACGTCACCATCTTCTCTGCGGTTGTCTCTTCTGACGATATGCCAAGTTTTTTTATAAACAAAAAACGAAAACAGATTATTTCTTTTCTTACTGTTTCATTTTTAATAATACGGATTTCAGTAAATGATATTCATAGTGATAAGGAAAAAAACATTCATTTTCTTTCTATTTTTTTTGTAAATATGTACCCCCCACCCAATTTTAATAATAATTTTGTTTATAATATTTTGTATCCACTAAAGAAAAAGGATTCTTGATAGTAAATGAATTAAGTTTGTTTTATTTTTTCTTTATTGTTTTCATCTTTTTTCTAATTATCTTTGTAATGTTTTAAAAAGAAAAAGAAATTTTAAAATAGCTACTTAATCAGATTACAATAGAAATGGACATTTTGTCAACTTCAGTATTTTCTATTGGTGCTTATCAAAGTAAATAGGATAATGCAAAAATTAACTCTGTATGGTCACACAGTGTAACTTAATAGTAATACATCTGAAAATTCCTTATCTCTCTTGATACAACCGATTTTTCTACCTACTGACTTCCTATTTTGATTTAGTTCACCGGTTGTGCATCCATCCATCAAGCATTTTTCATTTTGAGAAACTGCCCTGACTAATTGTATACATTTTAGTTTTTCTTATTTCTCTGTCCCTGGACAATTTGTAACTAAAAGTGCTGACACAATGCTGGGATTCTTGTATCTCCTTGCTAATACTACATGCATTCATATAATCAATGCAAGTGATGAACATTAAGTAATTTCATGAACATCGAGTTACCAAATGCAGTCTTATATATTAGCTTTATTTTATTTGTGAGGGAGTGAGAGAGGGAGAATACACGATTATAGCTGTTGCATTTTTTTTTTAAATGACTTATCTGAAGTTTTATACTATAGTGACTAATGCTTAACTCAAGACAATTGCTGTCTGAAGTTTAAATCCTAATGTTTAATTGAGAAGACTGAGGATGACTTGTCATAAAGCCATAAAAAATGCATGTATTTCTTTATATTCAATACTGGCGTATAAATATACGCAAGTTGCCAAAGAACAGTTACTCCACACTTAGAGCACTGGACAGATGGTCTTTTATTCATAAAATCTTGGAAAATCTAAGTTCTCTTATGAAAATCAGTCAAAATTACCTGCCTATCCCACCCAGTCATTAGTGTTGTACTAGAAAACATTTAGTTCTATCCAAATTTCTTAGCTTTTTTAATTGTTGGCAATAATAAATACAGAATATTTTGGTACTTTAGATCAGTCCTTTTGATAAAAAATCTAAGCATCTAATCACGTTTAATTCATTGAAAAAGTTCCTTTTACTTTTTTTATTTTCCTACAGTTTATCATTAGCAGATACTAAAATAGAATTGTTTTTGATGATATTTATTTCAGTTCATGCAAATTTATAAAGTCAATTAGCATTTTAAGAGGAGAAATCAAGAATTGTTTAAATATAGCTCTTTTCAAATTTCTTGCAAATTTTAAATCTCCTACAATTTAATTATAATTTGAATTCATTACCCAAGTAAAAAAATTACTAGATGATTTTTTTTAATGATGAATATATAAATTTTTACTTTCTTGTCAAACTATATTTATAATGAAAATATACTTTGGGATGCATATATACATACGTGTGCTTTTATTGTGGCTTCTCACTTATAATTCAATGTAATTCATTAATATTTAGATTTATAAGTAGATCAAGTAAAAAGAAAATATGATATTGCATCACTTCTTTATAGAGGAGTTAACTAGAAAACAATATGTAAAATAGAATGTTTACAGTTAAAACACATTGATGTGTGGGTGGGTTTTAACATGTATACTATTTTCTATCAAATTTAAATATAAAAGAAAACATTTTATATAAACTTTTAAAAATAAACAAAATA
Organism: Ascarosepion bandense; assembly: GCA_037127315.1. NCBI lineage: Eukaryota > Metazoa > Mollusca > Cephalopoda > Sepiida > Sepiidae > Ascarosepion > Ascarosepion bandense. The sequence goes on from JBBBDQ010002188.1 coordinate 923,416, forward strand.
AATCTATTATTACTTTATAGATTAAAAACTGAATAACACACATCTTACAAAAAATACTCGTCACTGTTTAGTTTGGCATAAGGCTAATGTTGCAACAAGTCGGAATCTGTCAAAGTTACTAACAATGGCTTATGAGATCAGTTCATTGATCACACCACAAGAGGTAAAAAATAAATGTATTTCACTATTACAACAGTTATACTGTCAGCAGGTATAAATAATTGTTTGCAGACTGTTCCCATTCTTTTTTTTTTTTTTTTTGACTCAAATTTAAATGTTATACATGAGCAGAAGACAATTACAAAATAGAAACTTGATTTACTGAGTAAAGATTTTTTTAATGTTCCAATAGATATTATTTCTGCAATTACACCTTGCTATCCCATTCAGATCAAATTAATAAAAATAATAGTACTAAGAATGGCCAAAGCTCCTTTTATCATTGCCATCTTGTGCAAAATGATTGACTGTCGAGTTCACACGAACAAAACTATATTTAGTAAATATATTCACCTTCCCAAAAATATCACTCTGAGTATTCAAATTTCTAACAAAAGCCATTAAAAATTGATTCAATCCTTGAGCCTACAACAGTGTCATTTTTGAGTACAGTGTATATGATTTCCTTAATTTATAATGGCACAAAGTACCAAAGGAAAAATTTGCTACTAAGTGTAATTAAAATAGTTTGATACAATATGTGATATACAATCACCAACCACAGTTCATTACAAAATTAATTCTCTTTCCATTGTGTCTTTTTACAAGTCATATTTATGACATCATGTCAAACTTGCGTATTCTTATGAATACCAGTTTGTAATCTTTATTTTATATTTCTTACAGAACAAGCTGCTGGTAATGGAAATTTGTCTTTAGTTTTTATGGAGAATAACAAACTGCTACATCTATGCCAATAAAGCATTTAGTAATTGTTTGATTACCAAAGACTTATTTTGTCTTTAATGATTGTCATCACCTCTTTGCTTCCTTGTTTGGTAATGTGACATTTTTTTGAGTTGATATTCTTCATACTTTTAAGAATAGTTTTAAATTGACTAAAAAAGGCGCTGTTAGCTTTCATCTATTTCAGTCCCTTGTATTTCTCTCTAGACACCAGAGATGAAATTGCAAATGTTTTAATAGAATGCATCATCCAATTGTCATGTTTGTATTTTTTATACATTAGTATTAGTCAATAATAAATAATAATTAGTTAGTAATAAAACACATGATTACATTTGACAATGCACTTGTGTGCACCAATTAACTATACTGAGTATTTCAGTCTGTCAGTTAAGTGTCATACATGATACACACTTGGGCGATCATGTCTCGAAAGAGACATGGCTGACTGGGCAGAAGATTTTCCCGCAGTAGGTTGCCATTACTTTCTGCGGTAGACTGGTTGCCAACCAAGGTTATAGAACCCAATCTGTCCTATTATTTAACCCATAGCTGGAGGGAACAGATGGAATAATACCTTTCCCAATGGTAGTTGCACAGAAGTGAATGCAACGAATTCAACTGGAATTCAAACTCAGCTCTCCAAATTCTTGTTCCAAGTCAATATCCACTGCACCACAACACACATCGCTGAGTATTTAGTCTGCATTATTGAAGATCTTTTGGTGTAATCTGTTCAATTATAAATGACACAACATTTTAATAAAGAAAATATATCATTTTTAATATTCAACTTGCATTTGAAAGTTATTTTTAGTATTAACTTTATTTCATTATTTTTTTCCATATCAGATGTTTAAGTTTGAATACCTGTAGATAAATTCATATTGAAACACTGAATCCCTCCAGACTCTTTTAGCATGAACACAATAATATAAACGTTATTATTCATTAATAAAATTAACAATTGGTAGGGCTTGATTTAGAGAATCAGGAAAGTTAGAATATTAATGAAAACTTGGTAGTGGAATAAATTTGAATATGAAGCCTGAAGATGATAAAAGAAACTTGTATCCATTTTCTACTGTTACTGACAATACCTACCTGAGTACAACATAAACAGTATTTAGGTTATATAATATCTTTGTTGTCTTTACTTCTTGATGTAATAAACTGCTCTGTCATACACTAAAACCTACATTATTGATAATCAGTTGTGTAATTTTTTTCAAATTCAGGATTCCTTATCTTCTTTCTGTTTTTATAACTGGCTGTATCTTATTTAGTAACAAACACCAATGACAGGCTAAATAAATATAGGGACATCATCTCAATTACATGCAGCCATTTTCTGATATAGATATTAATGTTAGCCATATTTATTTTAGGCCATAACGATGTGAATAGACTTATGGGTCTTTTTGAAACAGTGTACACCTGTTGGTGATGGCGGGGGTGTCTCTCATTTCCTTTTGTATCAAGATAATATTTTACAAGGAATTTGGACCAAGTTCACTGGAATTTGTTCTGTCTTTGTATATGAGTTGAATATATGGATCGGAATCCGACCAGATGAATAGAATAAGTAAAGAACAAGAATGAAAAACCTGTCTTTAAACCTCAATCAGCATACTGTCTCTTGGATTTTTAAATCATTTGTCTTTAATAAATCTCTGAAGAAGCTTGTTAAAGTGAAACATATTAGATTAAAGACACTTTTTTCCTACCTGTTCTTTACTTATTCTATTCATCATACATATATATGTTTTTAAACAATTTCAGTGTAGGGAATTATCTTACCTACCAATATGAGAAATTCTTTTTGACTGCTACAAACCTACTTTGATTTTTACTCCAGAAGGATGGTTCTAAAAGGCAGATTATTAATCTTAATGCTAGAAGTCATAAATTTCAACCCTGGGAATTTGTTACCTGTTCTTGGAAGAAATTAGTGTCACAATACCCAAGATATATATATATATATATATTTTTTTTTGCATTAGATAAGGTTACTGCTAGAAAATGAGACTGGAGGCCATCAGGTCAGAGGTTTCATCCCGGTGCTGGGATAATGTGGTTTCTGACCATAACCCATTGAAAAGAAAGATTTCAAACCAGTGCAAATAGCTAATATCTGATTAATGACAGATATCAAAAGTCTGTAATGCATTGAATATATGAATATTTACTTACAACAATTATTTTATATCTTTTTTCTTTTTCGAGTCAAAATACTTTTATTATAGATGGTTTGTTTCTTATTTTGTGTATCATAATTTATAAGTTTTAAAATAATTTTTGCTTTTGTCTTTTTTGTTTCATGGTCTTTCAAAGAATATATTTGTGTTTGAGTTTTCTGTATTTCTTTCTTTTTTAATGGAAACTAATTTTTTACCCTTTTCATTTTTGGAGACATGATTGACTTTTCATTTTTGTTGTTGTTATGAATGACTGTTAAAACTGACTTAAGAAAACAGAAGTAAACGACCTTGACTATATTTTATGGCTGTGATTAAATAAAAAAAATATCAGTAATTCTTTGTGAGTGAAAGTAAAAAACAAGAATTTCAGTATCCGGTATGATAGCTCAGTAGATAGAGCACTGGACTTCTAACCTATGGTTCAAATCCTGCTATCAATGAGTTATAGAATTTTAAATTCTTTTCTTCTTTGTCCTTCCCCTTTGTAAAATCTGTAATACTCAGACAGAATAATGAAAATTAATCTGTTTCCTCTTTGTTGATTAAAAATACTTAATTTAGAAGATGAAATAAAAGGTTAATTGGATGATTGGTATTTTCATGATACTTTTCTCTATCTTCAGACACAAATAATAGGTGATATATACTTTAACCTACATATGCACAGAGAGCATCTAGATAATGAAATGACATATTGATTGAAAACTTACTGAATGAACAACAAAAAAAAATTAAGTTAATATTAAAACAGATATTCAAGCTTGATCTAAAAGTTAAAAATGATAAGTATAACTCTTTAACTATAGAAACTTTAATTAAGAAAAAATATTAATGCAAAAGATATGCTGTTTAAATCTCTTCTTCTGTCCTGACTTTTGATTAAATTTGATTTCTAACAAAAAAGATGAAATTACCAGGAGGCAACATAAATGCAAAGACATTGTTTTTAAAATAATCAAGCAGACAGACTTCCATCTCAGGTGATAACATATTGTACAGATATCTAGTAAAAGAAACATATTGATCTAAAACTAGTACAAAAATATTTTCTAATAAAAGGCTTCTACAAATATAACATGTAATGTGACTTGTTTAGTGGCTGAAGTAGTGTATTATTTCCGACACCAGTAAGCAGTCGTGATTTCGAATGCTATTTTCAAGGCAAATGAGACATCCTCGTTTACAAAATTAGTACAACATAGCTATAATTTCCAATCATTTTTTTTTATCTTGTATGAGAATAAATTAAGCTTCATAAATACCTATTATAAGAGTTTGTGTAATATTCGAAAAATATGATGCTTTTGTGGTATAATTATAGTAACCTACAAAATGATTTTAAGGATGATGACAAATATAAAATATTCTTCACTGTCACAATTTGTTTAATCACCTTTTCTATTTATCCTCTGTATTTATGTGCTTTGCTTGTATTTTGCTCTTGTCACTGTTTAATTGCTTCTATATAGGAGTAATTTTAACATATTGGAATGAATACGTATCTCTTTCTTTGTATACCCCAAATATTTGCATTTAATATTAAAAAGGAATAAAGATTTCAAACCAAATACTAATAACTCAATGAAAAACAAGTAAGCAAAAAATATTAAATGTTCACCTGATACAAAATAGAATTGTGAAATATTCCAGCAAGTGAGTTCATATACAATCTAGAAATAAATAATAAAAATTAAAGGGACTAAAACAAAAGGAGATAGGGGGAGATAACTCTTCAATTTTGTCTTGAGAAAACAATCGGTACCGTAAAACGGTAAAATACTTTGAATCGGTTGCGAAAAATCGAGAATGTTTGCAATGCTTAAACTAAACTAAATAAAAAACAGTGAAATAGAAAAATAAATTCTTTATATTTCATTTTGTAAGGAATTTAAGCTTAAGTTATTTTAAGATTTAATATTGAAGACGGGTGGCGTTTTTATTATATATGATTCAGTTTTCTTTTTCATTAATTCTTCCATTTTTATTTTTATTTCATATTTTAAGAAATTAGTTAACCACTGAAAAAAAAATTATTCGATCTATGTGTATGCATTCTTTTACAAAGTTTCTTGATATGTGTACAGAAGGCACAGAAATTATTGTACATTCTATATACACAAATCTGGCAACAAGTAAATATTTTTACAAGAATCTTACTGTTCTTCTCTCTATGAAATTATTCATCTTTGTACCCATATTTTGGTAAACAAATGTTAAATGCAGTTTTTCAGTTTTGAAATTATTTTCAGTAATAGTAAACACACTACTTGTAATACATGCAAGCAATTTCATTATTAACTATTGTTATTTATATAATAGAATGCTTCTTCCTTTATTATTGTATGGCAAATGCTTCTTCCTTTATTGTACTTTAACTTATACAGTAGAAAACAATATATATTTTAATATTTGATTTTCAATGAAGATTCTAAACACACCGATTTCACCACTTTTCAAATAATTTAGTATTTTCACAAATTTAGTTTATGCATTCTCATCATGCCACTTTTTTACCCAGTTCATTTTTTATAGATGAAAATATATGAATTTTTAGCTCTCTAAGGATCTGCAGGACATAGATAAACTCCAGAACTATAATATATAAAACGGATCAACCATTTTTTATCAACGTTGATATATTCAAGGCACTTGTTAATGATGATGGTAATAATAATTGATAGTGCTAATGTTGTCAAGTCATAGTTTCATTCACATTCTTTATATTATGATATTTGTTTTATTTTTTGCTTTTAATAGAATGAAAATCTACATTTAACCTGCATTTCATATTTTCATTGTCCATTTTGGAAGTGATGACATTTCTCTCTCTCTCATATATATATATATATATATATAACACTTACAAACATTTATCTAAACATCGAAATTTGTATCCTATCTGGTTTAGGCATAAGGTATGGAAAAATTGCGTCTGCCTCTTTTTAGAGTTTTCCTATTCAGTGTATAATTTGCAATTATTTTATAATTTTCCTTATTACTAAAATATTAAGATTATATTTCTTTTATTTGATTTATTCTGAATAATATTAAATCCTGATATTTTGTTTCCTGCTAAATTCCTTGATTAAAAACCAATCCTCACCTTACAAAATGGATGATTCAGTTATGAAAATTAATGTCTATTTAAATTCCTGTTTTTGATTATTTTTATTTATTCTCTCACTATTTATCTATTTTTCTCTCTGTACCTTTGTTCTTCTCTCTCTCTCTCCCTCCTTTTTTTTCTGTCTCTGTTTATATGTGTTCACAGTTTGATTAAAATAGTGAGAATTTTTAAAACAAACTGGCATTAGAAATTGTCAAAAAAAAAAAAAAAAAAGAAAGAAAAAGTGATATTACCCTAACACTTACTATATACTGTGAATGTAAAAAAAAAAAATATTTAATTTAAGCATGTACAGAAATTTCATTTGTAATGTAATTTAATTGCTTTGTATAAAAAAAAAAGAAAGAAATGAAATGAAAAAAAATGTTTTATTTATTTGAATTATTATAATGTAGAACACAAAAGAAATATGCTAACTCCCCACTCCCTTAACTGGACAAACAAACATAAAACTACTAATAAAACTATTAATAAAACTACTAACATGGACTGTGTAATAAGAATAGTGTTGTTTCACTAAAAGGCAATTAATCAGATAGTAGATGATTTTTAAAAATTCAAAGAAAGAATAAATCCAGAAATAATGCTTTTGTAGGGTTGGGAAATAATTGTAATTACTGTATTGGAAAAACTTATTTATATCATTTGTGTATGTGTGTGTGTGTGTGTATGTATTACTTTAAAAATGTCACCAAGGAACTCATCTGTGATGTAATGGTGCCTCTTTTTTGAGTGAGGAAGGAAAGTGAACAGAAAAAGTACAGAAAAATACCTCATTTGTTTAGAAAGTGATTTTTCTTTCATAAAAATCTGAAAAACAACAAACATTTGTTTTCCTGTTTGATTTTTCATTTACTTTTTTTTCACATTGTAATTTTTTTTTCATTGTGTGTGTCTGTATTTTTCATTGGGGGTAAAAAGATAACAACCAGATTCTACCATTTTTTATGGAGATTTACGCAAATAAATTGCTACAAAAAGAACAGAAATGTACTTATTTACATTTCTTGCTGAAGTAATTTTTATTTTCACATTTCTATTTATATTTATCTATTCCTAATTTTAAAAATGGTAAAAACACAAACAGTTTAATTCTTTAAAACAAACAATTAAGTCAGATTTATTGAAATATAATTCTGACTCTATTAATTTATTTATTTTACATTTAATTTTCTTGGGAAAATCTCATTTGATTTATACTAAGTATAAAATTATATATAGCAGTTCTTCTGTCCCCTCTAGAGCCAGATTAAACTAATGTACAGTCTGCAGCATATAAACAGAGATAAAGGAGGCTTAAATTTAAAAATGTAGCTGAATATTAAATTATAAATTATTCAGATATAGCTTAAAAAAAAACAAGTTTTCTACTCAGACAGTTGCTTTTCTTGCTCTTCCTACCTGTAGAACTCCCTTCCATTTACGTGTTTCCCTGATAGCTACAATCTCCAAAAATTTAAATGCAACATCAGTTGCCATCTTCTCTCTCCTTGAATCCAATCCATCTCTTATCCTTTCTTCAACACTCCCTGTACCTTGTTTTTCTATCGGTATAACCCCTTGCACCCAGTGGTGGTCTTGCCTTGCTTGAGATGAAATGATTGAAAAAAAAAGAAGGTAAATATTTAACTTCTACCAATCTAATAAACAAACCCAGGAAAAAGTGAGACAAATAATTCTAACAAGGTAGGCTTAATGACTTCAATATGATGTTACCAGAATTAATGAATAAGGATCCATCTCTTCACCCAAATATGTAAACATTAGCATTCCAAAATTTTAAGATGTCAACTTCAGCAGACATCTTGAAAGTATTTAATGCAGGGCCCCTTGAAAAGTGGGACCTATTGCCATTTGTTACTCTTGCATCTAAGTTAATTCAGCACTGGTCTTTTCAACTTTTAGAACAAGATTAGATATGAAAGTTTATTTGATAGATTAACTAACCCAATCCAAATGACTAGAGGCCGAGTTTAGGTTTGGGCTCCAAGTCTTTCACTTTATAAATTGGTGAGTCTTTATAACATTCATGGAGCATGTTTTACGTAAACAAAGCATCAAAGCATATAAAGTATTTTAATGGGATGGATTTTTTTTTTTTTTTTTAATGGAATGAAATATTATTTCTTTTGTTTTTAATCTCAACTGGTAATAGTTTTCACATTCATATTCAAAGCTTGATTGTGTTTTTTTTAATAGATTTAAAATGGAAAAAGTTCAAAGCAAAAGGTACCAATACTGAATGATTTTGTCCTAATGTAGCATTTTTGTTGTACATCAGGTAATTTACTGGGCTCCATAATCCATCTTAAAATAGTCATTTTCCATTTCAAGCCTGAATCATCAAATATTAGAAGTCAGGTCTTGTATCTTTCAGCATGGAACTAACCGATCTGTACAAAAGTTAAAGTGTAAAAGAAAATTTCATAAAAAAATATAAGATTATGTAATAAAAGAAATTCTTCAAATAAAAAATGGTAGAATTTGGTAGTTTCCATATTGGGTTTTTACCAAACTCAATCAGAGTGGACATTATGGATGCCATCACAAAGTGTTCTTTGTTAAAAACCTTGCCTTCTTCTCTGTTTGTTTGTTTCTACTGTCAATCCTCCTTTCATAATTCAACTCAAAAGAACAAAATGAAGAACTTAAGGCCGAACATGTACTTACATTTTCTTCCTTTGGGAGAAAAAGAAAAACTTTCTGGTCCCTCCTACACGATGTCCAGTCAAATATTTATTTATTTATCTCTTTATTTATTACATATTTATTAGACCTTGTATTTATTTATGCATTATTTATTGTGAATAACCAAATTCTTTTTTATTTATCTTTGATTTACTCTCTCTGAATTCGCCAATGTTTGAGTCTGACAACAAATCGCATTTATTTTCAAACATGCATTTTTTCTTAAAATATGTTAATAGTGAAGGAAAGGAAAATTTTATATTTTATTCCATATAATTTATAAATCAATTTGTTAGTCCTTCATTTTATTCTCATAGTTTTTTCTATATTGATATATTTTTTCTTTTCAACACAATATGTTAACCAAACACTTAATATGTCTTCAAAAATTACTTAGATTCTAGTTCTTGGCCATATTACACTGGTCCACAAATGTCTCCTTTGCAATTATACTTGTCCAATGAAAAACTTTGAAAGCAAAATTTTTGGCCACTTCCAAATGATTTGACCATACAGAGTTGTTATTTTGGGGTTCCACATCAATCTAGACAGTTAAAAACAATTTTTTTTGCATATTGATGGGGGTGAATATGAAAAAAGAAAACAACTTTTCTTTTTTTTAAGCCTTGTTTACAGATTTTTTGCCATTTTATCTTTTTTTATGTAACAATGTAAACTAAACAAGCAGAAAATAAAAAGAAAAGGAAAATAAATGTGTACTAAACCCTTTTTTTTCCTACTCTTCAGTGATTTTGCCTCTTGACTCTATATTTCAAATAGATACATTTTACAAAAAAAAAAAAAGAAAAATATATACAAAGTAATTAAAAAAAGAAGTGAAGTTACAGCAACTTGTCTCACAGCATTTGTTTTGGAAGGGAAGGTCTGAGAGGGCCGAGCGAATCTGGCTATATTTTGGAGTCATTAGATTCAATATTCTCTCTCTGATTTTAACTCACCTTAACTATTAAAAAAAAATTTTTCAAAATTTTTAACAATATTTTTTTTCAGTTAATCATTTTTAAAACATCAGCTGAGATAAAAAATAATTTATCTTTACTTTAGTTCTATTGAGATAGCATGTCTATCTCAGTCTTTTCATATCTAAGTCTTCATATTCATCTATTTGTCCCAGTCTTTTCATATCTAAGTCCCATTAATATCTGTGTGCGTGTATGCATAGATCTGCTTTTTAATGTAATCCATTGTATGTAAAGATTAAGAATTTTTTCCACTGAAAAAAAATCAAGTTACCTTTGAAATATCAAACAATTTCTTTTGTAAAAAATAGATTCACTTAGAATAGACAGAAAATATATATATATAACACATTATCAAACATGTATATATGTCCAAGGGTGTGAATATATTTTTGTTTGTGCAAGTACACATTTTCTAATTACCCATTAAGTATTCAAAATTCTTTTGTCAGTTTCTCAGCTATATCTACCCACACCTAGACAAATATCAGTTGTATCTGCTTACAATATATGCACAGATGATAATACACATGTACGTATATATGTAAATAACAATATTTTAATACTAAAAATTGGTCTTCTTTCAGAAATAAATGTGCTATAATGTTCTTGTATAGTTATTTAACTCAGTCAGGCACAAGGCCATATGTGTGAAAAGCCCAAAGAAGATTAAACTCACTACAGTAGTACTAGTCCATGATACTAGATTGCTAGCAAGTGTTTACTATTAAGCCGTCAATGGTTGCTTAAATATAAATGCAAATTTTTTTTGGCATTGAATGTATCTGTGATTTTAAAATCAGAAATTTTTAAATATTAATAACTTAATATTTTAAGCTCAAAAAAAGATGCTCATAAATAAAGGTATTAATTTTTTTACTAAGCTTGTTGATTAAGATTGGCATAAAAAGACTTGAGGCAAAACTGTTCTGTTTTATCTCTAATATAGTTGGTTGGAATATACACCTGTAAAATAAACTTCAGGAAAGAGTAAAACCAACTATATTAATTTAATTGAAGTATTGAATTTAAAGTCTTTCCTTCTTGTTATTGGTACTACTTATGCTAATATCGAAAAAAACAAAAACAATGTATGATTAAATAAAGAAGACAAGAGGAAAACTATATTTTTCTCACCTATTTGTTTCATCCTGTAACGGACTTTATCAAGGCAAGGAGCTGAAATGAATTTTATTTTAAATAAAGTATCTATAAACAAAAAACATTGTTAGTTACTAGAAAAATGCTTATAAATTATAAGATTAATAGAAATGATTAAACATTTAAAAAACGTCACAGTTCATATTTGAAGAGAATTTTCTTTTTTCATGTGCAATATATTATGTTATTTAAAATAAAATTCATTTTGACACTTTGCCTTGATAAAGTTCCTTACAAGACAAAACCTGTAAGTGAGAAAAATATAGTTTTCCTCTTGTCTCCTTTATTTAACCATATTGTTCCTTTCCTCGGATTATAATTTAGTATACTTTTATAAAAAAAAGGTATATCACCAATTTTCTTTGATAACAACTAACACTATTAACTTGCCATCTTTTCAATCAGTCAACCATGACCTGCTCAACAATGAAGCAAGAATATTAGAAATATTGATTAAACAATAAAACAGAAAGTGAAAAGAAAATAAATATTAGTACAAAAAATACAAAGAAAAGTCTTAAATTTCTGAAAGGGTTTGTACTTGAGTTTTATTAATATCCAATTAAAAATGTTTGTAAAATATATAAATAATAAACTTAAAATTAGACTTGTGTCAGTTTTCCTCAAATTATTGAAAAAGAAACAAAAATAGAATTTTCTTTTTTTTTTTTTTTAATATTTTGAGATTAAGAGCTATAAAGATGACAACATTTTAAAATTCAAATGAAGTAATTGTCATTTCTCTTTAAGTTTCTAAATTGAAAAAAAAATTGTTCAATACATTTTTATCAAATCTTTTTTTCATTGTGTTGTATTAAGGGTTCCTTTCTACAAAAATATCATTTCATACTATAAGACAAAAACTAAACTTGATTGACTTCAGCCATGCAGAACAATGTGATTCAAATTCTTCAGCCATAAACATATTCAAGATAAATCAGAATTAAAAATGAAGCTCATTTTTAGTTCTATGGAATTTTTTCACTTTCTATGTTTAAATATTAAACATAGATTTTAGATTGCCATATAAAATCAACTGATACTTTTATATTTGGTAAAGAAATTTGGTCATTAACTAATTACTTAATTCAAGGTTGGACTCCTAAGAAATAGATATTGACATTAAACTGAGAAAACTTTAATTTTTATTTTGGTCTCCTATGCAAATGGACTCAATTACGTCATATGTAACAGTGTATAACTTATGGAGTAATGAAAATGCAAGATATACCAGGCATAACAATTACATTTAACACATCATGCCAATATCAACAGAGCATAATTCTGAAGAAGCATTTGACTCTTCCTTATATTTAAATAGCGTCTTTCATTCAAATTTTATTTAATAAGAAATCCTTAGCTGTACAGCTAAGGATTTATTTTTCTTAAATCGTCAAACAGTGTGAGAAATATTTAAAGAAGTTTTTTAAGACTTTAATTTTGCTTTTGCAGAGTTCAATTTGCAGCCTAGTCTGGTGTGTTCACTTTTACTTTGTGTCCTTTCGAGGAACGCATCAATCCATCTGTGCTCCCTCTAGCTATGAGCGAAATAGGAAGATCGACTGGACTCTCTCTCAAATTGGGTAGCAACCAGTCTAAGAGAAGGAAAACTCTGAACACCAAACCGTGAAGAATGCAAACAGAACCCTCTCCATTATCTTTCCCAAAATGTCATGACCATTCACAGATAGCAAATGAAAAGAATCTGTCAAGCTATGATTGCTTACAATCTTTAAGCAACATGGTGTTTGAAAAAAAAAATAAATTTTGCAGGAGAAAAAGTTTAGATATTATTCTGTTTTCTTTGATTATAATTACTCAATAGGAAAAAAATTGATTTAACATACTTGCAGGGAAATAAACTAAAAAAACAAAAAAGTACGCTTCTAACACGTTATTCTTTATGGACCAAATTGACGCGTTACTCCCCTTGTATTCTTTTTGTAAAACACGCATATATCAAAAGTTCACACTTTTTGTAAAACACATATATATCAAAAGTTCACACGCCCTAGCTTAATCTTTTTATTAACAGCTATTATATTTTCTTTAGACCTTTTTCCATGTTTGTTTCCTATTTAAATGTTTATCTCTCTCTCTCTCTCTCTCTTCTATTTCTTAAGAAGATAATCATAATTTTAATTTAATGCTTTGTTCACGCATACATCAGATCTCTTAGTTTCCCGTTGACTTACAGGAACAAAAAAAAAAAAAATCCTACTGGATATTATGAGTTTTCATAAATAGAATCCCATTTCAGAGAGTTGAACAAATGCACTAACATACCCCACCAAAAAAAAACTACATAAGTGAAAATATGAATGATGCTTACTTCCTACAAAAAAAAAAAATCATTGCAACTCCAAAACATTGCACAAATAAAAACCAAGCAAAAATTCTTTTTTTCTTCATTTAGAAAAAAAAATACTTAATAATTTTATTAATTTATGCTTCTCTGCTTTTTTTTTCTGCAGCTGAAGATAAAAAAAAAAACTTTCAATAATTGGAATAACTTCTAGTTTTTTAAGAAAAATTATTATTACAATCTCAATTATTTTTTGTTCAACAATACCAATTTTCTGTGACTCTTCTTTAGTATTCATTTTGACATTGGAAGGCCAACCTGTACCAAATGTGCTTTGTCTATCAAATTTAGAAAAACTTAAGTGCTCCCAACTGAAAAGAAAAATAAAATAAGAAATAATTACTCAGACTTTTGGCCATTAATTTTAAGGTTTATATTTTTCTGAATTCAACTCTTTAAATTAACTTTTAGAATTGCCAAAATATTACAAATACTTTTAAGTAACACATTGGATAAACATTGATCTTGTTTTTTAAATGGTTTATCAAAAAGGATTTTCCCCAAAATTTCTGATAAATAATTTCGTCAGATTTTGGAAAGTGCATTGAATCAAGAATTTTTCTAAATCTCTTTGTAATTAACATTTTTAAGATTTGCCATGTTAAATACACTGTCATTGAAAAATCAAAGTTATTTTCAAGGGTCAGAATAATTTTCACTAATCAACACATCACAAACCATTAAAGATCACAAATTCTGAAGTGGAGGAGACTGTTTCAATTTGAAGTCAATAGGACTTTGCTGAATTTAGCAAAAGATTTATTCTTGCTTTGGTTTTTTTATTATTTTATTATTAGATGTCAAGATTTTGCAAAACACTTTTTATTTTGGTTAATACTATAAATTTTATCTGAAAATTAATGTCTTCTCTCAGTTTGTTCCTTTTATCCATATATAATTTTCAATCTCTAGGTCAGTAAACATTGATTTCATTGTTTAAAAACACAGATGTCTACTCAAATATCTGTAATATTTATAATATATATATATATATATATAATAAGAAATAATATTGGATTAAAAAAATTTGTTAACTGCTTAAAGATTACTTTTATATTTTCACACCCAAAATGTAAAGTGAGAAGATATGGACTTCAAAATGTTTTAACATGCATTTCTTAAATAGAAAAATGGAGCCTTGCTTTGCTGTAATGGCTTCTTGTGGTTTAATGGTAAAGAACACTTGGCTCAAAAGTGGTTTTAAGATTAAGATAATACAGATTTAATAAGATTTGACTACCTAACCAAATAGATATTGATTTCACTAAACAATCTAATCAAAGCTGTGTAACATTTATAGTGATAAGTATTGTTCATCTTTTAAAGATCACCACAGCACTTTGCAGATGTGATTTGGCTTTAACAAGTTTCATCATTTGTCAGAGGCTGTGATTGCAGTGTTTTCAAAGGCTGTTTATACTACTATTCCCATAGTCACAAAACACCAGTTAACATTATCAAAAAGGATCAGATTACCAAGTATGGAGTTAATATTAACAACACAATTAGGCAGTTTTATAAAGCTCAATGGCTATAATGTTTACATAAAAATTTGAAAACAGCTTTAAAATATTTAGCAAAATAATCTTTCTTTTTACACACTGTAACCAAGTCATCTTACTTTATATTTTAAGCTTTTAAAAAATTTCCACAATGTTTCTATTTCCTTTGTCCAGTCATCATGAAACTGTCCTATTTAAGGAGTTATGCCTCTTAATTTAACAAGAAAATTCATAGAACATGGATGAGGATAAGATGAGAAACAAAATCTGGGCTTTTTAAACTGAAGAAAGTAGAACTGAAAAATTTAGATTTGGTATTTTAATGTCAGGGTCTTACATGAATGCGGGGTTGAAAATAAATTGTCTAATTCCCTCAATTATTCATTGGACAGTCAAGAATAGAGTGAAATATGGAAGTATAGTTTAGGAAAGAATATCGATCAGAACAAGACATACGACGATTGTACCAGGAAAATATTTGATGAACATTTGAGACATTTGAAAGAGGACCTATGAAATGCAGCATTTGTATATCAGACTTGCAGAATTTGGAAGGTTTCTGTCTCAGCCAAGGTTCAAATACACTTGACTATGTGTTTAATGTTGGCATATTCTGTACTTGGACAAAACATAACACATTGTTGCAAAACATTTTATTTCTTAGCAAAATTAGTGAAAAAAATAAGATTACTTTAAAATATATTTTATTAAAAAAATTTGAATGAGAAAACAATTTTTAAAATTTAATCTATTTTGAAAATTATTACCTTATTTTAGAATCTGTTAAGTTTGGTGGGTTTGTGTATGTGTGTGTAACTGCTTTTTATGATGGCACATATTGTTGGTGGGGGGGGCAAGTTGTTCTCAGCAAGTGGTTTATCTTTAGCTACTTATTTTCTTCTCTATCAGTTATCATATCAGAAAATTGACAAGAATATTGTCTATATATATATATATATATATATATATATATATATATAGCAATGGGAGGAGTGAATTCATACCTCTCCAAAAGATATCAGTACAAAGATAAAATTCAAACGTACTAGTCCAACATATTTTCTATGCTGATAATGTTTACATCCCTACCCTCACCAGTATCCCTCTATTATTTCTTCCACTTCCTTATTTGTAAGATTTCTACTGCATTAGTGAACTGATATGCAAAAAATATTTTCACCTTTATCACAAAAAGAACCACACAAAAACACACAAAATGGATATTGACTCCAAATGAGAAATTGGAGAGCCGAGTTCAAATGCCAGTCAAATTCATTGTATTCATTCAAGTGCAAATACCCTTAAGAAAAATATTAATCCTTCTCTTTTCTCTCCAGTTAAGGGTTAAATAGCAGGACAGGTTAGGTTCTATAACCTTGGTTGGCAACCAGTCTAGCACAGAAAGACATGGCAACCTACTGGATAAAATTTTCTATCTAGTCAGGTTCAAATTTCAATACAGTCAATTAGGAATTTTTAATATCAACCTGGAGAGTGTGCCACACACTAGGAAAGTGCCTAAAAACTATACCATGCCTTGTGAATGAAGTTGAATTGATAAAATCTTTTGGAAATCATCAACGATTGTGCTAGCACAATGTTACATGCTCTCATCAAGGCAGATAGAAGCTCTTTAACTTTTGCCAGTAATTTATCTAAAAATGGTGACTCAATAAGCAGCCCCTCTCCGACAGCACAGCCATACAAAATGGCATAAATTCTTAATAAAAAGAAATGAAACATTTGAGCTTGCAATTTGTCACAGACAGAAACAGCACAACATATGTATGTATTGTATTATGTTGATATTTATTGGATTTAAACAGTTTGTTTTTTCCCCATTCCTCTTTTGAAAAAAGAAATTGTGTTTTCAAGTGTGCATAAAACATACTGGCAGACATAAACTAAACAGGAAGTGAATGTAAATGTTTGGCAACACAGATAGTAATGTATTTCTCAATGGTGTCAAAGGTAGAATTTTCAATGCTGATTGTTTCAACAACAACCATCTCCTCCTTCATCACATTCATCCTTGTAATAACCTAAGCTTAGTAAATAACTATATATATATGTCTCCCAATGTGTGTCTATTGTATATATGTGAGACATTATATACGTCCATAGAATGCAGACCATATATTTCAACTGCTTATAAACCTTTTACTTAAATATGTTTTTGATATATCTTTCATTCTTATCTCCTTCTCAGATATCAATGGATTTCCAGACTTAACATTAAAAAGGCATGAATTTATGCCCCTTATCATTCCTCACTTTCTTTTACTCATAACTATTCTACCTCATCCACACATTCTCAGAATTGTGTTAAACCAGCTTTAGTTTCTGACTTTAATCAATAACAGTTCTTGTATCAAAAGTAAATCTTTCATCTATTTTTGTCAGGGTATATAATTGAAATTTTTATTCTGACTGTTATTATTATTATTATTAATAATAATAATAATAATAATTTTAATTAAAGATTAACAAACTTCTCCTTTCCAGCAAATCACAATATGTTTTGCAAGTTGAAATTTTTCACTAAAATCCATAATTTTATCAAGGAATGATAAACACATAAAACTCCATCCAACATTAATTTTCTAATCCAACACAAATGAATTTACAGTAATTAGTTATTATTAATAGTATTATGATAATTATTACTATTATTTGTGTTTGGACCAATGATAGTAATAGAAAAAAATTTGGCTGAGATGTTTGAAATTTCACTCCAAGTACTGAGCCAATATGAATTTTAACAGGTTCACTTATATTATCTAACCAAGACAAGAGACCATTTCCCTTGTGAAATATATATATTTGAGCATTATTTTTAATGGATACTCGTATTTGAGTGAATACTTTGTTTTTCTATAATTAAACAGTACATTTATTTATATTCACCAGCCTGAATATTTGAGAAATCTTGTTAGGAAAATATTGATCTTCCTAAGCATATAGTAATTGTAGGTTTGAATCCTGCTAGAAGATGCATATTTTTCTCACAAGTTTTCTCAAATATTCAGACTGGTGGACATATATAATATACTGTTTATAGAAAAACAGACTGTCCACTCAAATATGAGTATCCATTAAAAATAATGTTCAAACAAATAAATTTGAATAAATGTGTCAGTTAATACCATTTCATCACTTTCTGTAGGATTTCATATTATATATATATATATATATATAATTATTAATTACTAGTCAGTATTAATTAATTAGTTTTATTACAAAAAAAATTTATCATGATTTTTTGTTTATATATATATTCTTTCATTTTTGTTGTTGTTGTTGTCTGATTGTCTTCTGCCTGACAGCAGTCATACACCCTAATAGTAATCTCTATTTGTTCTATTATATATATAACCTTTATAAAAACTTTTCTATCTGTAGATGTTTAAGCTTCTCCTTCAAATATAAAAACTGTACATTTGATGAAAATAATCTGAATATGTTGAAATTTTTCCCCATCTTTCTTCTTCTCCTAACTGAGTTGAGGCTTGCTTGTTGATATGCAAATATAAATATTCATTTTGATATTCTAGTTAAACATTTTCTTAGTTTGTTTTTTTCTTTTTCTAAAAAGAGGGAATTGTAAGTTTCTTTTCATTTTCATAATGTCTTTCTCTTTGCGTGCAGTTTAAGCTGTGAGGTCGAAACATTTTTTCTTTGCAATTTGTTAATCTTTTTTGCTAACACATATTCTTAGATCTTCTATTTATATGTGTGGAAGTACATATATTAAATGTATAAAGGTAGGTTGACCTTTGGCCAATATTTTGGGGGCCTATCCATCCATGTTTATAACCCCTTGTCAGGACCAAGTGCTATGTTAACTAATTGAAATCACTTGGTGAATTATTTTCTACCAGTAAATCGTTTCATTATTTAAAAAGTTACTTTTTAAAATATGAAGCCAGGCAACAAGCAAAATCCTGACCCTCACTCTCCCACTACCTCAATTTTTTTCTATATTTGCACACAGATACATACATTAAAATACAATTTTACAAATTTCTATGTTAAATAAAAATGGATTTCAACAAATAAAGGGTTTCTATGCATTATATTTCTGCATATTTTTTAATCTCTCCTCATATATATATATATATATATATATATATATATATATATATATATATCTTTCCTTCCTTTCTTTCTTTCTTTCTTTCTTTTTCATTTTTTTTAAATTTTTTTTTTTACCATTTTTGTGTGTGGAACAATTCTGTAAAGGTAAAAATTAAAAAGAAAAAAAAAAAACAAGTTCAATCACTTGACATATTAGTTTGTGACAAGGGAGTGAAACCAAACAGTTATTCTTTATCCTTGTCAAGGCAGGGCATTTAAAATAAAATCAAAAAAACAAACCAAAACAATGAGAATCAAAAATTGAGATACAATTTTGAAGACAAAAATTCAATAAAAAAATAAAACTGCAAATAAAATGGAAGAAGAATTTTTTTCTTTGTCAAAATAAGACATAAAAAGGGAGCACTGTTTTTTGTGAATCGGTGGACTATTAAGTAAGTGTGCCGACTACTAGACAAGGCAGGAACCAAAAAAGGTTTATATAAGCTGGTTGCTGTCCACAGCTGCCCAGTTTAACCTACCTGTAGAAACTACCACCAACAGTGTACCTATTTTACAATCTTTGTTGATCGCCATTAGTTTGCTTGTTTATGTCACCTAGGTAAATGTTAATATTTTTGAGCTAATTAAAATGCAGTAAAATTGTCCAATTGTCTGTCCTCTTTTTTTTAATCCATATTTGATTTTTCTTTCCTTTATTTTCTCTTTTTAACACAGCCCTCTGTTTAAGAGGGGAAAATGTGTGTGCATGCCTCTGTGTGTGTGTGTGTGTGTGGTGGGGTATTCTTGTCCATTTAGTTCAAGCAGACAACAAAATCTTGATAAAAACATAGCCCTGAAACTTTCATCAAATTTGTTACCAATTCCTAACAAGATATTCATACTGTACACAATGTTAGATGCTCTACAGTAAAATTGTTCTTTTTTTGACAAGAACCTCAGAATGACTAAGATTCCTAGCAAAGACGATCTCTGAAAGAACCAGCTGTAAAATTAAGATTACCAACAGGAATGCTGCTAAATTTTATTTGTGTAATACACTGAGATTTGAATTAACAGTTAGATAGAACTTTTATAAAAATTTCAACTTCTCTTCAATATTCAAGCAGATATGATCCTACCATCTGGGACATCTATGAAGACCAGAATTTCACATCACGAGAAATTCTTAATCCATATAAAATAAAAACTGGCTTTTCATTGAAGCTTCATTTTGCATATAAATAGGGAGGAAATAATATTTTCATTTTCTTTTTGTTATCAACTCTGAGGATTTAATTATTTCACTTTTTGTCCAATGACAAATTACACACAAGTTTTGATGGCACTAAAGAGCTCGATAATTGATAATCTTGACACGGCATAAGTAGAAATTGCTCGCATGTGTGTGTGATTGTGTATGTATCAGCACCAACATCATAAGTCCTATGACTGGATGGGGCAATAGGGTTGCTGCATAGCTGAGCCCCTGACCATATCCCTCCACATTTCCTGGTAGGTATTCATTCATGTGTAGCATGCCTTGGGCAAGAGTAGAAAATACAAGTACAATAGCTTCATCCAAATCGTTAAAAAAAAAAAAATCAAATAATGGCAGCTGTAATAATAAAAAGCAAAAATCCAACACTCAATAAGATTAGCTATGAACAATGTACTGACCATGTTCAGAAAATAAAACATTCTCATAACACCTGGTCAGTCAGTAAAGTGCCATACTTAGGCGATCATGTCTTGAAAGAGACATGACTGACTGCACAGAAGATTATCCCGCAGTAGGTCGTCATTACTTTCTGCGGTAGACTTGTTGCCAGTCAAGGCTATAGAACCCAATCAGTCCTGTTATTTAACCCATAACTAGAGGGAAGAGATGGATTAATACCTTTCTCAAGAGTATTTGCACATAAGTAAATGCAACAAATTCAACTAGAATTCGAACTTTGCTCTGTGATTTCTTGTTCCAAGCCAATATCTACTGCACCACATGCACATCCTATAAAACCTGGCACGTACATAAAAAACTAACACATTCAGTTGAAAAAAATCACTCTTAATAATGGCTAAAAGAATAGCCGAAAGTGCTCGGATATGCAGAACATTTGGACAGTTTTTACAAAGTTTGTGTCTAAAAAAAGAAAACACCTATACAAACATAAGAAAAATGAAATAAAGTGCTTAATTGCTGTCTCTTGTCAGTCATCTTTAACAAAACTTGTATAAAAGAGGGGTTGCTGCCCAAATACACAATATACATGATGTAGCTTCCCTCTGTCTTTTCTACAAATAATTTCATGGCAACTGCTCTGATGAGCTTTTTTTCTGATGCCATAACCATGTGAATTTAAGTGTGTTACTAGATTGTAGTCTAGGTCCCATCCTTTTGCCATTGAAATAGTTAAATGTAACAGCCACTTCTACTTAAACCGCTTTTTTTTTTTGCACTTCCTTTCTGTGGAGCTCCCTTTCGTTTACTTTCTTCCTTGAGAGTTACAATCTTTAAATATCTAAATGCAATGTCAATAGCCATCTTCTATCTTCTTGATTTACCTTTTATCCCTTCTTCAATACCCCCATACCCATTCTTTTCTCTCACTGTAACCCCCTGCACACTAGTGGTGGTTCCGCCTTGTTTGAGGTGAAATGATAAAAATAAAAACATACATACATACACACACAGAGAGAAAATACTGTCTGATCCATCAAACAAAAACCAAAATTGTACTGATTCAGTGATAGGAGCTCAGTTCATGACTTCATTGCAATACAAAACCATGTTTACTTCAAAGATTTGAAATTTAAACAAACTGCTACTTTTATAGAAAAATGCTCTCCTTTTTCTGTCATGTAAAAAATAAGCATTGTTCTGTTAAGATTTATGAAGTTTTTTTATTTAGTTTGAATTAAATTAATTTAAATTTTGTCCATATTTAAAACACTGTCCTTCCATTACATGACAATGGAAACAAAATTAATGTTCAATAAAATTAAGGTAATTTGTTAAGTAATTTTTTATCCTCAAGAAATGCTGCCTTGAGAAATGAGTCAGTCAGCAATTTATTCATTTCAAATTTCTATTTACCAAAAAATAATAAATGACTATGTATTTCTGCTAGCATAATTTTATATAAGTATGCTATTCACCTCATCTCTCCACTGAGACGTGGATGTGAGGCAAAGTTGAATTTATTGTGGGGAACTCAAACATATACGCTTGGACCAGGGACAAAACTTGCCTAGTCCTCGCAACCGCAGGTTGCACTGGCCTTGGTGGTGACCACCAATCCACCCCTCTAGTGCAATGAGGTAGTTCAGCCGCAGGACACTCTTCTCTGGGACCCAGTATCTCTCAGTGTTATTTTTCTCAGGAGCATATCTATCTTTGGACAGAGATACAATGGAGCTGCACTTTGCCTGAGAACAGAGACACAACTGAGAGATGATGATCCCCACTCGCCAAAAAAGCAGATAAGTATTTTTTATATAAGTAAAAAGAAGACAAATACCCATGAAAATTGATATTCCATTTACAAGGGACAGACAAGTTAGGTTCCTTAATTCAAACTAACCAAAGCAAAGCAGAGGTCAATACTGTGTAAGTGATACTTGTAAAATCTACTGTACCTATATTTATAAATCAGGGAGTTCACTAAATTTTACTAATCAGTTTTTCCAAAATAAATTACTTTATTGTTGTTATTTGGTTGGTTTTCAGCCCTAAACTATTCCTGTGATATTTTTAGTGTTGCATTTTGGGAAACAAAAATGAAGTGGAAATGATCACCATTTGCATTTATATGGCTGTGTTCTTTTGATTGTATTTATGGTTATTTGTATAGAATATGATGATTACTTGAAATTATATTTTCTTAAGGTCATCAAATGTTGCTGCTTTTTGTAAATAATCAGAACTACTACTACAGAGGATAGGAACTGTGATACTGAAGACCAATGGCATATTGTGAAAGCAAAAAATGCCTCCAAAAGCTAAGCAAAGTATTAAGAAACAGGAGACGTTTGTAAAAAACAACAAAAGGAGTGTTAAACTGTTATGTAATACTGGTCAACATGAGTTTTAGTGCCAAAAAACAAAACACATTTTTAGCTAATTTGATGGTGTTGATTCTGAAAATGACCTTAGATTTTCATGGTTAGTTACTGTTTTTGCTGTACTGAAAATGCTCATTTTTTAAAAAAAGATCAGTTTACAATCTTGGCTGATCACAACATTTAGTTAATAAAGGTCATAGAAATCCATCAAGTTTCAGGCAGGCTGAGCAACTTATGTCAGCTTCCTGAAATAAACTATTTTTATAAGAAAATAAGTGTTTTTGAGTCATAAATTTTAAAATAAAAGTACTGAATTTTTCCAATTTATCACCAAAATTCAAATTAACTCATATACTTTATCAATAATAAACTAACATGAGTATTAAGGTTCATTTTTTTATATAGTTATCTAGATAAATTTCGAGATAATTGTGGTGATGTGAGTGATGAGCAAAGAGAATGATTTCATCAGGATATCAAAACAATGGAAGAGCACTACCAGGCATAGTGGGACAAGCGAATCATGGCTGACTAGTGCTGGATAATCAAAAGTGACTTAAATAACATTGAACATAACAGACAATCTAGAAAGAGAAAATTCTTACCATACTTCTTATGTTCACAAAGGTTTTATTTCTGCTGTTAGTTTATTAATTGATTTGATGAAACTACTTGTTGGTCTGAGTATATTCAATTGTGTTATTTTTAAAGACTTAGGGTCTTGTTATTGAAAAAGCAGTATTTTTCAATAAGCAGACTAATATTCATTGGTTTAAATACAAATTAAGAAGTTTCAACCATTTTACTTTGACAAATATTGCCATCGGTCAATATCATATGTACAGAAAACAAATGAAAAAATGTTTTCTTTAAAAAAATATAAGATATTTCTGTAGAGCAAGTAGCTAACCAAAAAAAAGTAAGGTCATTTTTAGATTCAGCACCCTTAAATTACCTAAAAAAGATATTTGGTCTCTTGACACTATTTCAAAATATTTTTTTGTTTACCAGTGTAGCCAGAACTACTACTACTACTACTACAACAAATGTTTAGCACAAATTTGTTAAATTCTAGCACACCCAGAGTAATTGAGTAAAATGTGCTCAAGCCATTGTTTAAGACATTTCAGACTGATTTGCCCCTAGGTCTTACAATAAAACAAAGACAGCCACTAGGAGAAGAAAGCTAATAATACTAATTAAAATGTCTATTACTAAAGAATTCTAGAAAGAAATTTAATCTAGCTAAAAACATGAAGATCATCTTTTGATAAATGTCTGTTACTTTAATTTAAAGCACGTTTCTTTTTAAATCAAAAGGTACAGGAATATTGTAATAAACAAATTATTTCTAACACAATGAGATCATAATCAAATGAATAATAGAATCATTTTCTTTCTCACAATATTGTGTGTGCATGCCTTTCTTGAATGATAACTCACTTTCTAGTTAGTTAGTATTTTCTCGGGACAAATTAGAAATTCCTGACTCAAACAATGATGAATTTGCTAAGAGAAACAGTCAGAATTTTAAAATGGGTTTTCAATTAATATATATATAGGCATAAAGCGTCTGTCACTTTAATTAAACAGATTCTTTATGCCTATCAATGCTCTATCTCCACCCCAATATTGAGCACTTTACAATAAAACCTGCTTGCAAAATACACTTTATTAGTAAAACGACAGCTTGATCAAACAAAATGAGGGGCAGTGCAGAGCAAATCCACCTAGACTGCATCTTGGGTATCAACGTCTCTGCAATGGAAGATAATATACCAGTTCTTCAAAGTTGAATATGATGGACACTGTCCAATGTTTGCATCAGACACAGAGTTCTGAAAGAATGGAAACATTTTATGACGGTTCAGAATTCAATGCTTTATGAATCAGCCAAGACAAAGAATAAAATCAGCAATTTATTTTCTATTAGAAAATATCTCAGCATTTACAAATATGAATGTGTGTTGATATCCACAAGCAAATTTGCTAACTCTATGATGAAACAAGAAGTTATCTCTTTGGCGATTTAAAATGGAATGACATAAATGTATTTCTGCACATAAGGATCAACGCAGATCTTCTGGATAAAAAAATAACAATTTAAAAGAAGTGTGTGTGTGTGTGTGTGTGTGTGAAAATTGGAAGCACACAAAACAAAAAGCTGAGTAAACCAAATCTGATTAGGCAAAAGAATTCCACTAATCACCATTCCTCAATCTCAAGTAAGCCATTCTCCTCACCAAAACCTAAATCATCTCTGAATGAGTGGACTGTTCTTTTATGCACCTGCTCAGCCATCACTTAGCCAATGAGCACCCAGAATCAGCCCATAAAAATGGCTATAATCAACACCACCACTTTTGTGCAGTTCACTTCCAGTCAGAAACTCACCATTTCGCTGTCTCCTTGCAAAATATACACAAGACTCTAGCCCTTTTGGGTTGCTGGGGTAAGTCTGCTACAATATATTAACCAATCAGAGAACAAAAAAATATATTTGAAACTATCCTCTTTTGATGTCCAAAAAAGTATAAGTACAAGTGACTTTTTTTGAGTCTAAGCAGAGGACCCAATTTTGTGCTTTCCTCAAGTCAGGCATACATACAATATCGGCTTCTCTTTCACACTGCTTTCTCTCTATCACTTCTTTTTCTTCAAGAACATTTTGTCAAGCCAGACTCAAAGAAGAAGACACAAGAAATGAATATTTAACTGAATGGTTACAACAAAGACATTGTTGATGTCTTTGTTTGTCACTGTTCATTTAGATATTACAACTATACTCCTGATCCACTCAATACACAATTATCTCATCAAAATTCAATCTATTACTGCCTTCACACATTTAACAAACTAAACTATTCTTACCAACCTTGTGCCAGACAAAAAACATTCTTAAACTCTCCTTATTAACCTTATATAAAAAATATGAACATTACTCATTTTGTAAAGTGCAGAATTCTCAATGTTTATATAAAGAGATATTTTAATCCAGCTTCTTGATTGTTTCATATTTTTATACATTTCTTATGGTGAGCTAAACTAAACAAGGCCAAACCAAATCAAATCCAACTACTAGTAAACATACCTGGTCCACCATAAGACTTTTATCTTTTTTGGCATAACATAAATCTAAAGTTCTCTTGTAAAGTTCTAATTAACACAGTATTTTAAAGATTTTATTAATTAATTAATTAGTGTTAATATCTAACAGATTTGACTTCAATAATTCCAGAGAGTTTGAAATGTATCATATTTCACTGAAGAAGAAAAACTTCAAAATTAGATTTTATTCTATTCTAATTGTAGACATAACCAAATTATGACAGAATCTAATGAATGGATGTTTGAACCATAAGTGGAACTAAAATTAACACAGAAAGGATAATGTGTATCAAATAGAGGACAAATAATCCATCAATGTTTAAAATCAAGCTGTTTGACAATCTTGTCTAAATGTTTCAATGTGCCTCTATTGACTCTACCATTTAAAGACTATCTTTTCCAATTTATGATACAAAAAATTAAAATAAGACCAATGAACTTAATTCTACTTTGAATATTTTTGTTATATAATCAATATCGCTCCAAGAAAGGCATTTTATTACCACTGTTGTGCAGGGGTTACATAGGAGGAAAGTTATAAGAAAGAGTGACAGGTTATAGGGTGTGTCAGGAAGTGGGTAAGAGAAGGATGAGAATACTGATGAGCATGGAGTGAATAAAGAAAGGTGCATGAGAGAGAGGATGCAGGTTAGTGAGATAGGAGATGACTATTGACTTTACATTTAAATTCTTGCAGACTGTAGCTGTCGGGGAAGCAAGTAAACAGAAAGGAATTCCATAGGCGGAAAGTGCGAGAAAAGAAGCTGCTGGAGTAGAATTTGTGTTTATATTTTATTGGTTTCACAGTAAAAAGGTGGGACCTAGTTTCTAATCTTGTGGCTCAAGTAAATTCATATATAGGGGGTACCAGTGATCTAAGTCCATTGAAACAGAAGCCATGAAATTATTTGTAGAATATATAAAGGGTAATTGAAATTAAGTAAATACATGAGAAAATGCATGGCAAGATTATCATCATACAGCAATATAAAAAAATATAAGAACTTTTAATAATTTATACTATTTACATGCAGCCTATTATCTTTATCTTTATTGTTGTTATCACAATGTTTTGGATGTTGTGTCTTTCTCAGGTATATGTTGATCTGGGTAAATTACAAGCAATTTCAAACTGAACCCTTTATTTAATCTACAAGGACAGACTGTTTTCATTTCATCACCCATGTCTTGGCATATCTTGTTTAGTTCTTATTTTTAGGAGTTCTCAGTTAATGCTCACCCTGAGTCCAAGTATCCTCTACCTGTCCACTAGGAAGGTTGGGTTACTGTGTTGAGGCAGGAAGTTTCTCACCAACAAGATTTGGCTTCCCTGTCTTTTCTATGAGTATTTTTATGGCAACTACTCTGACACGCTTTCTTCCCTGGTTCCCCGACTACATGTATTTACTTGTGCTACTGGATTGGCATCAAGGTTCCACCCTTTCATTGTCAAAATAGTTAAATGTAAACATCTCTTCTACTCTAAAAATTTCTTGCATTTCCCATTTGTGAGACTCCCTTCAGTTTACTTGCTTCCCTGATAGCTACAACCTCCAAAAGTTTAAATGCAATGTCAATTGCTATCTTCTTGATTCCCATCCATCTCTTATCCTTTCTTTGACATCCCCTGTACCTTGTTTTTCTTTCACTGTAACCCCCTATGCACCAGTGGCAGTACTGTATTGCTTGTGGCAAAATTATTATAAAAGAAAATATTAACTTACATTTTGAGAGATCCACACAAATTCAGTAAATGCTATTTCTGACCATTTACATTGCTACAATACAAAGTTGATTGTCTCATTTAGTGACATCTGTTTTCATTAACATTAAACCACTGAATAAAATATAGAAGGAAAATACAATACATAATTCTTACTGATTCAGTATTATCAATCAAATGGAATTCAGAATTATCAATCTGTGGCTATTATAAGTTTAGTTCATCTATTGTTGTACTTTACTGAACAGACAATTTATTTTCCTGGTTTATTTTTATTGCTGTATGAATTTAAATTTGTTCATAATTCTACTGAAGTAAAAAAAAAAACATCAATTTGACTTTTGGTCAAGGAACTGCTAACAATTTGGCAATATAACAATGGTTTTAGAAATTTCACTTCAGAGAGGAAAATTTTCTGGACAAGACACCCAAAGTTGATCCACAAATGTCATCATTAATGACATTGTTCTCATTCCACTGTCTACAAAAAAAGTGCTAACTATGCTGACTCTTGTATTTCTACCAAGGATTGAACTCACTATCTTTGGGTAACAAGTTTCTGAAGATATGAGACTCCTGTTCCCAGCTTAATCAATGGTAGTACTAGGCTTGTCTTCCTTTCTGCCAAAGTGGATTTAACACTTGGGCATTATTTAAGTTTACTGACATTTCTCCTCAGTAAGAATGTTTTGTGTTTTTTGCCTGGTGAAGTGCTGCCACTAAGTTTATTAGTCAAGAATCTGTCTGTTAATTCTGCCTACATTTTTTGTCTCTTCCACTGAATCAAAGTTGATCACTTTTTTTTTGCACCACACAACCTAGAGATTGGACATAGAATGGCCAGGTAAGTGGATTTTCTTCACTGAATACTATCATATGGAAACTTGAAGCTAATATTATGTTTATATGTTTACCATTGTGAGTTAACAAGAACTTATTATGGGGTGCTGAAATGTTCTCTTTTCAACTTAGAAGAGATTCCAAGACAAATTCAGAGAGCAGCTTTTGCTATTTCTATGTATATTTAGAATTGTGTGACATGTTGTCTACCATAACTCTAATTAAATATAAGGTCATCCCATAAGTTCTGTCTGATCTTTGGATAAAGAAAACCATAACTCTAATTAAATATAAGGTCATCCTATAAGTTCTGTCTGATCTTTGGATAAAGAAAAACATAACTCTAATTAAATATAAGGTCATCCCATAAGTTCTGTCTGATCTTTGGATAAAGAAAAACAACTCTAAATATAAGGTCATCCCATAAGTTCTGTCTGATCTTTGGATAAAGAAAACCATGACTCTAATTAAATATAAGGTCATCCCATAAGTTCTGTCTGATCTTTGGATAAAGAAAAACATAACTCTAATTAAATATAAGGTCATCCCATAAGTTCTGTCTGATCTTTGGATAAAGAAAACCATAACTCTAATTAAATATAAGGTCATCCCATAAGTTCTGTCTGATCCTTGGATAAAGAAAACCATAACTCTAAATATAAGGTCATCCCATAAGTTCTGTCTGATCTTTGGATAAAGAAAACAAGTGACTAGTATGTATTTAATCAAAATTTAATCATCAATATACATTCCCAAATTTTCTATGACTTCCTTCCATCTATGTTTAAGCTGATTATTCTCATTAAGGTGAAACACTTTTGCTTTTGAAGCAAAGAATTCTACAATGTTAGTTTTGATCTCCTCTTGGCTTGTGAAAGTTATCTTCTGTAAATGATTTTGTAAACTATGAAACAAATGGTAGTTTGAAGGAACAAGGTCAGGAGAGTAAGGTGGATAAGGATCTTCTGTGATGTGATTTTTGCAGTGTGAAGTCATGCATTGTCCTGATGAAACATCACTCCTTTTCAATTCACTAAAGAGGGTATTGTTTTCTTAAAAGCTTGGTTCAAACACCTTAATTGCTGACAGTAAACTTAAGCATTGATTGTTGCATTAGGTGGTAATAATTCAATGTGAATTACTCCTTTGCAATCATACAAGATAGAGAAGAACCTTTTTCTTATGAGGTTTTTTCTTGGTTGTGGTTGGGCCCTTTCCTCTTTACCAATCCACTGTTTGCAATATTTAACATTACAGAAGATCTATTTTTCATCACCAGTTACAAGTCTATCCAAAAATGGTGAAATGAGTTCTCTAGAATGGAACGAAGAGCAGATGTCAACTTGGGATTTGCGGTTGCTTTCAGACAATCCATGAGGTACCCATTTTCCAAGTTTAGGAGCCTTTCCAAGTTGCTGAAGATGACTATAAACAGTTGTATGGTTTGAACTAAGCTTTATTGACAGTTCTTCAACTGATAATGCAGGATTTTCTTCAAGTGCTGCCTCAAGAAGGTTATCAAACTCAACTGGATGACCTGTTCAATCTCCATCTTCAAGGCTGAAATCTCCACTTCTGAATTTTGCAAACTATCATCTGCAAGTTCTTTCATTTAAGCACTCATTTCCATAAGCTGAGTGAATGTTTCAAGCCGCTTCTGTTGCAGAGTTTTCTTTCTTGTATTCATAGAGCATTACATGTCTTAAATGCTCCCTGGATACCTCCATGTTAGAACGGCTTTAGTCAAAATATTTCTTATTTCTATTAATCTGAAAAAATAAAATTTAGTTTAAATGTTTCCAAATACATAATGGTTTTTAATTTCATTTGACATTCTAAAATACTATTAAATTTTGTTCAAAGTTAATGAAGTTAAATTTGGACAGAACTTATGGAATGACCTGACACTTAAATTTCTGTACTTGCTTGATTTTTATGTTTATAATATCTAAGTCAGACCCTTAACATAATCCTTTTTTCATGTATTTAGTTAATCCATCTTTTAAAAAATTTTTTTTCATCCATATTAAAGCTATTTCTTCCCGTTACAGATTATTTGAATGTTTTTCTATCTTGATCAAGTGTTTCTAGCATTTCAAGAAGTTCTTCATGCCATACTTTATTGAATGTCTTCATGTAATCTGAAATATAAGTATAGATTTTTATACATTTATGCATTCTGAAAAGAAAAACTGCATTTATTGTTTTAAACAAAACCACATTCTTACCTTATTTCTAGCCTAATTCTGTTCTAAGCTCTATTTATTAGATTCATAATTATTAATTTCATTATAAGTCTGACGTTTCAGTTACACTTGGTTTCTTTGGCAGTACTATGAAGATTGATCTACTGAAAAAGTCACTCAACAACTTTCATAATCCCCCAAAATAAAAAAAAAACATAAATAAAAAAAAATGCCTTCACATGATTTGCTGAGGTGTAGATCTGTCTTCAGCTAAAAAGAAAAAAATGTGCCTGTATGTATTGATTTTATTTACCTGATCTCTATACTCAAAGGCAGATTTTTTTTAACAATATTTTCAAAGGTACAAATTTTTAGCATATTGAACTCTCAATGTTGGTATGTTGGTTTGCTACAAATCTTCATTAAAGATGATCTCAGAATAAATTTAAATACCAACAACTGTAAACAGCATGTGAAGGTCAGTTTTTATTACATATTTATGACCAGCACAAATATTTCCAAAAGAAAAAGGCGCAAGGAGGTTTAAATATCAACATTTATACATTTGAACCAGTTAAAAGCAGTATCTAATCAGCAGACATTTTAAACTAATTCTGCTGTGTCAACTCTAACAGAATAACAAACTCAGCTTTACAAAAAAAAAAGCTTAAGTTTGTGTGTTTGGCTGAGATATGTTATTCACCAGTCCACCAAATTCAAATGAGTTATCACTACTAAGATAACATAAATTACATGTTAATGTTACCTATTCAATGCATATCTACTCAACTGTAGAAAAGATAATTTATCTAATATGCAAGCCAATCTTTAGTAATCGGACAGGTTAGAATCTGTAAATAAGACAACAATCCTGTCACTCAACGATATTTTGATTCATTATTTTGTTCATTTTAATTACCAAGATGAAATGCTGATAAAATATTATCTTTACATACAGGAAATAAACAGATTCTATAATTTCCTTTTCAACTCCATACTTTGTTAGAAAATTAATTCCAATCTTAATGTTGTGACATAAGGTAGTATTTTGCTTGTTAAATTGAATATTTAAAATTAGAAAGCAATTCTAATCAAAATTCTTCACCCACTTTCATTTGAACTCATCTGTACTTGTGTTGGGACATTTTGGAGTTATTTCTCCAGGAGATAATTCTCCCTCATCCTTTTTCACTTTGCTGGGCTATTAGCCCGAACCCTTGGCCACTCCTTGTTCTCACTGAGAATGATCATCTGGCAAATAAGTTAGACTTTGCTTTAATGTAACTTGTATTCCTGAAGCAATGTGTTCACTTTTGCCTTACATTTTGGGACAATGTATTCATTTTTATTCGATTGTCTTCAGTGTTATGTTTGTCTCTGCATAAAGGTTCTATGCCTTGAATCTCTGAGTCTATCTTCATTTAAAGACAAACCCCATAAAATTTCCATGCTTCTTTCTTATCCCTTAATGATTTACATTGTAAATTCTTTACATGCTCGATACTTGTAACATGCTAACATTTTACATGACCAACTAAAACACGACTAACAGTTGGAACATTACCATAAGATACAGAATTTAAGTGTTCATAAAAAACCTTTAAATACCAACAACAGAACTTGAAATATATATGGAATATTCATGTACATAGAATATTTATTCTAAATGCCAACTTGGTTAGAGAAATTTCTCAGAAGAACCAATATTTACAACTGGCAATACATCTTATGTTTAAAAAAAAAAACATGGTGACAAAAATTAAGATATACACGAAACAATAAAAAAGTAAAAATGATAACCATCTGAAAATAAATTAGTTCCACATCTTCATGGATTGTTTTATATATTTAAATACATAAAAATGTGTAATGTAACACAGAAAAGGACGGAAAATTACTTTCTTCAACAAACTAGTAACTCTAGTAATATTTAAAGAAAACAGACAATTGTACAGGTTTCAAAGGTAGGATGCCACGTTTTATTCTCTTAATAGGTGCATGCCACAGACTAAGGGAAATAACTCTTACAGGACTATTGTTACACTTCAGAAACTTTTCATGATATTAGGGTATGAATTTATTTTTGTTACAAAAGTCTGATTATTGGCAGCTTTGTCTTGTTTGTTGAACTGGATATTCATAGAATAGATTGTCATCGAGATACTTTGCTATGCTGTATGGTTTGGTTAGGACCAATAATTCAGTACACCCAGGGACATTTTTCCCTGCAGAGGAAATGATAGAGCAGAAAAAGAGGGTGTGTGTGTGTGTTTTTAGTTTTTTTTTTGTTTTTTTTTTGTTTTTTTTTTCTTACATTGCTTTAAACACCTCTTTGTGATTAAGGTAAGTTATAAAAAAAAAACATTGGATAGCATATAATAAAAATTAAATATTTAATTAAAAAGTGTAAATAAATACAAAATATTCTAAGTTTGTTTTATACACTTACTTTCATGAGAAGTGTACTAGAAACAACAAAACAGCCAGTTTGTGAAAAATGTTTTGTATTCAGAATTGGCTCTAAAGTGGGCTGCCAAAAATAATATTTATGGAAGACTGTTGGTGATACATTTTAAAATTAAAAAAAATTTATTCCCCTTTGTGTACACTCAAAAGGAGTGACTTCCAACCATATTTGTCTGAATAAATAACACAAGTCAGCAGATAATGACAGAAGTGACTTAGATATACGATGTGAAGGAGGCTGGCTGGCTATGGAAGTGTTTCTGGCATCCACATGCAAAAGTTGCAAGGAGAATAAGATGATGATGAAAATAACAAAAAAAAAACAAAAACTTAAGAGCCAACCATGTTGCTGCCGACCATGAAAAGGAAACTCCCAGAAAGCATAAAGAAATTTAAAAGAATATTGTGAAGCATGTGGGCAGCTAGGCAAAAAGAAAATCAAAGGACACTTAAAAATATTAAAATTCCCAGAGATACTTGTACAATAAGCCAAAGTAGGTTTTTCATCTGTATTAAGGTGGCTGCACCTTTTTCTAAAAGTATATTCTACCTTATTTTTACGGTTTTTATATCATTTTTAAAGGTTTTTGTCTTTCATAATCTGAGAACTTGTATTATAAATCTTTTTAGAGATAATTTCTAGAATTTTGTTATTTTGCTTTATTCATAATAAGATACACAAAAGGACCTTTTTGTACAAGTACTTTTGTTATAAAAACATGTTACATTTTTTCATGTCAGTGTAATAAAGGTTTGTACTTTTCAAGTTTTGCATAGTAGTTTCCAGTTGTTTATCGTATGTACCTCTTTAATATTCATGATAAGAGACATGATATTCTCTCTTCTCCCATTCACTTGCAAAGAAAAAAATTCTTTTCAAGTCTATTGTGAGAGTGCAAATGATATGAGGCTTTGTTCTTGGTTTTGTTATCTTTATCTGGGATTATATAATCTGTCCACAACATGTTAAATTAATATTCATGTGCAATATTACATGAAATATAAAGTTTTTGGTGTGTGTGAAACAAGAGAACATATCTAATAATCAATTTTTTTTGGTTAGTTATACAATTACTTACATAACTGCTTCATTTTATTTGTAGAAACAAGCATGCATGCATGCATATATATATATATATATAAAGCATAAAATTCGTTTACAAATGAAAAATATTCAAAGTTCTATGATATAATTGTATTGAACACTTTTTAATACAAATGTGCACTGGTCTGACTTTTTATGACCAAAAAAACTAAATATTAAACAATCAAAATATGTGTGTGTGTGTGTGTGTGTTGAGCATATAGTAGCAGAACAAAGAAGAAACGAAGAAGGTTTAGGAAATAAATAATTCTATTAACAAAGAAATACAAGTGGTAAATTCCTGTAAATATCTCTCATCATAAAAGTAGTCTTCAGAGACATACAGTAGGAGAGGGAGGGTGAGCTGGGACTTACTGCGACTACAGTCCTTGACGGGTATCATTGGAGATGCAAAGTTGCATCACAATGGGCATTGTGAATTGTGGAATTCTACTTCCCTTCTATTACTATAACCTAACAAAAAAGGGGACGCAACTCTTATTTCTTATTTATGACACTATACAAGTCCCTTCCCAAATAAAGTTGGATAATCCTATAAAACAACATTCTCATCTAAATCTAAACTTATTTATAAATGGAACTTTGTGTGTGTCTGTGTGTCCATTATCTATAGATTCCGAAACAGTTGAACCGATTTTCTTGAAAATTTACACAGTTATACTATAAGCATCTGCAAGTGTTCTTAGCTAGGCTTTGTGTCAAGGTACCCCCCGATAAATATCGAAAATCGATAATCAAAAAAATCGGGTCATAGAAGGCGTGGTCTGATTTTAATCAAATTTGATACACTCATAAACAAAGACATAAGAAATGATATTCAGAAGTTTCAAGGTTGCAGTTCTTACAATAGTGCAGAAAATCGATTATTTATATATATATATATATATATATATATATATATATATATATGGCAAGATGTTTGTGTGTGTGTCTGTTTATCTGCCTGTATGTCTGTATTTTTTCAGCCCTTTTATTTTAGCTTTTGATTCGGGTTTGGCTCTAAGTAGGTATAATTGTAGTTCTTAGTCTCAGCCATGATACCATTTACTCAGAGGACTTATTTAGCCTTCAGAATTCAGTTTACGACGAAAAAACTTATTTGATATTGATAGCAGGAAATCAAAATTTGACTTACATCCATTCATTTTTCTTTCAGTCTATGGTTTTGCTTTAACTGGAAACAACTATTGCTTTTTAGTCTTTTGTGCCAACGCCCAAAGAGTCTGAGCTTCAGGACCATGGATTAGTTTTAAAGCTTTCATTACACCCAAGCAACACCGGGCTATACTGTTAGTAGTAACATAAGTAAACTTTCAATAATTGAACATTTAATTAAATATTTTAACTTATTTTTTGATTGAAACAGATTAATCAAACTGATGTAGGGTGTACAGATGGCATTGTGGCCAATCAGTGCAGATTGGCATGCTGAATTCAAATTCTACCCATCTCGTATATACACTTTGAGAGGTGAATCTCTCTTATTACCCCTTTTCCTCAGTTAGGCTCTCTAACCTTAATTGGCAACCAGTCTGAAGACATCACTAAATTCAAGACCGGTTGGGAGTGTGACTAGTATCTCCATTCTGTAAAAAATCTACTTGCTGCAAAAACCACAACAGCTAATGTAGGTAGACTGTAGCCCTTAATCCAACATAGAAGTCTACCAGTACAATATATATATATATATATATAAAGCCTAACCAAACTAATTGAAAGTGAAATAGGTAATTTAAATTGGTTATGCTGAACAGACACTGTGCTGTTTCTTGTTTTCTTTTCCAAACTCAACACACACATACACAATAAAATTATTTCACACCACGTGTATCTCTTACCAAACCCTTTGGGGTCAAAAACAAGGACGGCACACCCAAAAGCTCGGACGTAGTTGAAGACACACCACGTGGTCAAAAATATGAATTTTTGACCAATCAGGGCTCGACATAAGAAACACATTTCTTGATCTCCCAGACCCTCACCATCAAAATAAAAGGAAAGTAAAAACTTTCAACACACACATAGAGGAGCAGCCAGCTCGGAGCACACATAGGGAGAGAATTCAGCAGTCCACACAAGACAGTATCAATGAACAGTGTTTCACCCTCTCTTTCTCTCATCTTGCTCGCAACACATAGACCTTCTTTTCCCTCTCACATTCCCAATTCCTTTCTTTCTTCCTTTCTTCAGCTTTACGGACAACTAAATTTTTGTATAAAAAATAATTATTTTATTTTATTTTTTTTAACGAAGATAAACAAAAGTTTATTTTACCTTATTTGCAGTGCATTTTTCTTTTTATTTATTGTTCAGGGAAATTATACAAGCCCCCTACAACAATTTTTAAAAAAAAATGAAACTTTGTCATGAAGTGAGATTAAAAAGTGTATCACTTAACAGTAACTGTCTCTATGGAATTGCCTGCTAAAAAAATTAATTGAAAATTTAAGAAAGAAAAGATGAATCTCAAGGATACCTTTGCATGGCAGGTATCCATAAATTAAAACGTTTCAGTTTATTTGAGGAAGCAAAGTTTGAGAATTTCTCTTTTAAAATAACTAAAACGACTAATGACAGATTAAAAAAAAAAAAAATTTTAAAGACTTTCCTTCTTGCAAAAAATCAGGAAAAAATAACAGTGGGTAAAGAAACAAGAAAAAAGCCCCTTCAACTAGGACAGATTATAAATAGTTCAGCAATTAGTGATCTCACTTTGAACCGGGTCTCTTTGCTTCAACACTTACCTCCCAATGTACAGTGACGCACTCTTTATATTGGGAGGCCTGACTTAAATGGTTTTTACTTCATTGTTTTTTTTCCTTTCTTTTCTCTTTCTTACTTCTCTCTCTCAAAAAAAACTTCTGATTCTTTGAGCCAGCTCCCCGAACCGTTTGTTTTACCGGTGTAAATAAGCAATCAATTCTTTTCTTTACAAATCAACATCACTAATTTCAATGTAAATAAAAATGAGAAACGAATTTTAAAAAACAAAAATTTGAACTGAATATCTCATTAAAAATCATCTCATTGGTATTAAAAAACACATTGAGTTACTTGTTTACTGAGCTTATTGACGTCAGTGTTCAAATGAAGACAGGATTCAAATGCAGATTTTCAAGGCAAGCAGACCAGCATGAGACTTGGAAATATCAGAATATGTCCCTCCATTTTTTGTCTCCATTTTTTTTTCCTTAGCCTTATACCAGATTAAAGTAAGCTGTAAGAAGCATCAGTCAGTCATTTAAGTACCATACATGATGCACACTTGGGCATTCATGTCTCAAAAGGGACATGACTAATTGGGCAGAAGATTTTCCTGCAGTATATTGCCATTACTTTAAGTGGTATACTGATTGCCAACCAAGGCTATAGAACCCAATCTGTCCTGCTATTTAACCCATAGCTGGAGGAAAAGCATCGGATTCATACCTATCTCAAGGGTATTTGCACGTATATTAATGCAATGAATTAAAACTCTGCTCTCTGGAAAGCATCAACTCTCCAAAAAAAACATTTTTTTCTTGCATTACAAGGGGTGCTGAAAAGTTATTAGCCCAACAAAGTCCTTCTAGAAATAAAATTGAAAACAAAATTGATATCCAAATTGTGTGAACATGCATATTGAAACTATTGGTTTTTTCGCAAGCCCCGCTAAGCTAAATAAAAAATTTCTCACAAATCGGGGGATTATTTTTGAAAATATTTTTCTTCCTAGCTTATGTCAACGATATCAATCTTTTAAGTAAATGTGTCTTCAGACAACGTTTATTCTATTATTAAAGTGAGGTTAGTTTCAAGGACAGAGAGGTTATTTGCAGGGGTGGAGATTCAGTTGTTTGACAGAATTGCAAAACATATCTTATCTCAATTTCTAACATAACATCAGAAAGAAATCTTACTATGCTTACAGGGGAAGGGTTGACAAATTGCTCAGCACAAACGATATCAACTGGATTGATCAGGAGCAAAGAGGAATTCATGAGCTGTACGATATCTATGTACTGTACAGGAAACAAAAGATGCGTTTTGTGTTGATGTAACCAAATTTTGACAGTCAGTGATACACGCTTGGACAATCATGATCTTTCAATCCATGACTGACTAGACAGAATATTTTCTGCAGTAGGTTACCATTATTTCCTGCGATAGACTGGTTGCCAATCAAGGCTATAGAACCTAGTCTGTTCTGCTATTCAACCCATAGCTGAAGGGAGAAGAGATGGATTCATGCCTTTTTCAATGGTATTTGTGCATAAGCGAATGAAGTTGATTCGACATTTGAACTAGGCTCTCTGATTTCTCATTCCAAGTCAATATCCACTACACCACAAAGGTTAACTTTATTGTGCATGAGACAAACTCGTTGTCATTGATTTGCGAATGGTAATGGGATGTGCATTGTGTACTGAGTATTGACTCCAAACAAGAAATCAGTGAGCCGAGTTCAAATTCGAGTTGAATTCCTTGCATTCACTCACACGCAAATACTCTTGGGGAAAGGTATTCTGTCTCTCCTGCCTCCAGTTCTGGGTTAAATTGTAGTACAGATTAGGCTCTATAGTCTTGGTTGGCAACCAGTCTAGCACAGAAAGTAATGGCAACTTACTGCAGGGAAAATATCATTCAGTCAGTCATAGATAAAAAAGAGACATGATTGCCCAAGCATGTATCATGTATGACACTTAACTGACTTAATAAAAATCATGTTCTGCCTTGGAGAAGAACTGTTTAAAAAACAATCATACATAGAAATAATGTCAGCAATGATCTGTGAGACTAGTTAATTATTCCAAGTTGTCATTGATTCATGAGTCAATCAAGGGATTCCCTGTCTATCACAGTCTTCCTGTGAAAATTCACTTGTCCATATGCAGTGCTTATGTCTGCATGATTGACTTATGCTGGCAGTAAGATAAAATTTCAAACATAAATATTAAAGAAAATATACTAAATTTATAAATACACAAGTCATGAATTCTTCTCCGTCCTACACACCACAGATGAAACATTGCAAGCCCCTCACTGCTCTATTTATTTTTCCATGGTTAATGTTCAGATTGCTTTGTGGTGTAATGGATATCTGCTTGGAATTATAAATCAGAACTGAGTTTGAATTCCACTCGTATTTGTTACATTCACTTATACACAAATACCCTTGGCAAAGATATGACTCCCTCAATAATGGGCTGACTAGTAGGACATATTGGGTTCTATATATAGCCTTGGATAGCAACTGGTCTACTGGAGTAATGACAGCCTACTACAGGAAAAACTTCTGCCTAGTTAGTCCTACATCGAAAAGACATGGTCGCCCAAGTGTGTCACACTTATGGCAATTAACTGACTGAATTTTCAGATTAACTACATTCCTTAGTTCCACCAGTTCTAAACTTTCACATCTAAGTGCTTCCATGCCATGCCTATTGTAAAGAAACACTCTCGTTCCCTTTATATTCCATTGGTGAGATGTAAGTTCCACCTGAGCAGCTTCTTCCCACAAGCTGCTGCTTTAAAAACAGACAAAAAAAGTGCAATATATTACCTTGAACGGCGGAAGTAATTGACATCTACATCCGGCCGTAGGTAAGGTTAACAAAAAGTGACAACTGGCTTGAAAGGCAATGGCCCGGCAATGATATAATTGCCAGATACATCCGGCCGTAGATGATGTCAACAAAGTGCAACGAAAAAAAACAAGCAAAAACCGACTTGAAAAGCAATGTACTGCCGGATGTGATTGACATCTACACCCGGTTGTAGATAACATAGCGACAGCCAAAAATGTAAAATTTTTGGTTAAAAAGAAAAACTGTCAAACGACTCCCAACGGCTCCTTTGTATGTGCTAACCCATTTCCTTGCTTCACACAATTGTCATCGTCGCAGAATAAAATATATATATCGTTTCATCCCAAGCAAGGCGGTACCACCACTGGTGCGCAGGGTGCTACATAAGAGAAGAGTAAAAGTTTAAGCAGGAGGAGAGCGAAGAGAAAGGCGAACCAGTTACAGGTGGTGCCGGATAAAAGGCAAGAGAAGGATGAAAATACCAGCGTAAAGACAGTTGCGGAGGTAGAGCAAGAAAGGAAAAGAACAAGATACACGAGGTGATGAGGGAAGGACTGGAGTCAAGTGAACAAGAGATGGGAATTGACGTTGCATTTAAATTTTTGGAGATTGTGGCTGTAAGAGAAGCAAGTATACAGAAGGGAGTTCCACAGGTGGGAAGTGCGAGAAAGGAAGTATACGTGTTCCTCGTTTGTCCATATCCAGCAGATATGTATATATCAAAAGAAACAATAGCGATTTCGGATCGTTTCTGTTAATGCACAGCAAATAATGTAAAGTTCTATGTGTCGTATCCCTTCAGGATGTTGGCGATCATGGCCTTCCTCTTCTGTACTAAATTTGTACACTATTTACATTTACATTATTCGGACTATTGTCCTCATCTTTACCATTCGAACGACGTTTCGGCTGTTGTACGCTCCGGCCTTCTTCAGGTAATAGGAATTTGTACACTGGCCGAAACGTCGTACAAATGGCAACAAAGATGAGGACAATAGTCCAAATAATGTAAATAGTATAAATACTACCTCATCTCAGAAATATAGACAAATGCTAAATTTGTATAGCTTGCTATGATGTTGCTGGGACATAAAAGTCTCCATAAAATTATTGGACTACCATTATATCAAATTGTTAGAAAGAATATGTGGGAGAATGAAAATATAATAATAATAATAATAATAATAATAATAATACAAAATGGAACAAAACAACACATTGAAAGAATCCCTGGAAACCCCAGCTTAAGAGATAGACAAAAAATTGTCTTATTAAGTACAGCCCACACACTAAGGAAAACTTTATCTATGTAATGCTAGGGATGATAGGGAAGATAGAAAAACATGAAATGGAGTCATAACAACACGCCACGACCTGCCTTAGGTCTCCCCGCAGACTTGGTTGGTAGTGAGACCAAAGCAGAAATCGAAATATGATGAAAAATGACATAATAATAATAAAACAAATAAAGAATTGAATTTTCCTATAATGCAAAAAGAAATCAAATAGGGTTTTCGGTCACGTGTGAATTTTATGACCCATTTCCGGAAAGGACATGCTTGTTCTCTTCTCACTTCCCAACCATTGAGTTCGAATGTTGTATTTCGTAGCCGTTCCAACAAAAGGGAAATTCGACCACCCTCACTTAACCTCAGGCTTACATGAGGTCAACTATTCTCTATACCTTAGAATCTTTGTACCCATTTATTTTTTACCTTTTTTTTTTCAATAATTATGTCCTCGGTTAATGAAGAATATATATTCCTTCCTGTCACGCTTATGGGGGGAGATAACCTCTGAGGAGATAGCTAATAACCCTTTCAAATATTTATCCGTCAAACATATATATATATATATAACTGAATATTAGCCTTCTCATGTGTAATTAAAAAAATGATGAATATTTATTTGTTTAAAAAATTTCTAAGTCATAACGGTTTTTTTATTTTTTAACGAAAAACAAGGCTTTTTTTTAAAACTGTCAAGCTGGATGAAATGGGCAAATTTTACGAGAAATAACGAACACGGAAAAGAATTTTAACATGTGCTTTCGGCTCTGTCACCTGAACTGGTAACGGAAATGCAGCTTTTCATTTCTTCTTCTTCTTCTTCTACTACTACTACTACTACTGCTGCTGCTGCTGCTGCTGCTGCTGCTGCTGCTGCTACTACAACAACAACAACAACAACAACACAAGAAAAAAATTTATGGAAACCTGAAAGACGACGCCATCAAAAGTTATAAATTACACAAGGATGACAGGCAGATTCTCTCAATACCTGAGACAATTAATGGCAACAACAAAGCAGGGACGAAAGAAGACTTAGGCATTGTTTCACACAAGTTATGCTTTCCACAATAACACCAGCCATAGCCACTGCTAGGAACTTGATATTAAATGAACTTGCTACCTTAACTGATGAACTTTTGCCAATTATGAAGACAGATATAGTTTAAAACATCACGTCTGAACGCTAGAAAAGGTAAACCCAAAAGAACAACAAACTCCCAAATTAAAATGCATACTGGAGTACTTTCATTTTATGAAAATCAGACCTCAAGGATACCGTGGGCACCTATTTTGGAAAAAAAATTGAAGCATGCAAACCACGATGCCAGTAGCCAAAATAAAGCAGCCTGTAAAATACATCCAAATTCCAGATCAACGTCACTAGCTAGAGGACTTATGTCAAATAGAGAGTCTGGTTCGGAAAGCGTTTAGGGCGGACTGTCATTGCAACCAGTGATTCGCCGCTTTTAAAGGTTGCAACCCGGATTAGAAGTACAACGCTGAAGTTCCTGATACGGGTACTTCAGTGACGATACTACCCAGCAAA
Organism: Ascarosepion bandense; assembly: GCA_037127315.1. Lineage (NCBI taxonomy): Eukaryota > Metazoa > Mollusca > Cephalopoda > Sepiida > Sepiidae > Ascarosepion > Ascarosepion bandense. Next base: position 966,321 of record JBBBDQ010002188.1, read on the forward strand.
TATACCAACGGACTCTGCCTAAACGCAACACCTGTCTACCTATCCTCAGACAACGGACAAAATATCCAATGTTATGGAGAAGCGTCAGGACGTCGGCGCTGGTATAGATGGACTATAGTGATGACTGACATTGTCAACCCACTTTTGGGCGCTGACTTACTGTGCCACTATGGGCTGCTAGGGAACTGCAAAGATGGAAGACTGCTGGATCCAGATACCAAATACTACTTACAGAATAAGCACGTTGAGGGACCCATACACCAGCTATAAATCAATAACAATATTCCTCCAGCACGTCCCTCATTCCGAGATCTGCCAACATTACTTAGACTAAAAATGAAGGCACCTACTCAAATACTGTTAAGCCTCACAGCATAAGTACAGGTGATAGTTCCACCATTTATACTAAAATGGGACAATTGCCTAAAGAAAAAACTTAAAGCTGATAATGAGGAATTTACAACGCTATTCCAAGCGAGAACCATAAGACAGTAAAACTCTCCGAGGTCATCACCCCTTCACATGATTCCAAAATCCACACCTGGACAATGGATCATCTATGGCGACTAAATGAATTTTAAAATATTGACAAAACTCGACAGATACTCAGTGCGGATTGTCAAGTCTTTCTGCTAAATTAGGTAAGAAAAATATTTTTCAAAACTGACCTTTTTAAAAAGGCTATCAGCTATGAGAGAAGATATAGAGAAAACAGTGGTAACACCGTTTGACCTCTTTCAGTATGCCCATATGTCTTTTACTCTACAAAATGTTGCAGGTATATTTTGTAGTAGATAAGAATTTAAAATCAACTTTCTGCTTCACTTTTACAAAAATTCACAATGACGCGTGAAATCCTGGTTTTTCCCAAATAGAAAAAGGATTGACCATGTGCTTAAAGAAAGTCGAAACCAGATTTCGCAAGTTCAATTGGTTGTCTAACCAATGGGAGCGATTTGCAAGACCATAAAAACTTCGCGATCCAGTGCAAAAAATCTAGATAACTATAAATGACTTCGATCAGCGTCAGTCAGTCACATGGAAGCAGCGGAGACGATAAGCTAAACTGTAACAAAGTAGTAACTTCAAGTCCACCCGGACGGCCGTTCTCTTTTTCGTATGCTGATTCCTTTTACTTCTTCTCCATCCAAAGACATTTCTACCAAAGAAACGCTTATACATACATACATACATACATACATACATACATACGCATAAACTTTTTCCAACAAATTACTGCTACGAACATTTCTTTAACTCTTGATACCCTTCTCATTACTTGTTTCTCATTGAACATTAACTACTACCTATTCTTGCTATTTTTCCTTTTAATAAATTTCTATTTTAACATGAAAAATGAACATTTTTCTTCTCACAAATAATATATAGTATCCAGTTCTATTAACAAAATTCACTTATTTTTTGAATAACCTGATGATATCTTTAAATGCGGTAATTGTCGGCTATTTTTGGAAGTGGCCTTGTACTAGGCATGGCTAACGCACCCCACTTCAATTTCAAAGATTTATGGACAATATATTTTTCCAGGTCAACCAATATTTTCAGTTATGTAGATGTTCTTTTTTTACTCTGAAACAGAACACCATTAAAACGTTGGGCATCCCGAGGTGGTGTAATGGTTAGCAAGCTTGTCTCGCTAGAATCATTACAATTGAGTATTGAGTTCGATCCTCACTTCTTCTATGTGCCCTGTCCTTTCAGGACGTAGGTGATCATGGTTTTCCATATCTCCCTATCCCTGGTGGCTCTTAGCACGCCTTCTCCTGTTACACCACGCAACCCTCGTTCCATCATCCACCTGATTAGGTCCTTCAAATATGTTATCCGCTGCTTTTCCCTGTCTCTTTTCCCCTCTATCTGGCCTGTTAGTATCAGGTTCTCCAAGCCCTCTTTCCTCATTGCATATCCCAGGAACTTCAGCTGTCTTTTCCTGATGCTCAGTATTAATTTCATTTTCGTTTCCATTTCCAAACCCTCATCATTGCTCACATGCTCGATCCATGATATTCGCAGCATCCTTCTGTAGAACCACATTTCAGTTGCTTCAAGTTTTTCCTTCATCTTCGATGATGCTGTCCAGCATTCACTGCCATATTGAAGAACTGACATCACATAGCAATCCAGTACTCTCTTCTTTGTTTCTAGCGAAATTGTCCCGTTTCTTAATACTTTACTCAACTTCTGGAATGCTTCCTTCGCCATGCCAATTCGCCTTCGGATCCGTGTGTCGCACTTTCTGTCTTCTGTTAGAACACTTCCGAGGTATTTAAATTTTTGTACCTGCTTGATTTTAGTATCACCGACCTGTATTTGGCATATTGGGCTGTACTTTTTACTGATGCATTCGGTTTTCTTGCAGTTTATTTGTAGTCCTTTCTTGTCACTCTCTTCGGCTACCTTCTATAGGAGGTCTTGTAGTTTCCTTTCTGTGTCTGCTATCAGCACTGTATCATCTGCGTACCTTAGGTTGTTTGAATTGTGGACTACGATGACGAATCCAGGCATAACTTCTATGGTCCTCAGAATATTCTCGCTGTACAAGTCGAACAGATCCAGTGAAAAGACACACCCTTGTCTTACGCCCCTTTCTATCTTTGTATATCTGCTGAATTCGTTAACTGCCAGTAAAGATTCTTGATTACTCTTAAGTCTTTCCCAAATATGTCAAGGCTGCCGAGCATCTCCATCAGTTCTTTGTGGCGTATTTTGTCAAACGCCTTCGTATAATCAATAAAGCACAGATATGTCCCTCTTCCTTTGTATTGCCTATTCAGAGAGCATCCTACTCATAAATATGGCGTTCCTTGTTCCAGTGTCTTTGACGAAACCACACTGTTCTTGTCTTATCTCTAGCCTGATTCTGCTTCTCGCTCTATTCATCAGGATTCAGACGATCAGTTTTGCTATATGGTTCATTAAACTGATGGTTCTGTGGAGGTCGCACTCGTTTGCTCCTGGCTTCTTAGGCTTTATCGACTTGCTGGCTTTATCGACTTGCTGAGGTCATCTGGTATTACACCACTATTATAAATTTCATTTATTATTTCTGTAATTTTCTGTATGCCAAATTCTTGCAGAACTATCAGCAGCTCTATGACTATGCCGTCTGGTCCAGCTGTTTTGTTTCTATTCATTTTGGCTATTGCAGATTCCACTTCAGACTTTAGTATTTCCAGTCCGTCCTCATCTTTGTGTGTTGTCGGTTGCTTTCTCTTGTCGCGGAAAAGATATTTTATATATTCTTCCCATCGTTGGAGTATTTCCTCTTTCTCCTATATGATTGTTCCATCCTTGGATTTTATACATCCTGTTGAAGAGCAGTTTTTTGTCCTGTGAGTTCTTTTATTTCTTTAGGCATGTCTGCTTTATTTATTCTTGCTCAATCTCTCTACTTCTACACATTTGTCATTAAGCCATTCCTTTTTAGCCTGTCTGCATTTTCTCCTTATTTCCTTGTGTAGTTCCCTGTACCCCATTCCATGTTTTGATATCATTTTCTGCCTCCTTTGCGTCATGTCAAGAATCTCTTCAGTCATCCACTCGTTTTTATTTCTGCGCTTGATTTTCTTTGAGGCAATGTTGCTTGCTGATGTCACTGTTGCTTCCTTTAGCGAGTCCCATTTCGAGTGTCCTTTTCCAATTTGTTCTTTGTATTTGATTTTCACACTATTACTGTATTCTTTCTGTAGGTTGAGGTCAATCACAAGCATGTTGTATTTCAGTTTTGGTGCTGCACTAGGCTTCTTCAATCTCCGGAGTTTCACCTTTAGTTTGCACATGACTGGGACGTGGTCGTTTTCACAGTCAGCGCCTGAATAGGCTTTGCTTTGAATCACTGCATTTCTGAATCTCCTGTTTATGGTTATGTAGTCTGTCTGGTTTTTCGTGTCACCTTCTGGGCTTCTCCATGTCCATAGATGTCGTGGGTGTTCTTGAAACCAGGTGTTAGTTATTACCTGGTCATTTGCTGTGCACCATTGGACCTATTTTTTCTTCTCGTTCGTTGCGGATTCCTAAACCAAAGTTGCCAGTTGTCATATCTCTCCTCTCCTCTCCTTGCCTACTTTGGCATTCAAATCTCCCATGATGATTCTAATTTCTTGGCTTTTACATTGAGCCTTGGCATTGTTTAGAGTGGAGTAAAAAAATTCTATTTCTTCCTCAGAGCTTTGCGTTGTTGGTGCATAGACGACTACAATATGCTATGTTGAACGGCCTCCCTTTCAGTCTGACCAGGAAAAATCTTTCGGAGAACTGGCAGTATCCCAAAAAGCATTTCTTCATTTCTTTGTTCAGTATTAAGCCGACTCTTTTTTATTTTTATTTTTGCCTCCTGCGTATATTATCTTATGGTTGTCGCTGCTGAAGTCCCCATTATTTGGCCATCTGGTTTCGCATATTTCCAGAATATTGATGTTCAGTCTGTTCATCTCTTGCTTGACATTCTCTAGTCGTCCGCAGTTGTTTGGCGTCCTGACGTTCCATGTCCCCAAGGTAATCCTTTCTTTGTTGCGCACAGTCGCAGGGTAACGGTCCAGAGACACCTGTTGCTCATGTCGTTCCTTCCCGAGCGAGGGACAGATTTTGGGAAAAAGTGTTCCCTTTACGCTATTGTTGCTAACAGTCGCCGGATGACAGTCAGGTGACATCTATTGCCCATGTCTTTCCTTACCGGGCGAGGAATTATTCTCTTTGGAAGCAACCCCCTTCACGCCATTAGGTTTGATATATTTATGTTGTACAGCCATGATTATGCGCAGGATAGATAGATAGATAAGGGAGTGGTAGCCTGTTGCCTTCTCCACGGTGATTTATTGAGACACCACCTTTAGATATCTGGCCGTTGACTCAAGAGTTCATCCGCCCTTTGTAGGTTTAATTTTTTTAAACTACCGTGTTGCTAATATCCCGTTAAAAAACAAGATGGGTAGGAGAAAGAATATAAATATTAAGTATATACTTTATAAGTTCAAATAACTAGTCATGTAAAGAAACATATGTCAATTCCCCTAGTTACTACTAACTAGTCAAAGAGAAAGCATTTCGTTTCCAGGTGACATAGGTATCTCATTTCCAGTAAATAGAAGATTGATATTTTCTTTGAAATTTCGTAGTTTCTCAAAGACAGACCTGTTTCATTTGGATAATTCCGGCCAATGCATGTTTTTTCAACATGAAGTCATAATATAAGTTGAACAGCACGTGGTTCAGCGGGTGGTGGGAGAGGAATTATGCCGCTATGAAATATTTTACATTACAAAACTCAATTACATTTTAAATTAAACATTAATATATTTACAAACTTGCGAACAAAAAAATATCTCACTAGGTGTCCCTTACTTTCGGCCTTGTGCCACATCTAAGCTACGCTTAGAAAATCACCATTAAAACGTTCATGGGATTTTACAAGAAAATTTAAAAATCTCACTAGACAAGTGCCAATTCTTCAAGAAGAAACTTGAATTTTTGAGCCAGCATATTAGTTCAGAAAACTTAAATAGAAAAAGCAGGAAATAATTGAACTCGCAGAACCAACTGATTCAAAATCACTTCGGTATTTTGGGGGAATGGTTAACTTTTATCGGAAACTTGTTCCACTGGCAGCAAACATTCTTCTATCACTCAGCTGATAAAGACGCACCTTCAGAGCAAAACCATACAGCGTAATGATGTTAAAGAAAGAAGTACTCACGAACATTAAAACATGTCCTAGAAAATTCACTGAACTTCCTTAACCCAACTCAGATGTAACTCGTTGTCTGGTGTCGAATAGTTCCAACCATGCTGTAGGTGTAGTATTACTTCAAATGATTGACAACAGACCTGTTCCTATAAGGTTTTTCTCTAAGAAACTATGACTCCAAAAATGATCCACATTTGATTGGGAGTTACTCGCGGCTCACTTGGCAATGTTGCAATTCAAAGCCCAAATTTAAGGTAGATCTTGTTCACAGACTATAAGCCATTCGTACTGGTTTTCCATATTACACCTATGAAATCAGATAAACAACATACACCTGACATTAACATCTGAATATGTGATATCTTACGTATTCATGAGGAAGAAAACATTGTTGCAAAATGTCTCTTCAGATCAGTAAATGCGATGACAATCGAAATTTGTGACTTACAAGCCCTCGTTGAGCAGCAAGAGTATGACATGGAAATAACAACCTACATAGAGAGGCCGAAGGCTTTCACTGTTAGCAACAAAACTATTTTATGACATTTCCGCACCCTATGCAAGATCATTTATTCCACAAGCATCGCGCAGGGTGATATATGATACTTTCCATAATGTTACATTCATGACCAACAACCCTAATAAAACTAATCGAATCCCGTTACTTTTGGCCTAACATGGATAAGAACGTACGATTATGAACCAAAAAATGTCTCAATTGTCAACAAAGTAATGTTGCTCAACCACACAAAATCAGTGGTAGTTCATTTCTTATTGTCCTCTACATGATTTGAAACCGTCCATACTCACACTGTAGGGCAATTGCCACCAATCATCAGTAACATCAGCACATAATCATCACCAGCAAGATACATCCTAACATGCATACACAGAGCTACTAGATGGGTTTAGTCTACATTTGTGCAACAGTGGCCATGACATTTCTAAATATGTGGATATGTGGGACAGAAAATTAAGAATTAAAATCAACCTTCTTCTTCACTTTTACAAAAATTCACAATGACGTGGGAAATCCTGGTTTTTCCCAAACAGAAAAAGGATTGACCATGTGCTTAAAGAAAGTCAAAACCGAAATACGCAAGTAGATGTTAAACTGGTTTTCTGATCAATGGAAGTGACTTGAAGAATTCGCGATCCAGTCCAAAAGATCTAATTACAATAAAAGGCTCCGATCAGCGCCAGTCAGTCAGTCAGATGGGATCGGCGAGATGAAGCAACAAAAATGTAACAGGAGAAACTTCAACTACGACTCGGACATAGGTCGCGTCGTACATTATCCTTTCTCCTTCTTTCTAGTGTGCTGATTCATTTTACTTCTTCTCCATCCAAAGACATTTCTACGAAACAAATGCTCATACATACATACCTACGTACACACGCATATACTCTTTCAACAAATTACTACTACGAACATTTGTACAAATCTTGATACCTTTACCTTCTTCATTGAACATTAATTTCTACGAAATCTTGTTATTCTTTCCTTTTAATAAATTCCTATTTAAATATGAAAAGTGTATATTTTTATTCTTACACTATTCCACACAATCCACACTACTACCAACATTCTGATGAAAACCTTCTGATAACTCTGGATAAAACTTGTAAGCTGTAGGGAGTTTGGTTATGTATGACACAAGGCCAAATCAAATAAACATTAACCATCTCCCTACGGCTACAGACATCTCGATTTGGAGTTTCCCAGTATGTTTTCACCGACAGAAGATGTCAGTTTGAAAGTTAACTCTTTAGTGAACTACCGAAACTGATAGAATTCCACAGACTAAGAACCACGGCATACAACCGACAATCCAGCGGAGTAATTGAAAGGCAACACAGGACAAGTAAAATGCCTTAATGGCAAGAAAACACAACTGGTTCTATGCCATACCAATAGTGTTACTTGATTTACGAAACCTACCACCTGACCAAATTTGCTTATTGGTTGACAGATTGAGGAGCCCTTTAGAAGCCGATTACGTTGAATAATTTAAAGTCATAGAAAAACACAAAAAAGATTTTGTTATAGAACCTCATTCTGGAAATCATCAAAATGTATCCTTTGATAGACTGAAGACTGTAACACAGTCAAAGATACTCCTGTCTTATCCAATAATCAAAAGAAATGGCGACAACTGATAATGACACACCCACAGATAAACTATTGGCCGCGAAAAACACCCCAGATGAAGACTCCCCAAAATTAGAACATCAATCTCGGCCTAGAACGACACACTCAGGAAGACTGGTAACATTTTCTAAAAAGAATGTGCTTATGGAGGATTAAGTTATGTTTATTTGTAGTTTTGAATTTGATTTCATTTGGCCTTGTTTAGTCCACCATAAGAAATGTAAAAAAATAATACGAAATCAAGATATTGTATTAAAATACCTTTTTTATATAAATATTAAACAATTCTGTACTTTACAAAAGAAGTAATGTTCATATCTCTGGCACAAGATTGATTAGAAAATTTTATTTGTCTGATACAAGGTTGGTTAGAAAGGGTTAGTAATGTTCTTTGTGTGGTATAAGGTTGATTAGAAGAGTTTAAGAAAGTTGAATGTGTGAAGGCAATAATAGACTGAATTTTGACAAAATAATTGTGTATTGAATGGAGGGGGTTGTAGTTGTTGATATCTTTGATGTAACTGCTCATTTAAATTGTCAATTTTCTGTGTCTTCTTTGGGTTTGGCTTTTACGAAAGAGAGAAAAAAGCAGCATGACAGATGGTAAGCCAGTGGTGTCTGCCTAACATGATCGAGCAGTGCACAAAATCGGGTCCTCTGTGTAGACGCTCAAAAAACCACTCGTATTTATACATTTTTGGAAGTCAAAAGAAGGTTGCTTTTAGTCTTAAAATATACATTATTTTTCTCCAATTGGTAGATATTTCTTTTTAAGTGTTTTGTTAACGGGAAGATCTGTGTCGATCCTCATGCGCAGAACTGCATTTGTCATTCTGTTTTAAATCACCGAATTGATAACTTCCGGTTCATCACAAGTTTTTATATTTCTAGTAAATATTTTATACAGCTCCGCTTTTGAGTGGAGGTGTGTTGTAGGAGAATTTGAAAAAAATTCTAAAAACTTGCCATTACACAAAAGGAAACCAAAAAGTGTTTCCATTGACGTGTGAATTATATAACCCCACTTCCGGAAAGGAGATGATCGTTTTCGTCTCCCTTCCCAACCATTGATTTTAATGTGTATGGTAACCATCCCAACAAAAGTGGGGATTCGATCACTCTCATTCAATGACAGGCTGACTTCAGGTCGACCATTTTCTATACCTTCGCATCTTTGTACCCAAGTGCGTCAAACATTGACGATTCGTTTTCTACTAAAGATTTTCCTTTTTTTATTTGTTTATTGCGGTTCACCGACATTCAACTTCTGTTAGCAGAACGAACTCAAATACAAACTTCTACGTATATATATTTCAAGGATGATCCAAATTATATTTATTTGACTGTAAATCTCAGCATGAATTTCGTTGACTCAGAAGCATCAGCTCGCATACAAACAATCGAAAGTGTCTAGCCAGTGGCGATTCTGTTAGGTAATTATTAAAAATGAAACATAGCTTCACATACCTCGTATAAAGGAGCTTCAACTGTGTTGCATACTTATTGTCGTAAAAATAATGACAGAGACATTTGTTTTAGAGCGGACAGACGCACGCACAAAGCGAGCCTTTATTTACATTAGAAGAAGAGGGAAGAGTTAGGTAAAGGGAGAGAATCCCTACAGAAATTCTAAAAGAGAAAGAGAGATAACCTTTAACTGACTGACAGTTATTGATAATTTCAACACTCCTCCTCAATTGCTGACAGTCTAAATAATCAGTTCTTCAAGACCTAACAGGTCCCTGAGCTTCACAAACTGTGAGCTCACAAGTCCTTTTGTTAGAATATCCGCTACCATTTCTTTGCTCGGACAGTACTCCAACTTGACTGTCTTCTTTTCCACCTGTTCTCGGATATAGTGGAACTTATATTATGGGCCATGTAAACCCATTCACCGTACTGGTCTGGAGCCTTCTTAGTCCTTGGTGATCTTCGGAGTCCCGGTCCCTCCTGCAAGTTGTCATTATCCTCGGAGCTCTCCTGGTATTCGATTTCAACTGGAGGTGGCTTCACTACTTCTTTTTCCTCTTGGTCAGTTATGGAGCCTGATTCATTGAAGATCACATCCCTGCTATGAAATACTCTAGACTTTCTGGTGTCATAAAGTCTATAACCCTTTACACTAATGCCATAACCAAGAAATATGCTCTTCTTGGACTTAGAATCCATTTTAAACCTTTCATCCTTTGGTACATGGACAAAAGCATCACACCCAAAGATGCGTAAATGTTTTACATTGGGTTTATGCCCCTTCAATACTTCATAGGGTGTCATACCTTTCACAGAATTTGTTGGGCTCCGGTTTCGAATATATGAAGCTGTGGATAAAGCTTTTGCCCAAAATTTCTTAGGCAGTTTTGCATCTGACAACATTGCCCGCACTGTTTCTACTAATGTTCGATTCATTCTTTCAGCTACTCCATTTTGCTCTGGGGTTTTAGGAACAGTATATTCATGTCGAATGCCTTCCCTTTTTAAGTAATCTTCAAATTCTCTTGAAGTGTACTCCCCACAATTATCAGTGCGTAGGGTCTTAATATTATGTCCTGTGAAATTTTCCACCATGGTTTTCCATTCCATGAACTTTTTAAAAACATCTCACTTGTGTTTGAGCACGTATATCCATACAAATCTTGATTTATCATCAATAAATGTTACAAAATATTCTGCTCCACCAAGCGATTTTGCCTCTATCCTTCCACAAACATCGCTATGCACAATTCCGAGAAGTTGAGTAGCTCGCTTTCCACCAGATTTTGGAAATGAGGAACGATGATGTTTTCCATCCAAACATGGCTCACATAAGTTGATATCCTTGGTTACATCATAGTCAAGGCCAGTTACTAGTTCATCTTTTACTAGTTTCTGTAAATTCTTTTCTCCAAGGTGGCCAAAACGTCTATGCCAAATCACGTCCTTTGTGTTCCTACTTAGGCAGGAGTTTGCTGAATGGTCTTCTCCATATACTTCACTGCAGTTTAAATAGTATATGTTACCAATTTTTGAACCTGTTGCCACCACTTTCTGCTTGTCATCCAGAATTTGACAACTTGATTCAGTAAATAGGCATGTCTTTCCAGATTTAGTGGCTCTAGACACACTTAATAAATTATAAGACAATTTAGGAACATATAGAGTTTCATAAAGCCTGCATCTTTGGTATTTGCCATTTGGTAAACTCACTTTAAGTTCTATTGTACCTATACCTAATGCCTCAACTGAAAATCCATCGCCAAGGGTTATTTCCTCTGCTACATCCAACTTTCTGAAATTAATAAATTTCTCAACATCGTAACACATGTGACATGTAGCTCCAGAATCAACAATCCAGTTACTCTTCTTATTATTTGACAACAACGGATTATGTGTGAGAAGTTCAACAATGTCATCACTAGAATCACTTGAGTCATCCTTTATTTTCTTAGTGAAGAAAACTTTCCTTTTCGGATGGTTCGACTTAACATTCTCTTTTGTATCAAGTAAACGACAGTCACGTTTAATGTGTCCGTTTTTTCCACAGTAATAACATTTGGGTCCCCTTTTGTTGACATGATGTTTTGATGCCGTGGCTTTCAATTCAGCACCATTTATTTCCTTCTCTTTGATCTTGGTTTCTTCATGCAGCAATCGCTCAGTCACTAACACCCATTTAGGAACATCCTGACTTGCTTCGAGTGCCGTCACCAACATATTATAAGAGTCTGGAAGTGTAGCCAGAAGATGAACAACTCTATCTTCCTCGTCAATAGAATCGACAATGACTGCTAATTCATCAAATATTTCCATCATAGTTTTAATGTGTTCATGAACAGAGTCGCCGTCTTTTAGTTTAAGAGAATATAATTTTCTCCTCAACGCTAATTTATTTGCCCAAGTTTTCTTTTGAAATTGGTCAGCTAATTTTTTCCACACTACTGCGGGGTCGTCAGGGTCTCCAATTAAATATAGCAGTGAAGTTTCCACCGACAGTACAATCGTCGCTAATGCACGGTCCCTTCTTGATAAATATTTTACGTGTGATGCAGAATCTGTTCGTTTATCAGGAACTATCTCCGTTTCGTTAACAATGTTCCATAAACCATCCCTAATTAAAGCCATTTTACACTGAACCTTCCAAGTATTATAATTTGTACCATTTAGTGGTACCAGGTTACTAAGTTTTGTTTCCATTGCCATTGTACTTTATACAAGCAACACAAAAACTTTCAATACAAAAAAAAATTCAAGATGGCCGAACGGGATAAAACAAAAAAAGTTCACACGTGGACATGGACAAATATCTCCAAGACGTTGACGTAGACTGGTCCCATAACCTTTGTTAGGTAATTATTAAAAATGAAACATAGCTTCACATACCTCGTATAAAGGAGCTTCAACTGTGTTGCATACTTATTGTCGTAAAAATAATGACAGAGACATTTGTTTTAGAGCGGACAGACGCACGCACAAAGCGAGCCTTTATTTACATTAGAAGAAGAGGGAAGAGTTAGGTAAAGGGAGAGAATCCCTACAGAAATTCTAAAAGAGAAAGAGAGATAACCTTTAACTGACTGACAGTTATTGATAATTTCAACAGATTCTACGTTTTCTTTTCATTTAGCTTTTTAAGGACATATACAGAGACCATTTAGAAAGAAAAACAAACAAAATAACCAGATAGAAACAGGTATATTGTTTTGTAGGGAAAGAGACTTAATAGGCATATTTGCACATCTCAAGGAAAACGTTAATTAGAAATAATGTCCCCAAATTGATATATAGATACTGTGGGGTTCCAGAACAACCCGGATTAAAAATGCGGTTATAATGCAGACTATCCGGTTCACAAAATACAACACAAATTTCGAGAAAAGACAACGCAATAAGAAATGTTGTATAAAAATATATACAATATATATATACAATATAAACAATTTGTACAATTCCTTGTATCCTTTGTGTGATAAAAAAAAGTGTCTGTTGTATTTGAAAGAAAGTTGTTTGAGTATGAAAGTGCTGGTTTTGAGTCTGTAATTACAGAGAGTAGTAGCACAATGTTTCTTTCCTTTTTATGTATCAGCCATTAAGTAGGTGGAAAAGGAAAGTTTCAAATTGTGTTGAAAATGAGTAGGAATGAGAATTCCCGGGGGGAGAGTCAAACGGAGATAGTAGTAATTGGTAGTGTATGTGTAAAACGATGAATCAGTATACTTAACTTAGTGTTACTTCTCCTTTCTGGTTTGCGGAGAGATGTGAAAGGTTTTATGGCCGTTGCAGGTGTTTCCTCTCTTTTTTCTGTTCGTAACGGTTGAGTGGGCGAAGGATTAGTTTGTCGGTACTGGTCTCTTTGATGTAGGCGCCTATCGGACTGTTCGTATCTGACTGCGCCTTTCGGGATTGACTGGCGTGGCAGACTGACCGATTGCTTGCTTGAGTGACGGATCGACCGAACTGCTGTCTCTCGATGACCCTATTGACAATATTTATTTTGCATAATATACAAAACTATGGCACAAGGCCGAAAAGGGGAGCGTAGAGGTTGGTACTTACTTAACTATCCTATACCTAACTAAACACTAACCCGACCCATTCACTAATTACAATTTGCACAATCACCAAAAGAACCCATTCATCACCTCCCAATCCTTCATACACCACAATACCACAAATTTACAAGGGTCATCTAAAAAGGGGGAAACAACCAATGACAATAAAATGCAGCTATATACAATATATTATATATATTTAAAACATTTAATGAAAAATGAAATGATGGGAGGGGGATGAACCTAACAACAAACTAAAAACAAAAAAAAATTAAAACTAAAAAAAAATAAACAATGTTAATAAGACCCGTCCATCCCACAAAAAAGAGTGGCTGCTGTATTCTGCCAAACAGCGAAATCAAGAAGCGCACTCACTAAGAGAGTGGGGGGGTGAAATAATTAATGGAATGTGACAAAGGCTGACCCAGCCGAGATAAAAGGAGGCCGAAACAAACTGGGGAGGTTGGAAATCTCGACTTGGATCATAACAATGAGAAAGCCGGGTACAGGCTAGGAACCCACTCATTCACATTAACTAGGTACACAAAGGAATCCACCCCGATGCAACTAGCAGATCTAAAAGAGAAAATCAAGGCTAGCCTCGTTCACTCGAACCAGGTTCGCCACATTTACCCACCTTTTGCTGAAGGCTGTCGAAGTCAAACGTTTCCAATCAGTTCTAATCTTCATTTTGAGCTGGTGCTCAAAATATCGGATCAGATTCTGATCTGAAAGATTTGCTCCTATCGCGTCGTCCAAATCACCATATTAGCCGTGGCGAGCAGCGATAGAAACACCATACGCTTCATCCCAGAAAACAGAGGCGACACATTATCACAGGCGAATGCACGATCACTGAGCACAAGTTCCCGCGGCGCGATACGAGCTGTCAACTCGCCGACACGGTCGAATAGAGGGCGAACCCGCAAACAATGGTAGAAAGCGTGCGAAGCCGTTTCTTCCAAACCGAGGTTGCAGCGTTCATAATCTGGCAAATCCGCCAGGCCTCATATGAAGGCCTTGTCATTGAGAGGCAACCGATTCCCAGCCAATCGCCAGATGAGCGAAAACTCAGATTTGCTAAGATAATCGGTCCCTGGAACCCAAGACCAGAACGAGTGAAACTCATTCTCCGACAAGCGGAGCACATCACGTAATGAATCCTTCACGACGCCCTCAACTAACCCACGATAGAAGACTCTCCTAGGCCGTGAAAAGTCAATGGCCTGTGAAATGGCCCGCAAGGCCGCGAGACATTCTAGAAGAAAACTCGATCGCCCTCGAGGCTTACGGCACCGTCTCGAGATGGGTGGGGGAGTGATAGTTAGGCTAGGGAACATGTTCCTCACTATCTCTGCCAGCAGTGAGTCTTTCAAAATCGCACGCATGAGAAAAACCAATCTTGAAGCGACCTTGTGTCCCATCAAGTATGGCATTCCCAGACCCCAATTACTCGGACGCTGGACACAGACACGTTTGCCGACGTAGTGTTTGCGTCCTCGCCACAGAATGGAGAATAGCAAACGCTCGATCGCCTCCCTACGCCATTTTCAAAGTGGAAGTACTGACAACCGGTAAAGGATAATGGGAAAGACGTATGTAACACACACCTCAGTCAAACCCTTTAAGGACAACCTTTTTTGACACCAAATCTCGACCGACGCTCCGATCTTTGCCAGTACTTCTGACCAATTTTTTCCAACTGGAGGTCCGGCCTAAACCACACTCCAAGAATGCGGACAGGGCCGTCCGTCCAGTCGAAGGGACCCGGGAGAGTAACACCCTTCCAGGCACCTAACATCAAGCCGGACGACTTGTTGCGGTTAATCTTAGCCCCTGTCACCTGTTCATACCGTTCAAGCGCCTTCTGTACCACCTCAATGTCACTCCGGGATGATACGAAAGTAGTGACGTCATCAGCGTATGCGGAAACCCTGGCTCGAGCCCCACCAGGGACAGCGATTCCACGTAGGGCCGGACTGCACGCCCTGTTCCTTAGCCGGCGAAGTAGGGGCGACAGTGGACAACCCAGTACGCCCGACAACTTTCCGTTCACCTGTACCACATCCGTTGCGGATTGATACAGGAGGCTAATCCAGCGGCGGAAGTTAGTTTCGAATCCAGCAGCCTGCAGGACAGCCGCCAGGTAACGATGGTCAACTCTATCAAATGCCTTGGACTGATCCAAATTGATCAGCGCGGCTTCATCGTCGTCTTTTATCCCTTCTATGATCGTGCGGATCAGGTGCAGGTTGCTCTGAATTGTTCGGCCCTTCACAGCATAAGTTTGCTCAGGACCCAACAGACTCGACAACTAATTGCAAACGATTCGACAGGATCTTGGCCAAAATCGTTTACTCTGTGTTTAGCACAGTTATGGGCCGGTAACCCTCTAGCACCTTCCCAATATCCTTGCCCTTTATCAACAGCGTGATCACACCCCTGGTGAACCTGTTGGGAATGGACCCCTGCCGGAATCAGTTGTTGAACACGACAGTCAAAATCGGGATAAAAATGTGCGACAGCTTCAAGTACAATTCATAGGGCAAACCATCGAGACCCAGCGATTTGCCTCTGCCGACCTTCCTCAAAGCCGCGTAGACTTCGCCCTCTGTAATCTCTCCCTCTCCCTATCTGTATCAGCCGGCAAAATCCGGGGAAAGTCAGCCAAATCGCTGCGAAACTCCTCATCACAAAGACCAGGCTTCTTGGTAAACAAGATCTCGAAATGACGCTTTTAAGTCTCGCACATGTCGTCAGTCGACCGAAGAATGTGTCCTTCCGAGTCGCGAACCACTCGAATGTACCAGTCGCTGTCTCGGCGAATCTCTTCTTTGCGCAGTTCTGCGCCCATGTTCACAGCTTCGGATGACATCTTGCTTAATCTATGTCTAATTACCTAACCCATGTAACGATCGCTAGTCAAACGCTCCAGAACCTTCTTAGCTACGGCTATCTCTAGGGGATCCCCACCAGCCTCCGCCCGGGAATAATTAGCTCTGTCTTCATTTTGTCAGCCTTATCTAGTTTGATCCGTTTGCTGGACTTGGTGGTGAAATACCTAATACTATTCTTAAGACTCTCCCACCACTTATTTTCTAAATCTACCCGGGCACAAACGAGTTTGTGGTCCGAGTAGCCTAACCAGTGGAACGTGGGACAATCTAAAAGATCTATGTCGGCTTCACAAACTAACATTCTATCCAGGTAGCTAACCACCCGGGTAGAAGGCCAACTATTAGCTCACATCCACATCTTTCCACCCTTGTGATCGACCCGATATCTATCGACGAGCCCGTACTCTTCGATGAGATCGACTAAGCTATGTTCACATGCCTTCACGCTAGCTCCCTACCCTCTATCCCACTTGGGGTTCAGGGTGGCATTCCAGTTCCCCACTAAGACGAGTCGCGTTGAATCCACTAGGAATGGCCCTAACCGCCGAAAAATCGAGACGCGCTCCTCCCGATCATTGGGCGCATAAACCACAACCAGTCTAAACAAATTGCTTTTCACTGCAATATTAGCTACGATAAGCCGGCTCTCGGCATCGACATGAACAAGATCCACCTTCGCGTCCAGGGTACGCTTAACCAGCAAAGAAACTTCTCTGGCCAGCCGGTTCCCATTTGCTGAATAGATGACAAAGTCGTTAGAAAGCACAGAAGAATCGGCCTTGCAATCAAAGTGAGTTTCTTGGATCGCGCCGACATCCACTCCGAAGGACAATAGGTCCCGAAGCATGCGGGCAGCCTTACTCCGATCCTTAAGGCCCTTCGCATTCAAACAGGCTAACTTGACTGACATCTTTTAAACCCGAAAAAAAGTAAGAGAAAAAATTACTTCTATTTACATACCGGGCGGAAATCTGCGGGAACAGGGACCCCGACTGAGTGTCCCAGAGAACCGGTGCCAATATCGGAAATAATTCGTCCGTCTGGGACAATACCGCTGACGTCCGTGGGAAAGTTTAGTTTTGCCGCTCTATATAATGAGAGATGGAGGATAACAGGGACCCTCCTGGCACATAAGACAGATTATTTTTTTAAATATTCAGTTTCCATCTTGGCTACCTTGATATCAGGGAAGGCTTCTATAACCCCCTGTACGAAGTTCCATACCCTTAAGTTTCCTCCAGAGCTCCTAATAAGGGTCAGCACCCCCGTGGCCCCAGGAAAGATTTTGGGATCTTCGGTCGATGAAAAGTCGACCTCTGTTAACTTAAACAGAGGTCTTAGAAGGGTCTTCTTCTGAGTGGAAAGATCCCTCTCTAAGGCCTGCCAATCAATTTTACATATATTTATGTATTTATATTGACTCGTCCATCCTGTTGTTGCTGCTGTGACTTTTTTTTTTTTTTTTTTTTTTTTTTAGAGGGAGAAGCAGCCTTCGTGGGCAAGGAGTCTTATTTTGAAAGAGAGGAAGGCCCCGTCGTCCTCTTTTTTTTTTTTTTTTTTTTTTTTTTTTTTTACTGCCTCCGTCTAGCCAGTTTTACTTGAGGGACGTAAAGTTTCGGGTTGTGCTGCCGGTGCTGTCGGCGTTTTTGTTGGTTGAACCTCTTGCTTCCTGGATGGACACATTTTGGCCATGTGGCCAGCGGCTCCACAGAACCAACAATATGGCCTACATCACTTCACGACAACAATTTCCTTCCGTTACACAAGCGGATGTCAGGTACTCGTAAGAAATTTGGCCTATCTACAACCACATAGGCGCTGACATCCTCTGTCGACACTCCCGCTTTGCTAATGACCCTGTTGACCTCCTCCACTGTCTTAAATTGCGTCAGGAAGGCACCCACGTCATCGCAGCAGATCTCCAAAGGTACGCCATGAATCATAATATGGGTTCGTCTTGTACCATATATTCCGTCTCCTTTTGCTTGTAGGCATGTTCCCGCCAACTTCTTGGCTTCATCCTCTGAGCCAAGGAGGACATCCCACATGGCACGGGATCTCCTCGCCAGGACTTTTGGGCAAATTCCTAGGCTCTTTAGTGTCTCTTCCATGTTTTCCCTACTGACACCTACAATTTTTTGGGGATCCGTCGTCAGCAGGGAAATTGTTCTGGTGGCTATTTATTTCCCCACTTTGGGGATGATGAGTTCATTTTCTTTGTAGTATTCCTTGAACTTATCTTGCACCTGCAGGTAGTAATTGGAATCTCTTTTCATGAAAGCGTTCTTCCAAACCGACGGTGAGGGAGTCACCGGCGACGTAGCTATTGATGTATAAAGCTGGGGAGACAGAGCCATACAGGTCTTTGCTCCCCACCCACACACAATTAAACAGAAAGGTTTCCATCAAACAACGAAAAACAGTAGACAACAAAAATTTACACAGTGGGGGACACTGGAAACAAACTTAAAGACTTACTTTTTTTTTTGCAGTATTAAGTGACAAGGAGTTCGCAAGCTGACTCTCTTGACTGACTGTGACAGGTCAGGTGGGGGGACCTCCTTAAATAGTGAATTCTGGTCACGTGGGAAGATCCCAGAACATTTTTCTTTAGCTGTGAAAAAACCGTTTCGATGACGTATTCTGAATTTCTCGATTTGTCAACCAATCAGGATCCAGAGTATCGCTTTTCACACTGACGTGTGAAAAAAAAGCTTTTAGCCGTTTGGATCCACTTTTGCGGGTGTGCAAATTTACTTTGGGTTTTTCCCAAATGTTGTAGTCGTTTGAATTTGATTTTGCAGGTGTGCAATTTATTCTGTATTTTTTTTTTTTTTTTTTTTTTTTTTTTTTTTTTAGCTGGTTGATGGATGATATAGGATTTGTATCCTGTAATACATAGGCAGTCAGTGATTTATAGTCGAGTCAAAGAATCGGTCATTACTTTTCTCCCATCTACTGAAGAGACAATCAGTAGATTAGAGAATCAGTAGATTAGAGAATCAATTTTGTTTTGAAATTAACTTTTGTGTTCCAACAGTGTGAGATTGGAAAAGAATAGATTAGAACTCCACTACTATGAATGAAAAGTTTTTCCATTTAATTTAATGAAGTAACATACTTATACTCAAACTCATTCCTAAGTTGTGTATAGTGGTGTAGTATGAAAAATGAAGACGCTGCTTGAGTTTGCCCCCTTCCTCATCAGAAAAATATCGTCCCCCACGTGCCTGGCGGTATACCAAAATGAAGAATCTTTTGGGGACTCATCGTAGTATGATAAACTTGTGAGTTCTTTTGGAGATGTAAGGCAAACAGAAAATAACAATTAATGCATTTTTTAACAGATTTTAAAAGACATGTCTGAACTTTGGTAAAAATTTAAATTCTTTTTATTTTGGTGCGAATTAACAAAAGATTCAGGATTTCTTCTAATTTATCATTGTCTTTTACAAGGGGATGTGCGTTGTAGTGCAGTGGATATCGGCTCGGAACGAGAAGTCTGGAAGCAGAGTTCGAATTCCATTTGAATTCCTTGCATTCACTTACTCGCAAATACACTTGGGAGAGATATTAATCCCTCTTTTCCTTTCAGTTATGGGTTAAATAACAGGACAGATTGGGTTCTCTAGCCTTGGCTGGAAACCAGTCTACTGCAGAAAGTAATGGCAACCTACTGTGAGATAATCTTCTGCCCAGTCAGTCATGTCTCTTTCGAGACATGATCGCCCAAGCGTGTATCCCCTATGACACTTAACTGACTTTTAAGAGTGTTTTTCAGTCATGATGTAGTTGTTTTGGTTTGGCGTTTGTTTTTGTTTTTTGTTTTGGTTTTTTTTGTTATTTATTTATTTATTTATTTATTTTTACAAGTATTTAATTAAATTTGTTGTGTTGCTTCGTTTTGGTATAATTAGAAGATAACACAAACTTGAATTAATGATGTTTATTTTTGGTATAAAACTTTAGGTTTTTACATCAAGTTACAACCTTTAAATTTTGTGTGGATACAGGAGCAGACTAGCTAAATTCTCTTCACTGTGGGATGCTAGTAGTAAACGAGCCTATCCCTTCTGGACTCTAGTGGTCAACTGACTAGCGTCTTCCACTTTTCAAATCTCCTACACAAAAACTACTGTCCTTAACTCCTACTTCTTACTCCTACCCAAAGAAACGGTTCCTTATTTTACCGCCCAATTTTGAATTCTTGGCGTCAGTGTGTCTATCTTTTTCTATTTTTAGAACACTCGCCATTTTATAAACCATAACAAATTCATTGCGAGTGTTAAAAAACAAAAATAAGCAAACATGAATTTTGATAATTTCTTTGCCAAAAAATTTTATTTTTTCTAGTAGACAACTGGTGTCTATATTTTGATCAGTCAGTCAGTTAAAAAATACCATACGTGATAAACGTTTGGGTGATCATGTCTCTTTCGAGATATGGCTGACTGGATAGATTTCCTCAAAAAAGATTTCCATTACTTTCTGCGGTAGACTGGTTACCAACTAAGGCTATAGAATCCAATTTGTCCTGTTTAAATCCATAGCTGGAGAAAGAAGAGATGGATTCATGCCTTTCCTAAGGGTAATTTGCGTGTAAGTCAATGCAACAAAAATTCAACTGTAAATTCTAAGCTCTTCAAAAATAAAAAGAGAAAACGAATTTAAACTCAAACAATATAGTCACTTAGTCTCTTTCTTCAAGCATTATTATGAAGACAAGTGTACTTAAAAAGGTTGCGTTTCTTCTTCCTATTCAATTAGAGCGTAAAAGATACCACCTTTTAGGTTAGAGTAGTTTCTCTCACTCGTTAGGAATGCCGGTTGCTCTGTTAAAGTCGCATTTCCCTCCATATGACCACTAGCACTAACGACCATTTATGGCAATTACTTTACAACTAAACTTGCTACTTATTTCTCACACGGGTGGATATTACGACTCCTTGGGGAGAAATATTTCTCTATTGTTCATTATTTCGAGTTTGAGACCGTGAGTGGGCACCTGGCGCGAAACAGTCTTCTCTTCATCAAACACCTTGCCTAAATGCGGTCGGTTCGTTCGTGTACTTGTAAAATTCACGGTAACTTTTCTGCTATTTATTTAATTTAACTTTATACCGTTAACAAAATTGTTTTTTGTTATAGCATTTTAAACATTAAACAATAATTTTAAATTACTAATTTAGTTGCTAAGGCTTCATAGACCTTATTTAATTTAAATCATTTTTTAAAATTAAAAGATCTGTCTTCTGGCTGTTTTTTTTTCCTTCCATATCTATTTAAACCAGTCTCTTAATTACTTTTAAAACACCTATACCCTTCCTTATGAAATCTCCAGTGGCAGAGCATGGCAAATTTAGTATTATTATTGAAACTTACAAATTTAAAAAAGTACGGTGACTATGATGAATTTAGTTTTTCAAATCTTTACAAAAAAATATCTGCAACACAAGAATAAAGAAAATAAAGTTTACAAGATGTCGATAATTTATGGTTTTAAATATTTTTTCTATTTTAACTTACAAAAAGTTGTCATGCGTTTTAGTGGGAAAGTGTACTGTATTTCCTGAGATCTGGTAAAAAAATAAAAGGAGTGTCACTTGTCATAATTTAGACTAGAGTAATTCCATACTTACTACTACTGATAATAATCAATGAATATATAGTTTTGTATTTTGGGGGGGCGTCATTCATTGACTGCTCTTAAAACAAGCGAACCTGTAAACATACTTCATTCCTCTCGGTACTTTGTTAGTTTCACGACGAGTAATTATGTCAACGACGACTTTTTACTCGTAAATAGTAGCGAAACAGTTCACACTAAATCGTAAATATACATTACAAGGGATTCAGCTGAATTTGTTGGATTATTCTCAGATTTAAACAAAAAAGAAATATTGGGTCTTCGAAAAAATTAAACCAGGTTAGTTTTCTTTATTTTTAGCTTCTTTATTTTGTATTATCTTGCAGTTTTGTTATTTGAAAGTTTTCAAGCTCTTTAACTTTTTATTGACTAATCAAATCTTTCCTTACATAACCTGCTTTACTTAGTAAACTTTAAGATAAAAAGGCCTTTTCTTTTTTCAATAAATTCAAGTTAAGAATCGTAAAAAATATTTTCTGGAGTAAGAGGAGTTTTTTTTCTGTTTTCTAGAAAAATAGGGAAAATGTGCTGCAAATAACTTGAGTACAATAAAGAACGAACATATGTTCGTGATAAGTGAAGTGTTTCTTTCTGTTTTGACGAAGTTTAATTCAAGTTTAATTTAATTTTAAAGATATATCAATTGGTTTCTAATTTTTTTTCTCACACAGACACACACATCTTTCTTTACAAAAAATATCTAAAAAATGTTTTTGTCCGTTATGATTTTGACCCCCAAAACTAAAGTTCTCTACAAAAAAACTAAAAATTATGTCGTGTAAATGTTTTGGTCCGTTAAAGTTCATGTTAGCACGTACGTCATATGGTTAAACAAAAAAATCTTAAAATGAAACTTAAATCATTTAATTGAATTCGGAGGTTATTTTTGTTTCTACTTTAGTTTGTGTTGCATTCTTTTGGCTTTTTTTTTCTCAGTGATTCCGTTGGTCAAACCAATTTTTTGGTTAAAAAATTCTCATTGCATTCTTTTTTTTTTAAAATCTGTAAATTAAGTTCAGAATAACTTTTATTTTTAAGAATTTTTTTTTTTTCGGCAAATATAAACAATCTAAAATAAAAATGTCATGACATTTGTAATTTTTTTTATTTTGAAATTAATTTTTTTTATTTTTGAATAGATTTTCATTTTATACACACTGATGCCGAGGCACGTTGGTTTTAAAAAAAAAATGTAAGTTACTTTAAAAAAGTAACCCAATTGGAATTTTAATTTTGTTCATTTAACGTTAAACATTTGAGAAAAAATATTAAAAATGAAGAAATTAAAATATCAATGACATTTTCAGGATTAAATTATTTCATTTTTAAACGATGGAACCTAAGTATGATGATGTACCCGATAGAAGGGAACACTTGTTTGAAATCTAACGAACAGAATGTACTTCCAAAATTTTAATCACTTCTGTTGAATGGTTAACCAACATTTATCACCAGTGATCCACCCATTCAAATGTCACTAGGTGATAATTATGGATCCCTGGATTGCAATTATTAGAGAGATTTATCTCCTGTTATGATCTGACTCTCAAGTCTACTACTCACATTAGGCTAAAATTATTCAATCATCTCTCGCTTCCTAGACTGACTTTGTTCCCCTCCTACCGCTCCAGCTCTCCTCTCACAGGAAATGTATGACTAAGTCAAATCAGTTAAGTACCGTACGTGATACACTACATGCTTGGGTGATAATGTCTCTTTCTAGACATGACTGACTAGGCAGATTTTCCCACAGTAGGTTGCCACTTTTTTTCTGCAGTTATACTGATTGCCAAGCAAAGCTATATAGAATCTAATTTGTCCTGCTATTCAACCCATACCTGGAGGGAGAAGAGATATCCATACTTTCCCAAGGGTATTTGTAAGTGAAGGAAATGCACTTGACTGGAATTCAAACTCGGCTCTCCAATTTCTCATTCAGCGCTGATATCCATTTTAGGCGGACCTGAAGCAGACTGCCACCACGTTTAATTTCGTTGTCTTTTTCGGTGCAGTCTTATCGATTGTTACTTAAACTTAACGATTATCAAAAAAAAATTTGAAAAATTACAATATCTAAACAAATTTTGCGGGTGGTCTGTTTCTCATACAACGTTAATGTAAATGGATCCTCCAGTTTCAATCCACTCGCGTTGGGGTCACTTTGTATATGTTAATTTTGTTGTTTTCCAATTTCTCTTTTTTTAGCGCAGTTCTATCGATTGTTATTTAAACTTTCTTTCCGATTATCAAAAAAATATTTTGAAAAATTACAATATTTAAACATTTGTTGGGTGGGGTCAGTTTCTCATACAACGTTAATGAAAAACTGGTTCACCCCCACCCGCAGTAAAATTGTTTAAATATTGAAATTTTTGCAAATCTTTTTGTCATTCGTAAAGTTTAAGGTGTAAAAGATAATATTGCACCGAAAAGTCCCAAAAATTTGATAATGAACAAATTTACAGGTGGTAGTAATGTTATACTGGCGACTGGTTTCAAAATGGAGGCTTGATTTACTATATGAGAAACTGATTCCCCCCCCCAGAAAATGTTTAAATATTGAAATCTTTCAAAATTTTTTCTTGTCAACCATAAAGCTAAGGGGGTAATCGAGAGGACTGTGCTGAAAAAAGTAAAAAAAAAAAAAAATTAAAAACGAAATCTGCTTCAGGTTCGCCCCATTTTAAAACCAAGAGTAAAAAGAAAATGTGGCTGACATTCAGTACTGATTCTAGAATATATATTTGAATTTTTTTTGGTGGGTTGTGTCATTGATAAAGCTCATGATTTCAGCTTCAACAAAATCACTGATTAACCATAAAATGTACACTTCTGCTAGCTAGACAAACCCAAATTTATTTTTATACAATTTTAGTTATATCATGATTTTTATTTTTTTGCTTTAATTACATTTATTTAGAAATACACAATGAAAATTATCAAAAGTTGCTCTTTGTTTGTTCTTTGCTTAGTAACACATGCTTTTTCTACTACTACTATTCAGTCAGTTAAGTGCCATACGTGATACACGCTTTGGGCGATCATGTCTCGAAAGAGACATGACTGACTGGGCAGGTGATTATCCCGCAGTAGGTTACCATTGTTTTCTGCAGTAGACTGATTGCCAACCAAGGCTATAGAACCCAATCTGTCCTGGTATTTGTGTGTAAGTGACTGCAAGGAATTCAACTGAAATTCGAACTCGGCACCCAATTTGATGTTTCATACTATCACTAATAATACTAATCCACTTTGGAAATCCCTAATTTAATTTATCTTCCAGTTTTTATCAATAAGTATTTAAAGAAACTAAATGATGTCAAGGTTACTATTTCTACTGATATAAAAGTAAAACTAAAAACAACAAACTACTCATAAATTACAAAAAAAAAAAACACCTCATGATCAGTCATTCCTGTTCTTAAAATTGAAAAACCCCGTGGAAAATCTTTTATATCTAAATGATGTCCTGTGTATCATCAAAGACAGTACAGACAAGAACATAACAAAATTGCCGACTGTTTACGAAAGCTTTTTTAAAAATTGCACTATGTGGAATAGCTCCTTTACTCAAAAGTATTTATCAATGTAAAGAAAAACATTAAACACTAAATGTATTTGGTATCACTTAACACTAGAATTTATGCATTACTGTCTTGCCTTACTCTAGGCCTTCTTGGATATTGACTTGGTCAGAGATTGTACTAAACGGAAAATGAAATAACACCCTTAGGGCCTTATTCCAGAAGTTTTTAGTGCAAAAATCATGAAGATTTTACTGAGAATTTAAGTGGAAAAAGGCTATTAGCTTATGAGTGCTTGGCACAACTGCTT
This sequence comes from Ascarosepion bandense, assembly GCA_037127315.1. NCBI lineage: Eukaryota > Metazoa > Mollusca > Cephalopoda > Sepiida > Sepiidae > Ascarosepion > Ascarosepion bandense. The sequence goes on from JBBBDQ010002188.1 coordinate 992,080, forward strand.
AGTTGTTAAGAAAATAAGTCTTACTGATATGAGACTTTCATATATTGGATAACAAAAACAAATCAAGATGCATTGTCTTATAACCAATAAAAAAAATCTAGATTTTAAAAACATTTTACTACAAATTTAAATGGAAATGTATCACACACATGCACACTTGAATGTTAACGACTTATAAATGCATGCATTCATACATTTAACCATCCATGATTTTCTCATAAACATATTTAAAAAATTGTTCATTTTAATACACTGGACATGTGTACACACATGTATAAACAGACAAGCATTCCTATACATACATAATTACATTTAAAATAAACATCTTTGCTTTGTTACATGTGATACAGATCTGACCAATATGAATCAAGCCCCCAATCAACCTTCCAGTATATTGTTTTTTTATTTTAATTTTTCAGTTCTTGTCTTTTAGAAGCTTAAAGTGAAACCTCTTAGATTAAGACATCTTCCCTACTTTGTTCTTTACTTATTCTGTCATACATTATGCTCTATAAACAATTTGAATAAAAAATAAAATTCATCAATATTACTTTCTTTTGTGAGCAAGGAAGAAAATGTATTTTTGCATTAATTTGACTTCTAAGCTTAAAATTCCTGAAATCTGATACATTTCAAAGTAGGCTCATTTGATTTAAAAGTAATATAAAAGAGTACAAGGAAAGTCGAACTGAAAAGGTTTTTCTTAATGATTTAAATCAGTTTTCTTTGATGTCGGGTTTCTCATTACAATGATCATAAGGGGGAGTATTTAAACTTGGACAAAATGGTGTGTTGATTGGGTGATCTAGTTACCTAATCCTGTCTTTCTATAAAAATGGTAGATATTTCTTTTTCAAGCTTTTCATTGAAAGACAATTTCATTTGCTTGATTTAATGTTGAGCTAATTTAGATATTGTCTTCAAGTGGAAATAATTTCTCTAGAAATTTGATTTTAATTTCCAGCCATCAGGGAAACTTCTGTTAGAATTTTTGCTTATTTATTAGGGATCTGATAATTTGACTTATACTCTCATCTTGGTCCAAACTTATTAACTGGATGTATAGTATTTCCATGAGCATTGACTGTCTTATGTGTCTAACCAAGGATGCAATATGGTGATATTTTTTAAATTTTTTTTCTAAGCATAGCTTAGATGTGGCACAAGGCTGAAAGTAAAGGACACCCAGTAAGGATCGAACTCACTACTCGGTTGTAATGATTCTAGTGAGACAAGCTCGCTAACCATTACACCACCTTGAGGTGCCAAACCAAAGATGCAATATGAGAATATAAAGAGAGCATTAGAACTAATGATTTTGCTTGGCACATACACTTAGTTTTTAAGAAAATAAGTTTTAGTGATTTGAGACTTTCAGTTATTATACTTGGGTTGCAAAAACAGCTAAAAAAAGATACATCATCTTTATAACCAATGAAAAAAGAGGAGAGCATTAGAACTTATGATATTGCTGATCAAGATTGCAGTAGGAGAGAATATAGAACAAATGTGGTCAATCAAGGCTGCAACAGAAGAGCATTCAGTATCATGAACAATATAGCTTAGCTCACAACAATAAATCTATTCTGGATAATTAACCCTGGAACACTAACCCTCACTTAAAGTTACACCATTACTAACCATGGGTATATCATAACTAATCTTGAAAATATCAAAACAATATTAAATATAAATGTTTATTTGAAATATTGTACATGCAGGCATTTCAAAATTTGTACTTTGAGTTAACATTAATAGGAATTGAAAAACATATTTAGGTAAGAAAATCAGGTACTGAAAACTTCATTAAATCATAATTAAAATGGCGTCATTTGTGATGGGTACTATATATCCATAGTGCTCTCGGGTTAATAATCTAAGGGAAATTACTATTATAAACTTGAAGAATTTGATTTGTTTTTACCAAATCATATTTAAATAGTGCATAAAATTCATAAATACTAGTCTGAACTTTTTCTCATTACATAATATTTTAAGTATCTTGGTTTGTGTGTGTGTTTTTATGAAAAGCTTTCAGCATTTGTTTGTATGGTCTAACTTACTTTTAATAATATATGCAGTATTCCAAGAAGTTCACAACTGCCATAGATTCTCTTGAACTATTTTTCATGCTAATCCTTTCTGACTTGTATCAAAACAGGCCACCAAAGAATTACTTTCTCTGTATGCTCAGATGATGATGTCCTTTCCATGATAAACTCTTCTAGTCTTATGACTGTTGATTTTTGAATTACGCATTGTTTGGCTTGTGGGTCTGTAGGCAATTCCTTAAGCCTTGATGCTGTATTACAGACTAAATAAATGGTTGGCAATTTTTTAAAATTAAAAAAATTTTTTTTTACTTTATTTGAGAAGGTAGAGATATAGTAGTAACAATTTCATAACAGAAGAGAAATGTTGATTAAAAAGAACACTTTAACAGATCAGCCAGTGATTTGCCATCAGTGGCAATCTCTTGATCTCATGAAACCGCAGCATAACAAGGTTATTTGGGAGTGGAGAGACATCTTCATTCTTCTTTTTTTGTTTTACTCTAAACAATCAGTCAGGATTCCATGTTCACAGGTTTCAACATACCCCTCTGAGCTGCCAAAATTCTGATGAGTGCATTCTGTAACAATAATAAAAATCAGCATATTGTTGGAGAATATCAACGAAATGAAAATATCGGGCTGCTTTTAATTTTTTTTTTTTTTTTTTTTTTAATCATTTCACCCCGAGCAAGGCAGAAATGCCACTGATGAGCTGGGGGCTACATAACTGTAAAAGGATTAGTTAGAAAAGAGTGAGGAGTACAAACTAGTTAGAAAGGAGCAATAGAAAGCTGAGAATGCAGGTGCGATGACAGATACATAGGTGGAGAGAAAGGGAAGGATATATGGGGGTGGGGGAGAGAGCTAGAGTCCAGTGGTTAATAGATGAGTATTGACATTGCATTTAAATTTCTGGAGGTTGTAGCCATCAGGAAAGCAAGAATATGGGAGCGAGTTGCACAGGCGGGAAGTGCGAGAGAAGAAGCAGCAGGAGTAGAATTGTCGTCTGCATTTGGCTAACCTAACTTTGAATGGGTGGGACCCAGTTGCCAATCTGGCTGCACGAGTAAACACCTGTTGAGGAGGCACCAGTGACTTAAGTTCATCTGAGCAGAAGCCATGAAAGGATTTATAGAACAGACAAAGGGAGGCCACATTTCGACGGTGTGGAAGTGGCTGCAGTCTAGCCGCCAGATCAGTACCTATTACATTACACACTCTCTTTTGGAGCCTGTCGAGAACACCATGGAGAACAGCAGGGGTGCCTGACCATAAATGGCAGCAGTGCCATGGACTGATGGTTGACTTGTATATATGCAGGATGGATTCAGGCGGAAAAAACATACTGGATCGGCATAGTGACCCAACCTTCTTAGCAGTAGATTTAGCTATGGAATCAATATAGTGGTTCCATTTGAGGTCTGAGGAGAGGGTAAGGCCGAGGAGGTGTAGTGTGTTACTCTCAGGGAGAATCACTTGGTCCATGCTTATGGGAGGCAGGAGAGGTTGCCTGTGATGGTTGACAGACAACAGCTTGGTCTTAGACGCATTGAAGTTGACAAGCCACTTCTTGCCCCAATTCACCACAGAGTGTAGATCCTGTTCAAGGTCAGCAGCGAGATTGTCTGTCCGCCATGACAGGTTTCTTACTGGTGCAGGAGTATAGTGTGGTGTCGTCTGTGTAGATGCCTACTTGGGAACTGATTTCATCTGGGAGGTTGTTGATGAAAATACGGAAGAGCGTTGGGCCCAGGATAGAGCCCTGTGGGACACCAGCATTTGTGCTGTAGGATGAAGAGGCATGCCCATTCAAAACGACCTTCATTTTGCAGTTATTTAAAAATGATTGGATTAGGTCAAGCAGGCAACCGGTAATACCGTAACCCCGTAGCTTGCATAGGAGGCCAGAGTGCCAAACCCTGTTAAAAGCCTGAGAGAGGTCCAGAGCAACCGCGTGAACCTTGCCAGACTCATCAAGGGCCTGGAGCATGTACTCCATTACGGTTGTTAGCAAGTCGGCCGTGGACCTGGCGAAGCGGAAGCCATATTGCCTGTCAGAGAAGAGTTTGTGGGCAGTAAGATGTTGGATTATTTCAGCATTGATTATGGCCTCGAATACTTTCCCGAATATCGGTAGAAGACTGATAGGACGATAGTTGGATGGGTTCGAGGGTTCACCACAATTCTTAAATACAGGAACGACTGAGAACTTCCAGCATGCAGGAAAACAGGAAGCAGAAAGGCAGTAGTTAAACAGTTTAGAGAGGACGGGAAAGTTCAGGAGCACACCTCTTAAGGACTATCACCGGGATTCCATCGTCTCCACTTGCCTTATGGGGGTAGAGTTTTGAGATTACTCAGGATACTACTGTCGGGATAATATATACGTCGTGCAGTTTGGCCTCAGTTCTAATAGGGAAGTCAGGTGGGTGTACTCCAGATGAATCAAATGTGGAGTTGGATGAGAATCTGTGGGCAAAGCATTCAGCTTTGTCCGCAGATGATGTGAGAAACTCAAATTCATGGATTAAAGGAGGTATTGAGGGTTTGCTATTTTTCAGCACTCGTTTGCAAATCCTCCAATAGTCCTTGGAGCCGAACTTGCGGTCAGCTATGCGCTGTCGCATTCTCTCAGCAAACAACCATTTGGCGTCATTTAGGGTTCTCTTGCACTCATTGCGAGCAGACGTGAACAGGCGCCTATTGTGATCAGATGACTGTCTCCGGAATAGATGGAAGTAATGGTTCCTGTGGGTAATGGCGGCTGAGCAGGCAGGAGAGAACCATGGAGAGGAATGAGGTTTTAAGCAATACTTCCTGGTTGGTATGAAGGCATCAATGCCAGCTTTCACCCATGACGAGACCTCAGAGGCACAGTCATTAGCTGATAGATCGAACACTTTTCCCCAAGGGACGTCGCAGAGGAAATCGTGAAAGGCATCCCAGTCAGCTTTTTGGTATAGGTAGGAAGTCCTATAGGTAGGGGGCTCCTGAGGGGAGTGAGAGTGGAAAGAAATACTGAGAGAGACTACAGCGTGGTTGGAGTTGCCGAGAGGGCAAAGCTGTGAAATTTGAGAGGCGTCAGGCGCAGAGGTGAAACATATATCTAGTAGTGAGGAATGACCCGAGGGAGTGCTTGGGAAGTGAGTGAGGAAGTCCACCACTTGCGTAAGGGATTGGGAAATAGCGAAGTTCATGGCGTGAATGCCCGCTGGATCAGTAACAGCGTTTTCAAGCCACTCAGAGTGATGGGCGTTGAGGTCTCCGAATACAAATATGTGGGCGAATGGGTGATAGGAAATAGCCTTATCTATGTCGTCAGCAATGCTATCTAGTAGGGAGCAGTCAGGAGAGGAGGGAGAATGGTAAAAAAGAATAGGTAACTAACTGAACTGAGGAGAGACAGGCGGAGACATATGTATTGGTGGTCAGTAGATTCGAGTGAAGTCACCCTAGCTATGGGGAGGTGTTTGCTGACGTAGACCCCCAGCCCATGCATGTGGACAGTGGTATCCTTCCTTAAGAGGGGAAGATAACCAGGGATGGAGAGGTATTTGTTTATCTAGTTTCGCTTACTTTCTGCCTCTAGATTTGTTTGTTGGAAATAAGGACGAACAATGTGAATAAATCTCTACTTTCTAAACAAAAGAACTAAGTAAAACATGTAAATTCTCCACCATTGTTACTGACAACCCTGTTTGGAATATCTTCAATGGCAAAGTAATTTTTAGTGTGAAATAGGACTAAAGAATTTTAACCAACCAGTGGCTAAGAGGCCATGATGCCTTGCTTGCTCAACTGAAGTTGCCATTTGCAACTTAGGTAAAGCACATGCATGGTCAAAAAACACCAAATAAGAGTTGATCTGCACAAACGAGCAGAGAGAAGGATTGACAGAACTTGATCTGTGTTGGACCAGGCTCATTGTGACTATCAACTACATTTAACTTGCCTACATAACATTAGTACTGGTTAAAAAATGAAAAGTAATTAAGGATAGCAAAGTGTGTCCTTGTTATCTTTGAGAGGAACACACCATGCCTCTTTGGCCTCACTTTTTCAACCAACCTGAAGTGGAAAGAATATATCAGATCTATAGCTGCATCTACTGCTAGGAAGGTTGAGTCTGTGTTAAGTCTAAAAGTTTTTCTCATTGGAATCCATCTTGTGCATTTATAAAACTACCATTTATTTGTGCATTGAATACTGTACCCATATCTGGTCAAGTGCTCCTGCTATTCATCTCAAGATTGTCTTCAAAATCCAAAGAAGAATCTGCAATGTAATCAGTGCTGATTTGGCATCTCGACTTCAGTTACTTTCTCATCGATGTAACATGACTTCCCTCTTTTCTACAAATATTTTCAACTGCTTTGACAAGCTTTCTCTGCTGTCACAACTATGTGAATTTAAGTATGCTACTTGATTGGCATCTAGGTCCCACCCCTTTTACTGTTGAAATAGTTAAATATAACTGCCATTTCTAATCCAACAGTTTCTTTTCTTGCACTTTGTCTATGAAAGTCTCTTCCATTTACTTGCTTCCCTGATAGCTACAATCTTCAAAAATCTAAATGCAATGTCAACTGCCATTTTCTATCTTGAATCTCATTAATCTTTTATCATTTCTTCAGCACCCTCTGTACCTAGTCTTTTCTCTCACTGTATCCCCTTGCACATTAGTGGCTGTCCTGCCTTGCTTGGGTTTGAAATGATTAAAAAACAAAAATGTCTTCTGTGTGTAAATAAATCAGTATTAACTGCTACGGGTTCAAACATTTCATGGCAACTTGGAGGGACAGTTCTACTTTGTTTGAATCCATATAGTCACAGTTTTGACTAAAGAATTTCAGCACTTAGATTTTCTGGAATCACAGTCCAATCTTGACAGATCAAATTTTTATTTCTTCATTCTGACTATAAAAATAGTTTAATTCTGTAGTGACATTTGTGATTTATTTGTAATGTTTCACATTTCTCACTGCCAGTAAAGTATCCTTGAACCTCACAGCTGGCTCATTCAAACATACATTTCGCCATCCATAATCCTTAAATATTTATTGAAAAATGTCATACATGGCCAAAAATGGGGATGGGAAAGGCTGGTCTTCATCTATCTTAAACTTGAACTTAGCTATCCACAATCACTGACCCTAGCATAACCACAATAATTCTTGCACAAAAACACATTCTTTCTTACCATTCTTATTACATCCACCAGAAGACCTCAGAGACTCTATGAAATCTTAAATAGTTCCCCATCTTTACAATCTTTCCATGTAAGATGGTAATAAAATAACTTATAAGCCCCAATGAATATTTACAATGAAAAACGAGGAGTATTATAAGAAAAAAGTGTTTGTAATAACACCCTCACACAATTCATAAATTTCACAGAAACCTCAGTTAACTGAACAGAATTAATGAAGGACTTTTAAAAATATTCTTACAATCATTTAACCTCACCTTCACTCAACCACAACTAAAATGGAAGGGCGTCCTCCATCCATCAGAGAACTGATATCTCTGATTCCCTAACAGAGGAAGTAGAGAGGGAATTAAACTAAAGATTGAAAGGAGCAAAAAAAAAAAAAATGGATCAATGACTATTCATCCCCTAGCTAAGTTAACTTTTGTAAAGAAAACTACAAAAACAAACCTAAATTACTAAATTTTAGGCAGGGTTGCCAATATTCCCTCCAGAAAATCTCAATATCAGTTCTTGTGTGGATATCCAAATACTGATACAAGAAAAGAAACATTGTTAGTGCAGGCTGAGTACCTGGCCAAGGTGGTAACATCAGGTAAGGTGATTCCATGTCAGACCAGATTAATTTTTAACTTGCAAAGGAAAGGCTTCAGTGGATAAATGTAAAGCAAAGATGAAAGTGGACAACCTTGATGAATGGAGCAAGACAATATGGAGGGTTTTGATCTTAGTCCATTCACTTTTATCAGTGCAATAGGGGACACATACAGAAGTCAGGTGCAGATGTGAAAGTACAGCCTGAAACAGGCAGCAGAAAGAACAGCCTCCAGAAATCGATGGTCAACCCTATCGAATGACTTAAATTGATCAGTGTAGCCACACTATAGACTTGCTTGTTGATCAAGCTTACTAAATGAAGGTTGTCCTGAGTAGTCCTTCCCTTCACAGTACAAATCTACCTAGAGCCAATCAGACTAGAGAGGACAGCCTGCAAATGGCCAGCTAAGATCTTTACTAAAATCATCAACTGTATTTAACATCATCAAAGACTGATAATTACCTATCTCATCCCCACTGTTCTTGTTCTTGCAAAGCAACATAATCACACTCTTGGTGAAACATTGAGGTATAGACCTCTGCTTCATCCAGTTGTTGTAAATCAGTGCTAGCAAAGGGACAAAAACAGGACTGCCTCAAGTTTCTAAGGAAGACTAATTACAGAGTTTTGTCCTGCCCAACCAGTTTCAGTGCTTCCCAGATCTCACTGTGATGGGATCCTAGAATCCAGCCACTTTGAGGAAGGGAAAATCAGCCAAATAGACATCAAACTGATTAAGGCTCAGACCAGGCTCCCTGGTATACAGATCTTGAAAGTAGTCTCAGAAAGACCACATATACCAATGTTTGTAATCATGGTTAACATGTCTGTCAATGTGACACTCACAATATGTTGACTGGCTGCATTTTGATCCTCCTCTGCATGCAACTCAGCAACCATGTTTGTTGCTTCAGAAGACCTTCTTTTTCATGTAGCCCTAACTACTAGAGGTTGATCCTTCATGATAAGCAAGGAGGTCAGCTCTGCCCTAGCTAAAGCTACTTCTCCACTATCACGGGCTTTAATCACCTAATCAACCTCTCCACATGCTGTTTGCACTGCAAATCTAGCTAGATTGAGTTGGTGACAAATCAGCAGCAAATGATGAAAGTTTAGAATTTAATGAATCCCACCACTTATTCCCAACCACTAGTCCTGGAAATCTTGTTCATTAAATAATGATGCATTAAATTTCCAGTAGCAAGCTAATGTGACCATAGGTTTATCTAAGTTTACATGAACCCTGACAAGTCTATGATCTGTGTAAACTATCAAATAGAAACTTGGACCTCCTAAGAACCATACATCAACTCTTTTAACTAGGACTCTGTTGACATAGCTAGAATGCACCACCAAAACCAAGCTGGTTAAGTCTATCTCCAGTGGGTACTCATTTTGATACTTAACAAGATGAAACCTGTTGATAAAGTCCCAAGATGATTTAACATCCAGGTTGTTCACAGTGAAACAAATCAGGCTGCTCCACATGGTAATTGGGCATGAAAACCTCAATGAGATGAAAAGCCTTATCCTTTATGGCAACATCAGCATGGAATGCTGGCCTGCCAGATCTACGATAAGAGCAATGCTTTTATAGACTTGCTCTCTAGCTAGAAAATCTCTCTCGAGCATCCATCAAAATAAAATATTGATTTGAGGAAAAAACCCTTAAATAAAATGTCTTCATGGTTGTGAATTAAAAACCAGGTCTCTTGCAAACAATGTTAGGTTGTTACAAAAATATGGGCCGTTCAGTGTTGTATTTTGAAAAGTCATTTTAACATAGTATTCATGGTATATAGTAGATGAATTTTGGTATACATAATAATTGTGTTCGTTAATAATTTTCAAATTATTTTCAGACAAATATTCTTGAAGACTAGAAGCCCTTAATTATGAACATGACAAAACAGGATCTTCATTTATTTTTATTGCATGAATTTAAGCTCGTACACAGTGCCTCCTAAACTTCTGTCCACAAGTGATTGGACAGTACAAAGGTGGTTCCAGAAATTCTGTACTGTGGATGAGAGCATTGAGGAAGGTAGAGGATGGTTATGCAATATTGACAACAAACAATTGCAAGCAGTTGTTGAGCAAAACCCATGGCAAAGTGTCTGAGAAACATTTCAGACACTTGGTATCGGCACTGCAACAGTCTCACACCATTTGCTGAGTAAACTTCTTTCTCAACATCAATGATCCCTTTCTTGTCCAAATAGTCACTTGCAAAGAAAAGTGGATCCTTTATAATAACCATAAATGATCAGGTCAATTGCTTGATTGTGATGAGTCTCTCAAACATTTTCCAAAGCCAAAGTTGCCTCAGTAAAAGATTATGGTGACTGTCTGGTGGTCTACAATTGCTGTTATCCACTACAGCTTTCTGGAAGCTAATCAGAGCATTAATGCAGAGCTTTACTGCAATGAACTTGCTGAAATGCATGTACGCATGCCTGCAAAAATGAAACCTGCATTCACAATAATGCATAGCCGCATGTTGCAAGAATGACGTTGCAAAAACTGACAGACTTGGGATAAGAGTTTACCATACCCCTCATGTTCTTTTGATCTTTCACTCAATGATAATCATTTTTAGCACTTAAACATGGTTTTAAATGGTAAATAATCTTGTTGATTGATGACAGAGGTGAATAGATGCTCAAGTTGTGTATTTTGACTAATTTCAACATCTCTATAGTTAATTTTATTCTTGAAAAATTGTTTTCAAAATTGGCATTGTTTTTGTAACAACCTAATACATCCACACTGACCTCAGGTCCTAGGTATTCAAACTCACTAACCCTGAGCCATTATCAGACCAATTAGGGTTGGGAATTTGGTTTGAACATTGTTGGGATAAGGACACCAACAACCTCTCCTATCAACCCTTGGTCCATTTAATTTTTGATAATAGCATCATAAAAGAGACTGCCAAAGTCCCAGAGATAGGTTAGTTTTAAAGTTGTATAGAAGGAGGGGTGAACTAAAACTGGGATGTTTCCAGAACAAATGTTTATTTTGTTTGTTTCTAATATGGCAATTGGGGGTGAGATGCTGAAGGATTTGATGTTCTCCTTGACCTTACTCCATGCCTGCTGCACCTCTTCAATACCAGGTTACAGCAGTGGTGAACAAAAATCTTAGATAGTTGAGTTAAAGAGAAGTAGCATCACACATGGAATGAGAATCATATGCCCCAGTAATTGAAATAAAGGGTTCAGTTTGAAATTTCTAGCACTTGAAGAAGGCCAGAATGTACAATGGCCGAAACATCATAAACAGCAATAAAGATGAGGACAACGAGTCTCTTGTTCCTACTGTGGTATGTTTTGGATAATTATCTTGTTGAAACACCTAACCCTTATCTAATTTAAGATAGTTTTCAAATTAAGCCAAGTTCTCTTATATTCACAATACGTAGCACTGTCTGCTGTTCTTTCAAGTGATATGCAGTGCACTTTATCCTTAAAATACCCCCACCCAATTCATTTTACTACCACCACCATTTTTAACTGCTGTGATGGTAATTTAAGGATTATACATCATTCAAGATCTTCTACCATCAAGAGTTCAATTATTGTCTCAACCATAATAATGTTCCAGAACAAAGAGAGTTCCTTGAGATGATTATGAGCAATGAATAAACCAGATATTTCATAACTGAAGAATTTTTCTCTAGGATTCTGAAACTGCAGACATAAACACTGGAGTTCAACTAATTGCATCTTAGTTCACTTGACCCAGCTGCCTGCAGGTCCTGAAGTTCTCTCATGAGTTTTGAATGGGTCATGAGTTATTCATCAACAAATGGATGTAGCTGCATGTCCACTTAGTCTATAATGACATTCTGTCCAAGGACAATTTGTTGTCAGGCTATATTAATTCTAATTTTGAATGATAATTCTTATTGTACTGATAAGGATATTAAGTTCATTGAAGATCTTTCAATATCCCATTTCATGATTATGATGGCTAGCTATCACTAAAACTTCTTGAGAAAACTCCTTCGGTTTAGGCATTATAAAGGTCTTTACAAATGACAACCTGAAAGACAATGTTTGTTTAAAAAGTCTGTACAGAATTTTTAAATTGGTCTTTGTGTTTTGTGTAATCTGGATTGTCAGAGGAAACTTGCAAATTAATAATTTGAGTATAATTCAATTCCAAACTTCAAATTTTATTGTTTTATTCATAATTTCAAAACATCTCCAAAACTTGTGTGTACTACTTCAGCACCACATGTAATACATGCTTGGGTGATCATGTCTCAAGAGACATGACTGACTGAGCAGAAAATTTGCCTACATTACCATTATTTTCTAGACTGGTTACTAACCAAGGCTACAGAAACCAATCTGTCCTTTTATTTAACCGATAACTGGAAGGAAGAGACAGATTCATACCTTTCCCAAGGGTATTTGCACACATGTGAATGCAACAAATTCGACTGGAATTCACTTGGCTCTCTGACTTCTCATTCCGAGCTGATATCCACTATACCACAACACACATTCAATGACTAACATGTTTCAGTTGCATATGAATTTATGCATAGATAAAAAAATCGTTATGACTTCTATAGAATATTTTTAGTACTTACTCTTTTCAACTCATTTTTTGTTTGTAGCTACAATAGAAATGTTTTAAAAATTTTGTGCATCCAATATATTCATGTGTAACTGTATGTATAATATGTGTGTGTGAAGAAAAAAATTGGGGGGGGAAAGTAATTCAGAAACAGGTATATGTAAAATAAATTGCCAAAACTGTTCCTTGGTTGTTTGCTGAATATTACTCTAGGGTTAAGCACCAGAGATTACAGTGAACTTCATTAAAAAGTGCATTTTTCTTTCTTTTTCCCAAAATAGCACAAATTTTGAAAAATTAATTTACAGATTTATTTTAATTTTATTAATAAAAAAAATTACTTTTCTATCAGGAAATTGATCAATTGATGTGCTCGATAGAACTCATCAACTGAATTTCTGAGGAAATTCTGACATCAATCATATCTCCTGCATTTCAATAATAAAGATATATATGCACTAATTACAAACCAGACATTAGCTAGTGTGACTAGAGGTGAATAATTTTACTTCATAATGAAATTATACAGATTAAATTTTCTTACTAATTTTACTTATTAACAAGTGGAAATAATGGGTCTACTTCAGTGCTGAATTTAAATGAAGAGAGGCTTTAGATTATTTCCACTTGTGAGGCCCTTCCAAATGTCCCATTCTCCCAAGTAGAGAAAAATGACTATCAAATTAAACAATTTGAGTAACACTGATGATGGTTGTTTAAAATTACTGAAGTGAAGGATTGTTTAGTCTACAATGCATTATGACAGCATGTGTTAGAAAGGCCTATGACACTTTCAAAAATATTATATACCTTGATTAGAGGCCCCCTTAGATTTTGAGCTTTTCATCTTGCTAAGCCTATAGATAAATCAAGCACTGATTTCATTGAGAAAGCTGGCAAAGTTCTGACATGAATGAAAATAGAATTGAAAGTGATTTCTAATTCATAAAAAGAAACTCTGGAAATTATTTCCTTTTTATTAAAAGGATAGACACTTTAAAACAAATCACTACAAATACACACTGCAGACGATTAATAAAACAAAAAGAAGCTATTAATAAAGACTAAAGAGAATTTTTTAATCTTTTATTCTTTTGAAGAGATCAGCAAAATACAAACTTTCATTCATAGAGTTCATGAAGTATGTAGTGGGGTGTATACTCAGTTTGAGAGCTCACTTTCTTATTCATAAAAAAAAAATGTAAAATAACTTAATAACCTCATACTTTTTTTTTTTTTTTTCATGTTTTACACTTTTGGGAGAAAAACAAAATTTTTACTCCGTCCTTCACAAAAATGACCTCAACATAAAATTGATTAAATATTATAAACATTAACTTATTTATAAATGGAACTTTGTGTGTGTGTCCATTACCTATAGACTCCGAAACGGCTGAACTGACTTTCTTGAAAATTTACACAGTTGTACTATAAGCATCTGCAAGTGTTCTTAGCTAGGTTTTGTGTTGAGGTATCCCCAATAAATATCGAAAAAAAAAATCGGGTTATAGAAGGAGTGGTCTGATTTTAATCCAATTTGATGCACTCATAGACAAAGCCATAAGAAACGATATTCAGAAGTTTCAAGGTTGCAGTTCTTACAATAGTGCAGAAAATCGATTATATATATATATATAAAAGGCAAGATGTTTGTGCATGTGTGTCTGTTTATCTGCCTGTATGTCTGTATTTTTTTTTTTTCTGCCCTTTTATTTTAGTTTTTGCTTCGGGTTTGGCTCTAAGCAGGTATAATTGTAGTTCTTAGTCTCAGCCATGATACCATTTACTCAGAGGACTTACTTAGCCTTCAAAATTCAGTTTACGATGAAAAAAAACTTATTTGATATCGATATCAGGAAATCAAAATTTAACTTGCATCCATTCGTTTTTCTTTCAGGTCTACAGTTTCGCTTTAACTGGAAAAAAATATTGCTTTTTAGTCTTTCATGTCAACATCCAAAGAGTCTGAGCTTCAGGACCATGGATTAGTTTTAAAGCTTTAATTACACCTGAGCAACACCGGGCTATACTGCTAGTAATTTATAAACAAATTTCTATATGAAATGTTAAGTTTCTTCTAAGAAGCTGACATATAATTTTTGTTAACTATCCAAAAAAAAAAACAAAAAAAACTCCTTAGACCAATACAGAAGTGTGATACCTTGATCTTAGGTTAAACAATAAGTTATCCCAAATAAAATTTACTTTAAAGGTTTTCCAACAGTTTTCAGGCTCAAACTTTGTTGCAATTCTATAAACATATGGTGTCCAAAGATTTCTAATTTATTTCAAAGAATCTTTTGAGATTGGAAGCAGTATTATTGCTTATTTTTATTTAAATTTTTACAGGAACCCCATGATAAACTTAATGGTTCTCAAACATTTTTAATTGCTGCTCCATGCCATATGCCCTCCTTCCCATATAAAGATGCTCCTTTCTTAGTATTATGTATAGTGGAAATTTAAAACAACAACTAAGCTAGCACTATAAACACTCAAACTGATTTGTTTAGCTGGTTTAGCAAAATGAAGGGGGAAATTTACAGTTTTAATTGTATGGATATATTTATTGTAGGGATTAGACAGTGTGAAGAAATCTTAGAGCCCATGTTCAGTTTTTTTTTTTTATATACAGCATATTAACCTCAATGTGTTATTTAACATGAATATGATTTTTAAGATAAGTTTGTAGTATTGCTGGGAATATGTTTTTCTTTCAAAAATATATTGCTGGTAATGTTTTTCTTTACAAATGTATTGCCATAATTTTTACTGTAAAAGTCTATACTTTCATAGTGTTTTGACCCCCAGTTTGGGGGTTAACTATTTGTCCATAGCTGGAGCCCTAACAGGTGCTAACATTCTGGGTCAGGATGGACTTGAGAACAACAGCAATTAAGAGTTGGTTCCATGCTCCTCATAACCTCCCAATCAGAGGCCTTGCTGCAGGATGCATACTGTCATATCCAGGATGACCCACGTTCAGTAATTTTCAGTCTGTTTCTTTGCTCAGAAAGTGAGGAATCAGCACCAAAATCTCACTCTACTAAATGTCATTTAAAAAAAAAAAGTAATTATGTGGTTCAAAATTGCAGCCTGCTAAGACTACAGCCTCTTTTTTTTCCTCATCACTCCTGGATCTTTTTACCACTCATTTTTACAATTCTAGATGTAATCCACAAAAATTTTTACCTTGTTCCAAATGACCAAAAATCTTGAATTATGTTCCATTATTATTAAATTGTTTAATTATTACTATTAAATGTTTTCCAGGGTTTCTCAATTTAATTCAAACTTATTTAGAATTTTGTAAAACTATTTTGAAACAAAAGATGCAGGAAATGAATTTATTGCTTAATATTTTTTTTTAAAGAAATTTCTTTTTTAATAGATTACAAAAGAAGGGAGTGAAACTATAGTATGTATAATTTTAGGATGTCTTATTGATCCAGAAACTTCCAGATAATTTAATGGATTCATTTTGTGATTTTAAAGATTTTATTTTTTCTTCCCAACATTTCAGCCCTTGATGATTAAACATTTATATCTTTTGATTTTTCTTAGTTTTTGTCATTTTTCAAAAACATTTTCTGTAAATATATAAAAATTATAAATATTATTCATTTGGTATATTTTTCTGTACAAACCTGCATAAAAATAATCACATCACTCACTTCCTTCCGTTAAGTATGTGCAAGAATATTTGATAAAGGTCATATCAACACTAATACCATAAAATGAGAACACACATTCTGCTGGTTCTGAGGCTACAACTATTCATCGAATTTACATAAGAAGGTAGCAAAGTATTATTTGTAATCAAAAGAAGCAGGTATCAGCATTTGTTATCTCTTTTGCTCAGGCTGCAGTTTGTCAGCTACAAAATGTAATAATCTTTTAAATTGTAATAGTCATAAAAAGCTGAACTTATTTTTATACCTTCACATTTTTATACTTTGACAACATAATTTCATAAATATATAAACATACAGTGACTACAAAAGTTTGTTTTTCTACTTACTACCAGTTTTTTATTTTTTTTTTATTTTAAGATTTAAATTTTCAAAACATTTAATGTTCTTTGCTTATGCTTCTGAGATGAGGAAGTATTTAAATTATTTGAACTGTTGCCCTCATCCTTTTTGCCATGTTTGACATTTCAGCCGTTTGATACTCTGGCCTTTTTTCAGGTGCTGGGAATTTTCGGTTCAGTTAAAAATTCCTAGTACCTGAAGAAGGCCAAGGTGTATAATGGTTGAAACATCATAAACATGGCAATAAAGATGACAACAATGTAAATTTAATGTTCTGAAAGCATAGTTTCTGGTTTGCAGCTATGTAATGATCAGCTACGTAAGGTGTTTCAAATACATAACCTTCGGGCTATCTGTCTGCAGGAAACTTTTTTTGTGACAAATATATTCCTCAACTTTGAATAAGTTTAATTAATTTATCCTTCACACTTGCTACTTTTGCAGTAGCAATTATTGAACTTGAGCAACCCACTAAATACAAGCAATCAGTTTTAAGGTCAGCTAGGTCTGTTCTAGTTCCTCTCCCGGGAAGGGAAGGAAAATCAACACCTCCACCACCACCTACTCTTTATCAGCTCGCTGACAAAAGAGTACAAATGTACTTACGATAATTTCTTGACCTGTTTTCTTTTGATTATATAAGAAATTAGTTAAGAAAAAATTTAAATAGAATTTTTATGTACATTATACAATTTTTTAAGTTGAAATGGGTAAATTTGTCTATTCATGTCGACACACAATAGAAAATTTTTCATGAGGAGAAAAAGACGAGATCTGATCTCATATTGGAGTTGGGTCAGTCAGTTAAGTACCTTGGGTGATCATGTCTCAAAAGAGACACGACTGATTGGGCAGAAGATTTTCTTGCAGTAGGTTGCCATTACTTTCTGCAGTAGACTGGTTAACAAACAAGGTTACAGAATCTCCAGAAGTTTTGCTATTCAGCCCATAGCTGGAGGGAGAAGAGATTAATCAATACCTTTCCCAAGAGTATTTGTGTGCATATAAATGCAACAAATTCAAACTTAGCTCTCCAATTTCTCATTCCAAGCCAATATCCATTGCACCATAACACACATCCACAGTCATGTAAGTGCCATAGATGATACCTACTTGGGTGATCATGTCTCAAAAGAGACATGACTGATTAGGAAGATTTTTTTCTCATTAGGTTGCCATTTCTTTCTGCAGTAGACTGGTCGCCAATGAAGCTATAGAACTCAATTTGAATTGCTATTCAACCCATAGCTAGAGGGAGAAGAGATGGATTGATACCTTTCCCAAGGGTATTTGTGCATAAGTGAATGTAACAAATTCAACTGGAATTCAAACTTGTCTCTCCGATTTCTCACTCTGAGCTGATAGCCATTACACCACAATATAATACAAACAAAAAATCAAGTTAGAGTGAAGATTGCTAAATAAACTGAAATTTCAAGGAGGAAAGAAGTACTTTTGGTCAGCTACATAACTAGAACAAAAGTTTTGACAATGTCAAAGAAAAGGAAAATTGCTAGGAAAACTGAATTTTTCAAGAAAGTGGGGATACATTATTTGCACTGTTTGGACTGTTCACATCATTTTTTCCAGGTTTAGGACATTTCAGCAGTTGTATGCTCCGGCTTTCTTCTTTGAACTGAACCCTTTATTTTGATCACTCAGGTATACCATTCTCATTCTATTCTGAAGAAGGCTGGAGCATACACTAGTTGAAATATCATAAACATGGCAATAAAGATTAGGAAAACAGTGTAAATAATGTAAGTACTATCTCTTCTCAGAAGTAAAGATAAAGTGAGGATATTTTGTGAGAGGTAAATAGGGTTGTAAATGTGGTTTCTCCCACATTTCAGAAATTGTAACTTTAAAGTTGTACTTAATAAACACACAGCTGGAATATATGCCAAATCTTGCCCGACTGCCTCCACATGCACTTTTCACAATTCCTATCAGTGAAAATTAGCAACTGATTTAATTCAGCTTTGTGGGTCTGTGGGTCCTGTAGTTGGGAACCTAACCACAGTGTCTGTGTTTCCCCTGCTGACCCCCTCCCCACCAGCACATAATGGTCTTTTTATGCCCTTTTGAGTTTGAGATTTCTGAGCTACTTGTTTATTCTTGGACACAGACTTGTTGCTGGCTTTTATTTTTGCAGGTAGAAGGTGGTTTCAAGAACAATCCCCAGGTTATGGCAGGGGGTGGCGATATTATAGAGAACCTTGGCTCTAATGAGTCAGCGTCAAATGAAAACAATGCACCCTCCAGGTTTCCATTGACGTTCACATGGCAGAAAAAGAAGACAAAACTTTTTGTGGATTCAGACTTTTTGACTTTACAGACTGAAAGTGGCGATTCAAAGCTGGAACCTTTTCAATGTAAGTATTTTCTCATTTTATCATTAATTACATTTATTTTTCTTCATAATAAAGTTATAACTTAATTTCTTCATAAACTATCCCTAAATAATTCAGTTAATTTAAGGAAGATAAATGTTTCTCAATATTGACCCTATTTATCTTTGTAACATACAAAATAAAAACTTCCAAATGAAGAGGACCCGTCTGGGCTAAAGCCAGCATTTTAAAATGTCGGTCTTTACCCAAACTCAATCAGCAAAATATATAACTATCTCAGTTACGCAGGCTTAATATATTTACTAAGTAGTATATCTACCAGTGAGAATTGTTTTTTATTTGATTATTCCTTATGGCTTTAATGACTTTTGCAGGGTACTTTAAAGCCAGAAAATATTTCTAGATTATAAGAATTTCTTCTTTTTTTTTTTTTTTTAAAGATAATGATTTACTAAGTTCTGTTAATTAACCCTTAGCTGGAAGGAGAGGATTTGGGTTCATATATTTTTCAAGGGTATTTGTGCATAAGTGAATATAATGTACCTGTGGAAGGTGGGAATTGGAACATGGTTCTTCAATTTCTAATTCTGAGCTGTTATAAATTACACCACCTGCACCTCCAGGATGATAGCATTCCCAAATGACCACTTGTCACAATTTGATGATTGTACAAGAACCAGTGTTTCAATGGGATATGGTTGTAAGGCCTGATGATAATTGAACTTACTAATAAATTGTCAGATTGTACTTGTATGTTTTCAGGTATCTGTTGATGCCCCCCAAAGTGCAAAGGTATGTTCAAATAACACCCACTGAAAGAATAAACTTATTTTCGAGGGTTTTATAAAAATAAGCAAGTATTAAATTTCTACTTTTTAATGTAACATCTATACAAAGATAAGCAAAATTATGAGGGAGGTGCAAAAGAAGTGGATTAGTTTGTTAACTTTCCAGCACCCCTTATAAGAGATGAGCATGAAATAGGGAAGCTACAGGGTGCTGAGGATACCATGGGCTGAACATGTGAGCAACAACAAGGTTTTGGAGAGAATATGAACGAAAAGGAAACTTATACTTAACATCAGGAAGAGACAGCTGAGGTTTTTGGGACACGGAATGAAGGAGGGTTTGGAGAATCTAATACTTACAGGGCAAATAGGAGCAAATGGAAGTCCATGATTGTTTATGTCCTGAAGGGATATGGCACACAAAGAATTGTTATTGCTAGTTTTTGTAAGTGTCAGTAAGTTATGTGCCATACATGGTACATGATCATGTTTTAAGAGATATGACTCACTGGGTAGAAGAATTTCCACAGTAGGTTGCCATTACTTTCTACAGTAAACCAGTTGCCAACCAAAGCTATAGAACCCAAGTTATCCTGCTATTTAATCCTTACCTGGAGAGAAAAATTAATGGATTAATACCTTCACGTAGGGTATTTGTACATAAGTGAATACAACAAATTCAACTGGAATTTGAACTGTTCTCTGATTTTTCGTTTCTGCACCACAATAGAAAAAACAAACACACACTAGAGCCCAGTTTGTTTTTTGTATGAAAATTGGCAGTAATTCATGATTTTTAACATTTCAATCAAATTCAAAATTATATTAGTCTTTTCTCCATTCTTTTTCTGTATGTGTGCTTGTATTTCTTTCCAGCAATTCTTTCTTTGTGGTACTAATGTTATCTCTCTGATTAAGTGTTAATTAAAGAAGATTGTTTCCAATTAGAATGTAACCTACTAACAGAGGATGGTCCCATTAATTTGAGCACTAACTTACTGTGAGTTTTTCTGTGGAATCCTTGGTCATAGTATCACACTGTAGCTGGAAGCATTAGCCAATTATTTCAGTCACTGGTCTGGTAACATCCTGAACAGGAGATTCTTCCACTCACATTGGGGTTAGATATATACAATATAAATAAATTCTGAACTCAGTAAGTTGAAGAGTCATCTGAGATTAACCAAAATCTTGGAATAATGACTAAATGAATTCCTGAATACCTTAATCAGAGCTTAGCTGTTTATTACATAGATGTTTCAATTGAGCAACTTCCTTTTCCCAATCCAAATACTTGACAACACTATACAAAAAAAATAATGATAGAGGAACCATATGTGGTGTTTGCTTGTTAAATATTAGTAAGTGGTAATCTGGTGAATGTTTATTAGCTCTACCTATATCTCTGTACCACCCACAGCTTGCACTTTTCTGATAGCCTTTACAGAACTTACTATAGTGTACTCTCATATATGGAACTCGGCCTGTTTGCTTGTCACCAATTATGTATTGGGATGATTGGACAATTTATGTTCTCTGAAAGTCTTTGTTCTGTAAAGTAAATGGTCAGTCCATCACTTGAGTTTTAATAACCTAATTATAAAAAAATAAAAAAAACAGAACTTTTCTTACTATTGAAATCAATGGCAAATTTGTCTTTATGTAAACAAACGAAATTTCTCATTAGTCACCTTGGCCTAATTTTTCAGAATGTCATTTCTCCAAAATTATTCTAATGTTAACCATACCAATCCAACAGGGTTGCTTTTTTAGTAAACAACTTAACCTAAAGAATTTTCAGAGATCATTTTTTTTTTTTTATTTTGGCTGGCTGAAGGTTCTCAACAAAATCCCAAGAAGGATCTGCAATGTAATTGGCATCTTGACTTCAGTCACTTTCTCACTGATGGCTTCTCTTTGTCTTTTCTACAAATGGCAACTAATCTGATCAGCTTTTCTTTCCTGGTGTTTCATCCATGGTGCTAGGTCCCACCCTTTTACCATTGAAATATTTAAATGAGACTACCACTTTTACTCAAATAATTTTTCCGCCCTGTCGGCGGGGCTTCAGAATACGTCGACTGCACCTCTGCAGTGGGTAAAAGTCCCCTAAGGGGGCTACCTGTTGGCCATGGGTGGCAACCCGTAATGCCTGGAGATGGAATCCTCGTGGCTGAGAAGTTCATGACCTGGGTGCAAAGAGGTCATGTTCCTTCAACACACCACACTGGCCCTTACCTGGGCTAGACGGGTGGTCGGAGAGGCCCAATCCGATCAGTCGGCTGGTCCCGACATGCCCTAGCTCATATATATCTCTTTCTATCTCAGAAGTATTATTGAAATATATTAGTGGAACATCTCGCATCCCTTTATCTTACATGAGCTAGAAGGCGGGGGCTGAGGGTCAACCATGTTGAGAGCAAAAGACTTTTTCATCACTGCTAAATTAAAGAGTTATACAACCAAAATTTTGCCGGGGCTCAAGAATCACTCTCAATATGAGTATACTGGTTGTGTATCCCTGTCTCAGCCAAGGTGAATGGGTTTCCCCCTCGGTTCATTCCCTTAAGTTGGACTCCATGGTGGGTGGTGGAGCACAGGGCGAGTGAAAATAAAAATCAAAACATGGCATCTTTAAATAAAAAATCCAAAAGAAATTTATCGGAATCGAACTCTGAAGGTGAAACAGCGGACTTCCCCAGATTCATTATCATTGAATCCCTGGAAGAGGTTTGTCTGGCTAAATTCTCCCCATTTTTGATCGAAAAAGTTATCACTATACGAGCAACCCCAAAAAATGTAAACAAATTGAGAAATGGAAATTTACTGGTCAAAGTGGATAACAGGAGACAAGCAGAAAATCTCCTAAAAATGAAAAAATTTCATGATACCAAATGAAAGCCTATCCACATGAGAAACTAAACACTTGCAAAGGTGTAATCAGAAGCCAGGAGTTGGCTTTAGCTTCAGAAGAAGAAACAAGAGAGGCCCTGGAAAACAGGGAGTGATAGATGTAAAAAGAATAAATATAAGAAAGGATGACAAAAAAATTGATACAAATACCTATATATTGACTTTCAATCAAGCCCAAATCCCTAGAACAGTCAAAATAGGATAATATCTGGAGAAAGTGGATCAGTATATTCTAGCTACTCTGAGGTGCTTCAAATGTCAGAAATTTGGACACATACAGGGACGCTTGCAGAGGACGACAGACATGTGCTAAATGTGGAGAGAAAGAACCAAACCATAAAGAGGAATGTTTAAAATCACCAAGATGTCCAAATTGTCAACAGGATCATCCAGCATATGCAAGATCTTGTGATGTCTACAGGAAAGAAAAAGAAATAATTGCAGTAAAACATAAGAAAAATGTATCTTTCCTGGAGGCCAGTAATATTGTAGAGGGCTATATGGGTGAGATTAGCTATGCTTCGGTTACACGGAAAGCTGACTCTGAAAATAAAAAATATAGAACACTAATTGAAAAACTCATACAATTAGATTCAAGCGAGTGGACAAAATTCCAAGCAGAATTAAAAAAAGAATACACCAATAGTATCCAACAGACATTTCAATTGGAAGTCCTTGCTCAGAACAACAAAACCCATGATAAAATAAAGAATGAAAAAGAAATAGAAAAAAAACGTCACAGACCATTCCTACCAAAAAAAACAGAATTTGCAACAATCACCAATCTGTCCTTCAACTTTTAAAAGTGATAACAATGGGAAAAATAATACACAAAACCCTGAATCAAATAAGAACAAAGAAAAACGCCTATCACAATCTAAGAAAGACCATACTCCATCTTCGTCACGGGAACGTCCAAGGGTCTCAGGCTTGGCGGGCCAAACTGCAGAACCATCAACTCTGAAGATTGACACAGAAAACAGGTTTAGTTTTCTGGAAAGGATGGAAACTGATGAGCTGAGTATTAAAAACAAATCCAAAAAGAGCAACAACACCAATTCAGACAAAGTTCACTCCAAACAATGAAATTCCGAAGTAATACAATCCTACAGTGGAATTGCAGAGGAATTCGGGCTAATTATGAGGAATTTCACCAACTACTGGCCAACCATAAACCCAAAATAGTTTGCCTACAAGAAACCTTCTTAAAAGAAACAACTTTTATTAAATTTAAACAATACCACATGTATAACTATTTTAACAAAGATGGAAACAGAGCCTCTGAAGGAGTGTCGATCCTAGTTAGGAAAGATATACCCCAAAGTCAAATTCAGATAGATACTGACCTCCAAGCAATTGTTATCAAAGCTACTCTGCATAAACCAATACACATTTGCTCCATCTACATCCCTCCACATGACCCCATCAGTGACTCTAAAATGAATAAACTATTTGAGCAAATACCAAAGCCTTATTTATTGCTGGGAGACTTAAACAGCCACAGCACTGTCTGGGGGTGCCAGAAAACCAATAGAAAAAATCATTGAATCAAATAACCTTTGTCTACTAAACGATAAATCAAAAACATACCTCAACCCATTCACGGGTTCTTACTCAGCCTCACGCTATGCGATCCCATAAGCTATATGGACTATGGGTAGAGAGTTCATGATGATCTATGTGGTAGTGACCACTTCCCCATATGTGGTAGTGACCACTTCCCCATATGTGGTAGTGACCACCCCTTCCCCATATGTGGTAGTGACCACTTCCCCATATTTCTTGAAACTCTACAACCATTTAAAGAAAAACTCCCTCATTTAAAGAAAAACTCCCTCATTGGAAACTTAACAAGGCAAACTGGGAAGTTTTTGAAACCCTCTGTGAACAAAAACTTTTTCCAGACTCTAAAATTATAGACCACACAAAATATTTTACCGAAACTCTAATCTCCATAGCCAATGAATCCATTGGAAAAAAACCCCAAGCTCAGACAAACATAGAACTCCCTGGTTCAATGATGAATGCAAGACAGCTATCCTCCTTCGTAAGGCTGCCTTACGGAAATTTCATAAACAACCTACCACCAGTAATCTCAACGCCTTCAAACTGCTCAGGGCAAAAACCCGAAAAATCATTAAAGAAGCAAAAAAGGAAAGTTGGCAAAACTATGTCAATCAAATTGGCTCTTCCACTAAAATAAACAATATTTGGAGGATAATAAGATATCTGGAAAACCACAACCAATCACTCTCAGACATCTTAGAAAAGATCAGACAGAAGCAACTACAAAGAAAGACATAGCAGATATACTAGCCAAGACATTCTCACAAAATTCCTCACTTAACACCTCTAACCCACAATTCATTACTTATAAGAACCTCATTGAAAAACAAAAACTTAATTTGAAGACAAATAATCTTGAAAAAT
This sequence comes from Ascarosepion bandense, assembly GCA_037127315.1. NCBI lineage: Eukaryota > Metazoa > Mollusca > Cephalopoda > Sepiida > Sepiidae > Ascarosepion > Ascarosepion bandense. The sequence goes on from JBBBDQ010002188.1 coordinate 1,017,050, forward strand.
ATAATCTTCCATTTACATTAGCGGAACTGAAAGAAGCGATCAAAGCATCATACAATACAGCAGTCGGCCCTGATGGAAAAGACCACACAAACCCACCCAACTACTGTCCAATAGCTCTCATGAGTTGCCTCTGTAAAACAATGGAGCACATAATTAACAAAAGACTGATCTGGTACCTTGAATCCAATAAACTTATCACCAGATCTCAATGTGGTTTTAGAAAACAGATCAACAATGGATCATTTGGTTAAATTGGAAACCTCCATAAGAGAGGCCAATATCCAAAAACAACATCTTATAGCAATTTTCTTTGACCTGGAGAAGGCTTATGAAACCACCTGGAAGTTTGGAATAATGAAAGATCTCCATAAACTTGGACTGCGAGGTAGATTGCCAAACTTTATTAAGAGTTTTCTGTCGAATAGAGAGCTCTGAGTTTGAATTGGATCCACACTTTCAAACCTTCACAAGCAAGAAGAGGGAGTCCTACAAGGGAGTATCCTATCGGTGACACTTTTCAATATAAAAATTAACAGTATAACAAAGTGCCTCACTACTGGAATTGATGACTATCTTTATGTTGATGACTTCTGCATCACTTCCAGATCAAAATATATGAGGACTGCAGAACGCCAACTGCAACAATGCATCAATAAAGTAATACATTGGGTACATAGAAATGGATACAAGATATCTAAAAGCAAAACAAAATGTGTGCATTTTTGTCAGCTGAGGAAAATGCACAATGACCTAGTCATAAAGCTGGAAGACACGAAAATACCAGTCATTAATGAGTATAAATTCTTGGGAGTTATATTCAACAGGAAATTATCTTTCATACCTCATATAAGACGTTTAAAATCTAAAACAGCCCGTGCTCAACAACTCTTACGAGTAGTCGCTCATACAAAATGGGGAGCTGATCGTCAAGCCCTCATCAAGTTATACAGAGCCCTAATCCGATCCCAATTAGATTATGATATATTTATTTACAGATCTGTCAGGAAATCTTACCTTAAGAAGCTTGACCCAAGAAGGACTAAGACAGGTCCATGAAGGACTAAGACAGGTCCTAGGAGCCTTCAGAATTTCTCCAGCTGAAGGTTTATACACTGAAATCCATGAAGCTCCTCTACAACTTAGATGTATAAAGCTGGCTCTCCAATATTACTTAAAATTGAAATCATGTCTAACCAACCCAGCTTATGACTGCATTTTCTTTTTGTTGAAACTGTTGCTTATGTTTAGAATTGAAAATGCAATCAAACCATTTGGCCTTTGAATGGAGACTATTCTCCATGAATCCAAAATTCCTATTAGAAGGATACATAAAAGTATACTCACACAAGTTCCACCTTGGACCATCAAAGAACCTCAAGTAATCCTTCAATTAAACAAACTACCAAAAGCAAAAACGCACCCCAGTACCTTTCTGGAAAAAATTTCATACTATACTCTTAAACCATCCGGATCACCAATATATATTTACGGATGGATCCAAGGATGGCAATAGATCAGCATGTGCTTCTGTACTTAATAAAATCATATACAAAAAAGCCCTTCCTATGGAAAGTTCTATTTTTACAGCAGAAGTCTGTGCAATTGATCTTGCTCTCAACATAATTTCCAATGACAAACAACAAATTTATATTTTCAGATTCACTCTCGGTATTAACATCAGTGAAAAACAAACATCTAGAAAACCCATTAATAGTTAAATTGCTGAGTAGACTAGACTATGTCTAGTCACAAAGATATAATTATGTGCTGGATACCTAGCCACATTGGAGTGCATGGAAATGAAAGAGCTGATTCGGCAGCAAAGTTGGCCTTAGAGCTCAGCCCGGACAATATCAGTATTCCATATACAGACTTGAAACCTCAAATATATAAATTCTTTTTGACAAAATGGCAGCAACGTTGGAATGGCAACACTAACAACAAACTCTACCAAATAAAGCCTACACTGGGAGAATGGAGATCAGGCTTCAGAAAATCAAGGAAAGAACAAGTCATTATATCACGCTTGTGTATTGGCCACTCAAAACTTACTCATTCTTTTATACTCACGCAGGAATAACCACCACAGTGCTTGACATGCCAAACACCTTACACAATCAAACATATTCTAATGGAATGTGGCGCACTAGCTAAAACCAGAGAGCGGTATTTTAAAACAGATAATATGAGAAATTTGTTTGAGAAGGTGGAAATGGATGATGTTCTCTCTTTCTTGAGAGAGACAGGGTTATATCCAAAAATAAAATATCTCACCAGAACCCAGAATAATCAACTGATCAAGGTTGATATACCTTAAAAAAACTAAACAACCAAATCACTGTTGGATAAAACTACACTGGATTTTTACCCACTGTAAATAAAACTGGTAGTGGAAAACTGTATCAATTGACTATAGAAACAAATCAAATTGCTTGATATAAATAACTAACGCATACTAGATAGAAACATTTGAAATCACTTACTGGAGTAAGAATAAACACATCATGGCTCAAGGACATTATTCCTAAATTGTGTATACAAAGTGTATATATTTTTAATATATATGCGCAGGCTGGATTTAGCATTTAAGTGACCCATAGTGGTTGATATGCCATAAAACTCCAAACAAACAAAAAAATCAATTTCTCTCACACTTCCCACCTGTAGAACTCCCTTTTGTTTACTTGCTTCTCTGATAGAATCTTCAAAAGTTTAAATGCAACATCAGTTGTCATCTATCTTCTTAAATCCCATTCATCTTTTATTCTTTCTTCAATACCCCCATACTCAGTCTTTTTCACTGTAACCCCTTGCACACTAGTGGTGGTTCTACCTTTCTTGGGCTTGGTAAAGCAATTTTAAAGAAAAAAAGTTGTCATCATTCTGCCAATTTGACAACTGTAGTGGGTGCATGCAAAGCAGTACCTGGTTAGATGTCACTAATATATCTCAAATTTAATATTCAGGTTCAATTCCCTAAGAAACGCGCAAATGCATTAAATTTTTTAGAAACTACTTCATTGTTTCTTTTTACACATTTGATTGTGGCTCATTATATACAATAGAACCTTCTTTGAAGTTTCTTCATAAAAGTAGACCTTTTTATATTTAGCACTATTTCTTTTTATTGCTGTCAAGCTTCAGGTGAACTTTTTTGTCCTGCATGAGTCTACCTTATTATGAGAGGAAATTCAGTAAAATTGTAAGCATAAAATAAAAACTAATTATCTCAAGGAAATATAATTTTGAGGCTACCCACATCTTGAGAAAATGAAGTTGGTAAGCAGAATTCAATTTCTAGCTGAGACAATTTGTTTATTTTGCAAAAGACATGGATCAGTTTCTCTCTACCTAGGGATAAAATAGCAAAATGAATTAGGCTCTTTGTTTGCCTATCAACCAGTCTAGGACAAGGAGAATTTAAAACCATGAGTGAAATCCACTCTTCCATCCCAACTGCATTTATAGATAAACATAGCAAAATATAGGTAAGGGGTTTACTAAAAATTTGATTGTCATACCAGCTGAAGTACTGATCACACATTGAATAATAAGGTAAGTATTCCAATCTTGACAGCTCAAATAATGACCATCATGTTTAGTGTAAATGTAAAGAGTGGATTGGAGTATCCTTCCTACTATAATAAAGACTCTGTGTGTGTGTGTGTGTGTATATATATATATATATAGACAAGGTGTGGTAGTTGTATTTTTTTTTCTTTCTTTTTTTTTTATGCAATTTTTCATGTGATCTTATGATTTCTTTCCTTTGAGGTCATAAATTGTATAAAAATTGTTTAAATGTTTTTATCTGGGTGCTTTCAGCTATACTTTTAGCCATTTCCAAGGAGGAACGTTATTTTATATGTAACAACAGGATGTAAGTGGTGTTATGTACAATGTGGAGGAGTGGCATGTGTTATCTACCGAACACGGATAGCATGTTAATGTAAATTAATTACCTATTAAACTAAATTTAAAATGGCTGACCACATCAAAAACAATTTACCTGCAAGATCCAAACTACAACAAACCAACATTATTTACGAATTCACATGTTTGATTCTAAGTTTGTAAATAATTATATCAGCCATACCATGATGAAACTGACTTGAAGACTAATGCTACATCTCTCTTTCTCGCTCAACGGAGCTTGATTTGATCTCATCTAATCACACATGGAGACCTACCAAACCCTATGTGGAACATACTTGGTGACAACACAAATATCATAGCATCATCTGCATACAAAAAAGACTAAAGATAATGGAGGCCTTTATTAAAAAAAAAAAAAAAAATAAATAAATCCAACACTGAATAACATCAATTACGAACATGCTAATAACATGCTTACCGTCTTTAATACATGACACATGCCACAACTCTATATTATACATAACACCACTTACATTCTGTTACACGTGAAATAACATTCATCCTCGAAAATGGCTAAAAGTATAGCTGAAAGTGCTCAGATAAACATTTGGATAATTGTTATATAATCTGTCCCCAAAAAGAAAGAAATCATAAGATCACATGAAAAACTTAACCATCACACCTTGTCTGTCATTTTTAATGAAACCTGCATAAGAGATTGATGCCCAAATATACAATATATATATATATATATATATATATGTATATATATATATTCATTCACAGACAGATCTGTTTTGCTGTATTACAGCTTATCAGTATGGTTAGACATCCAATTGCTTCTAGCCAGGATTGAAACCTGACCAAATTGACATCAGTCAATGATTCTATCTCTAAGCTATGGGCACTCAGTAGAGGGAGGTGGACTTTAGTGTGTTATATACAATGTAAACACACGCCAGTAGCCGAGATTGTTTAAATTCATTACTGAATAAATGATGCGTAGATGCATGAGTAACTACTGTTTTTTTTTTTTTTTTTTTCAAAGTATCCTGTCACATTCATGGCAAGGTAGTATTTATACACTCATAAATGAAAATATGTTAACTGAATTTCTCTTTAGGTTTTTAATGATCTTGGTATTGATTTTTTTTTTTTTTTTTTTTAATTTTTTATTTTATTTTGTATAATGTAAATTTGTAAATAAGTATTAAAACCAGATGCTAAATGTTTAAATATTTTTGTGTATGCCAATGAAGAGATATTCTTTTATCATTAATATCTATATCTCAAATATGCAAATAATGAGAAGGCATAAAAAATATATATTACAGAAAATGGTTGCTTATTGTTCCCAATGTCATACCAATATACTTTTTATCAAATGTAGAACATTACCATTCTTTGTCTGATGTTATCGTTTATAATTTTAGTCTCAGAAATAATGAGTTTTGTGTTTTTGTAGTATTTTTAAAGAGAAAAACATATTTCTCACAGATCATTATGCTAAACATCTTCTGGAATTGGCTTTCCTGCAAGTTTTTCTTCTGTTTTTGACATTTATTGTCCTTTTCAATAATAAATTTCATTTTATTCTACTCTTCATATGTCTTTATATCTTAGTGGCATTATTTCCTTGCTTGGTATATAAATTGAAATAAAATTTTGTGCTGAAAAGTTCTCAGCCTAAGCCATATCCTATAATCAGTATTATGACGTTTGATTATTAAAATACTAATCTTTTTGCTGTGTTGTTACATAGAATTTAATAATTGTTCCCTTTTTCCTATCTTATCTTTTTTTTTTTCTGCAAGAACACAAAATGTAAAAGAAAAAACCCATGTCTCTTAATGACATGGGCAATCATGACTCTTCACAATGTTTCTTGTTGCTCTAACCAATGTTTGACCAAATTTTCTTTCTCTCTTTGTCACTACTGTTTCTGTTCACCCAAGCTCAATATCCAGGTTATTTGCTATTTTACTCTGCACTTCCTTCCTTCAACTTATCTTATGTGAAAAGAAAACTTAATACTCACATGTCTCAGAAGTGTCATTGTAGTTCCCATTTTATTTAGAACATGTTCATATCTTTTGTCATTCTCAGCATCTCTCTATACGACTGTCCAGTCACTAAGAGTCTCTTCTTCATCTGTAAAGAAAATTGTCCAGTATCTATTGCCATACAGGAAAATAGATATGTCATAACAGTTTAAGTTTTTTTTCTTTGTTTCTAACAAAATTTTTCTGTCCTAATACTTTGCTTAATCTCAGGAAGGCACCTTTGTTGCAGCATGGAAGTTATTCCTTTTATGCCTCCTGGTACATTTGTCCCACAAACAATATTTTGCTGACTCATGTGAGTCTGACCAAAAACAAGTCACAAAACATGGGGATCAAACCACAATTAATAACGTCTATTGAACAGGTGAAGAGGCTTATCCCTTGTTTCCTGTTTAGGATGCGGTTTCCGGTGTTTCTCTTTTCTAATTCTTCTCACTGTTTTTTGTTTTTTTTTCAATTGGAGTAGATAGACTAAACTATCGCCCGGTTCACACTCCACCCACGTCTATTGAACAGGTGAAGAGGCTTATCCCTTGTTTCCTGTTTAGGATGCGGTTTTCTCTTTTCTAATCTTCTCACTCTTATGTAGCCCCCTGCACATCAGTGGCGTTACTGCCTTGCTTGGGGTGATATGATAAAAAAAAAAAATAAATAAATGTATTAGAAAAACATGTTGCAGAAGGGTAATATAAGATATGAAGTTGAAATAATGAAGAGTTCAAAGCAACATTCAGTCAGAATCTCTTTGATGTCTATCAATGAAAAAGGGGTGTATGTCTTGCTGTGCCTAAATTCAAATGGCAAAGATAGAGGCTTTTTAAATCTCACACTACCTGTGATTATTGTTAGGAGGCACTAATTAAACATCTTTCACAATTCCAATATGCCTTCAGGTTTCTGTGTAAATCCATTTCCCTCCCAACAATGAAGGATTAAATTTGTTCTTATCAAACTGACCACTATATCTAAATCTAAACTTATTTATAAATGGAACTTTGTGTGTGTGTATCCGTTACCTATAGACTCCGAAATGGCTGAACCGATTTTCTTGAAAATTTACACAGTTGTACTATAAGTGTCTGCGAGTCTTCTTAGCTAGATTTTGTGTCAAGGTACCATCGATAAATATCGAAAATTGATAATCGAACAAATCGGGTTATAGAAAGAGTGGTCCAATTTTAATCAAATTTGATACACTCATCGACAAGGACATAAGATGCGATATTCAGAAGTTTCAAGGTTGCAGTTCTTACAATAGTGCAGAAAATTGATTTTATATATATATATATATATATATATATATATATATAAAAGGCAAGAAGTTTGTGTGTCTGTTTATCTGTTTGTATGTCCTTTATACGAATCCAAAATTTTTATCCGATTCTCACCAAACTTCACACAAATAGTCTTTAGGCTGAGTCTGAGCTCCAGGACCATCGATTAATTTTAAAGTTTTCATTACACCCGAGCAATGCCGGGATATACTGATAGTATATATATATATATTAATCTACATTCATTTATTTTCCTCTTTATGCTTTTGTTTTTTCTTCATTTCCCCATTTTTCTTTCCCTCTTTGCAAATCATTTTTTCTTTCTTTTCATCTGAGATTTTCCTGCATTCAATCTCCTTTACTGTTATCTCTCACTTTTCATTCAGTCTTTACTCTTATCCACAAAGTCTCTACATTAATAGTCACTCATTCTAATCATATGTTTGTAAAATCTATCTTACCACAACAGTAAATGTCTTTGCTGAAAGAAAAGACTACAACAATCTTGGGTAAATAAGTGAAGATGATTTTTTTTCTTTTTTTTATTTGTATTTTTTCCAAAAACAAGATTGCTTAAGGCAGCATTATGTTGAAGCACCAGTAATAATCTAATCACCTGGATGAACGACTACTAGGGAATATCAGGTGCTGTAAGCATGGATGTGTGGGTGGTATAACAAATCCAATTACAGTTAGATTTGTTATATTTTTGGACTTTAAATAACCTGCAAAAGGTTTATCAGCCATAAAAAACAGATTAATCAATTAAAAATAAAATTGTTTATTTTTATTTTATTTACATGGTTGCACATCCTAATCTCTCTACAAGATTGTCACCATTCTTACAACTTTATATATTACCTGTGGATCTATAAAGAATAAATAATTACCTTAATGGTTTCAGCCTAGTCACTCAATAAAATTTCATATGTTCATTAATGATTCTGCTATGGAGAAACTGGTTTTTAACAGCAATAAAGTATGGGAGATGAATAAATTGTCAAAATGATGCAAAAATGTAAATAACACTGACATCTCATTTTAGCAGGGATATTTACCAAAATGACACAAATACCTTGAAATACTAAAGAATAAATTTAGTCAATAAAATCACCATTAACCACTGCGTCTATACAGCTTTGGAATCTCCTGCAACTCTTCTGGATGGTCTCCTTGCTTAAGTTGGTGAATGCTGCCATAATCCTTGACTTCAGTTCATCTTTAGTGTTACAAGGAGTTTTTTTGGTCTCTTTCTAAACTGCTCTCCACACACAATAACCAAGGGGGTTGCAGTTTGAAGGGTTAGGTGGCCAAATGTAAGGGGTAATGTGGCTGCAGAAATTTGGACAACCATGACTGGGTTCACCTGCTTGTGTGTCCTGGTGCAGATATAGCGTTTTCTAGCAGCCACCCTTTTGACACAAGGTAGCACTAACTCCTCAAGGCATTTGATGTAGGCCTCTGTTTTGAGTAGGTGGCCTTGTGAGATGATGAATGGAGGCATAACATTATCATTGCTAGAATTCACTCCAAACACCTTCGTAATCATAATTACTCATCCAACTCTTTCCGAATCCTCTGCACTGTCCTCAGATTGACACCTAAACTCTCTGAAATGTTTATATAAAGCTTCCAGCCTGAATGCTAATCAGTACAGCATACCTTTTTCCAAATTTGTGGCAGAATGAATTGTCATGGTACCCAACAGACCTAATTATACTGTGCAGTTGACAAAAACAATGCACATGCATAATTTAAAAAAAAAATTTTAAATGGTCACAATTTATCTACTACACCCTGTACAATGCTAAATTTTTTTAATGTCAATCAAATAAGAGGAAAAATGTTCAAAGTATATTTCTTCTGATAAAGTTTCTTTTTTTTTTAAAATTCAAATTTTGTGTGTAAGTGGACATTGAAGTCGACACTCAATGGCAATGTTCTGTTTCCTGTTTAAACATTTAAGCATAAAACACTGATGTCACTAGGTGTTTACCTCAATGTCCACATTTATATTTACATACTCTATTCTTGTTATTGTTCAATTTAAAAAAAAATACATTAAAACTATATTTTTTATCCTGTATATAAAAAGATAGACAATTTCAAACTGCCTACTTCTCTTTTTTGTTTTTCTATATTAAGATATATATATTTGCGTTGTATTTCCAAATGAACATTTTCAATTGTCATCTTTTTGTTCTGTCTGCAGTATCCATATTGAAATTGATGTCTGCAGAGTTTCTATCTGACAGTGATGGAAAGCAGGAATCTAGCTTGAATATTCATTACATCAAAGACTGCAAGGAGAAAAAACTGATGCACAATATCTTGACTCTTTACGGAAGTGGATCTGATTGCTCTAGCACAGCAGAAACGATAAACAACCTCTTGTCTTCAGGTGAGTATGATTAAGGATCTGTAAGATTTGGGATCCCACCTGGTTAGGCTTGATAATCGTCTTTAATTCAATAGCAGACGACTCCATCTGCCTATTAAATCAGTTCAAGTTGAATAACACTTAACAAAAATAATGTATAATTTTTTTTGTGATCAAAATGCACAAAACATTGATCATTAATGCCTTTTCTCATATTTTCTAACCTTCACAAATATGAGACTGCTAATGATTTTTTTCTTTTTCAAATGGTTCAGTTTTGTGCTTGCAATCATAATTATTTTTTTAATACTGTAGAATTGAAATTCAAACAAGTTGTAATAATAAATAAAATAATAGATCAAATAGGAATGGATTATTAACCCTATTGACATTGTTTGGACTGTTGTCCTCATTGTTATTGCCATATTCATGACATTTTGGCTATTGTACACTCTGGTCTTCTTCAGGTGATATACACTGGAATTTTGAATCAAACCTTTATTTTTTTTTTTAGTCCATGGGGGTAGATTGTTCTTGTTCCATGGGCCATGCAACTTCTGGATATCTCTGGTTTCAGTTAATTCCTTTTAGTAACTCAATTCTCAGATTTTTTTTTTTCCACCACTGCTGTGATGAAGTACTGAACTCACAACTCTTTGAGTTACGTCACTTTTGAATCACTTCAATTGAAGAAGTAGGGTGCATGTTCTTTGGACGTTGGAGGCCATCAGTTAAGTGGGGTCACCAGTGAAGATATAGGGTGATGGTTAATGTTTATTTTGATTCGGCCATGTAACCAAACTTCCTACAACTTAGAGATTTATTCGTAATCATCAAAAGGTTATCAGCAGGTTGGAATGTGTGGATTTGTGGGAGAATAAAAATATACATTTTGCATGTTAAAATAGAAATTTATTAATAGGAAAGAATAAAATGAATTATAGAAGTTAATGTTCAATGAGAAAGTTAAGGGTATCTAGAGTTGTAGAAATGTTTGTAGTAGTACTTACAAGAGTGAGTTTATATGTATGTATGTATGAGCGTTTGTTTTGTAGGAATGTCTTTGAAGTATTTGCTCAGTCTTAAAGGGTTCCGTTCAGTTATCAAGTATAAGATGAGGCATATGGGAATGATAAGAATGGAGAAGTAAAAGGAATCAGCACACGAGAAAGAATGAATGTGTGATGTGACCTTACATCTGGGTTGACTTGAAGTTTCTCCTGTTACATTTTAGTGTGTCGTCTCTCTTTGCTGCTCCCATCTGACTGACTGGCTGACACTGACCAAAGCCTTTATAGCCATTTAGTTTTTTTAGTACTGGATTGCTAACTCTTCTCTGTCTTGCAAATTGCTTCCATTGGTCAGAAAATTAATTTAACATCTACTTGTGAAATCCAGCTTAAACTTTTTCTTTCAGCACCCAATCAATCCCTTTTCTATTTGGCAAAACCAGGATTTCACATGTCCTTGTGAATTTTTGTAAAAATGAAGAAGAAAATTGCTTTTAATTCTTAATTTCTTATTGACCACACAATCAATGTACCTATTCACTGGGCCATGTGTTCTTTGGAGAGTACAACTGCCAAAACATTGTGAAAAATGAGTACAACTTTCTGAACAATGTAAATAGTCCCAATGCCTTGTTTCAGGAATATAGATAGAGGGATGGATTGTTTTTCAAAAGTTGATGTTGCTGTCATAAGCAAAAGAGCAGTAGGAAATTTAAAATTGTGGCAATTGAAATTCTGTCTGGATTTGTAGTAAAATTGGGTTATATAAACTTGAACTAATAAACAAGACTTAAAATCTGCACAATTTTTTTTTAATTAATTAAAAAAAAAAAAAACCTCAAGAAAAAGAAATTGCTAATAATAAAACACAGACATGTCATTCTCGGAATCTTTCTTGGTTGTAACTAAATTGAAAAGTTTTAAATTGGACTTTGATTTGATGTTAAATTTTACATATTTGTATGACCTGTGCAAAATTGGTACCTTGTTTTGTAGAATGCTGCAAATTACAATTTCTTTTGCTTTTTCCATCTCTTACCATGTATAGGAAGATATTTTTTCATTTGCTTCCCACCTGCCTATATTAATACTAGTGATTATACAATCTATTTTATCATAGGTGGAGTTAAAAAAAACCCAAAAAACTTTGATTTTTGAGACTAAAATCATTTGTCTTTTAGTGCTGACTATATATGAACCCTAAACATGTAAGCAAATTTTTGGCTTGACCAATATTTCACTGCTGCCATGTTTGGTTTTAGTTATTTTTTTTTATACTAAGAACTTGGGGCATTAGAGAGAAAAAAAATGAAACATTTAAATGTTTTTATTTAAAATGTGTTTGTGCATAAAAAAGAAATGTATTGTCAGCGGTCATGAATTAAAGAAAGTAGTTCTTAGTAATAACATTGCAAGTTATTTGTTATATAGCTAGTAATATTAGTCATATAATTACTATCAGTAATAATGGTTAGGAATTAATAAAATATGATTATGAATATTTATAAATTATATATTTTTTAAATATAAATGCAAGTTATGCATACTAAAGATAATTTTTATCCTATAACTTAATTATAAACTTTTTGTTAATATCCTATATATATTTTTCCTTTATTTATTACCAAATCAAAAAATGATAAAAGCTTTTTATAAGTGTTGTGCAGAAATAACAAAAATAGAAATTGCAGCATGGATGTTTTGAAAAATTGTTTTTATTTATTTTTTTTAAAGTTCTCAAAAGGCCGAAGCAACTTTTGGTATTTGTCAATCCTGAAAGTGGTCGACGGAAAGGGAAAAAAGTCTATGAAAAAGTTGCCCCTCTCTTTAGTCTCAGCAAGATTACAACAGACGTAATAGGTAAGTAAAATATATATACACACACACACACACACACACACACACAAGGAAAATCTATCTTAGCCAACACATTTCATCCTCTAATGAACTTTATTACAGGACAAGACATGTTGGCTAAGATAAATTTTCCTTTTCTTTATTCATGTTGTCTTTTTACAGGTATATATTTTAGTTATACCTGAAATTTGTGTGTGTAAATCTTCCTATTTAAGATTGGCTCTCAAAATATTTCTCTTGAATTTTTAGAAAAAGTCTGCTAGTGGTTTGGTATTTAAAGTCACTATTTATAACAATTTATATAGTGATGTAAAATAATAAAATATTAATGTCTTAATGAATTCAGAAATTAAAATGTTTTTATTAATATTCTTTGAAATAAATTTCATAATTATGAGAAATTTCTTAAATGAGGGGTGCAGAATAGCATAAATTAACTGGAATTAAAACTATATGCAAAAGCTGTGAGCACAAAACATGGTGGAGGTAAGCGATACTTCTTATAACGAGAACAACTGTAATACTGAACGCATGGGTATGGTGATTTTCTTAGGGTAGCTTAGATGTGGCACAAGGCCAAAAGTATGGGGCACCCAGAATCGAATCACTACTCAATTGTAATAGTTCTAGTGTGACAAGCTTGCTAACAATTACACCACCTCAAGGTGCCCAGAATACATGGGTATGTGACATAACAAAGATGGCTGTGCAATGGGTAATAAAGTTTTTGAATACTAAGGGTAAAAATCCATCTTTTAGCCCCAAAACAATTAACTGAAGAACCCAAGTTCCAGCACATGGGCATTTCTTTCTCAGCTTTTGAAATGGTATTGGGGAGCACATTGTTATGGTACATCACCTTTGAAACAAAGCTGATTCCATGACTATTCCTGGCTACAGCTATTGTCACTCATCCCCCCACCAACATGCATACAGAAAAATTCAAAGTTCATTAGTCGGGAATGGCAATTGTTCTGGGATGCAAAATTATTAGATAGTTTATACAGTGAGATACTGTGAAAGACTGGACAGACTGCAGAAGTCTGTTCTTTGAAAGACTAGAAAGTTTGTTTTTGGGCATCATTTCTGCTGCATGACACTAGCATGCAGCCAATTTGACAGAAGAATAATCAAGTGATATAGTTGCAAGGTCTTACTGGATCAACCACAAAGTCCAAACTTGACTCTTTCATATTATCATGTTTTTGCTATTTGGATGTGCAAGACTAATTTCAGTCACTCAAAACCATTCTCTTTTTTTTTTTTTTTTTTTCATGCAGTAAGGTACCAAAATGTGTATGTGCGTTGTGGTACAGTGGATATCGGCTCGGAACGAAAAACCGGGGAGCCGAGTTCGAATTCCAGCTGAATTCATTGTATTCACTTACGCACAAATACCCTTGGGAAAGGTATTAATCCATCTCTTCCTTCCAGTTAAATAGCAGGACAGATTGGGTTCTATAGCCTTGGTCGGCAACCAGTCTACCGCAGAAAGCAATGGCAACCTACTGCGGGATAATCTTCTGCCCAGTCAGTCATGTCTCTTTCGAGACATGATTGCCAAGCGTGCATCACGTATGGCACTTAACTGACTCACTGACATAAAAAAAAAATAACTGATAACATATGTACAATGATTTATTCATATTGCAATAAATGTTTTGAATTAGTCGTGTAATGGATATCAGTTCTAAGTGAGAAATTGGAAAGTCGAGTTCAAGTTCCGGTTGAATTCATTTCATTCACTTATGCACAAATACCCTTAGGAAAGACATTTATCCATCTCTTCTCCCTCCAGCTGTAGGTTGAATAGTAGGACTGTAGCCTTCTGGAGTTTACCACAGAAAGAAATGCCAACCTACTGTGGGGAAAATCTGCCTAGTCAATCATGGATCAAAAGACATGATCACCCAAGCGTGTATCACAAATGGCACTTAACTGACTGATTGAATTTACTTTTTGGATATTCTTCTTTGTAGTACACAAATGTTTACCATTCATTATCAATTCATTGCAACTGATTTTTCATTTTTCTTTAGCTGTTGCAAGCTGTTATGTTGATAATGGTAGTTTTGTTGTTCAGTAATTATAAAACCCATAAAATGCAGTCTATATTGTACAGATTGGTATGTGATTTAATGCAATGTGACCCTTCATTATTATCAGTGATCTACTTCTTGCATCACCTGTGGGCGTTTGCAGTTTTCACATGTTTTGATATCATCCATCTGAGTTCATTTCTAAAAGTGTGTGTTTAGCAGGAGGTAATAACCATCCAGTCTACTTTTATCTCTAATTTTTAACATTTCACTATATGTATGGGGATGATTTTCAGACTAGCTGAAGGGCTACTTCTTTCTGCAGGAATCTTTACTACTTGTTGCAGTAATTTACAAGAGAGCTGCAGATAGTCTGGTATGCAGTGACAAATCTGACAAGGTTGAGAAAAAATAGTTCAAACCTCTGACAGAATAATGACTGCAGTGACAAAGCCAACAAGATTGAGAAAAATATTTCAAACTTCTTATAGAATAATAATGACATCTCACAAAATTGCAGACCTGAAAACTTGGTTTTGTAACAGAAAAGATTGTTAATATTTGAATTGTTTATTTTGCTGACATCAATAATGTTAAATTGTCTTTCTTTTTTAGTGACAGAAAGGAAAAACCATGCCAAAAACTTGCTGGAGACATATGATTTGAGCAATATAGATGCGTAAGAAAATTAAATCTATTTACTTGTATTAAACAGAAAAAATTGCTAAAAATAAAAAATGATATTCTTTACGTATAGTGACTAAAAAAATTAAGTAAAAATAAAAATTCTATTTATTTCCAACATTAACTTTATTGAACAACATATTTGCCATTTTGTTTTTGTTAACTTCTACCAACTTCCAGGCAACATCATAATTCACACAGAATTTTGCATTTGTTAGCAAAGAATGCTGTAGGTATTTTTTGCAGACTTTTTAATTCAAAAAATTCTGTAAAGATCAGAATAAATTCTAATCAAGAAGATGCAATATCTGGTGAATAAGTTTAAATTTTCTAACTAAGCTACAACAGTTTTCGCCTGATCCATAATTTTTCAATTGCTTCCTTCATTTGTACAGAATATGTTTGAATCAATCTTTTGGTTTTCTGAATTTTCATTATAAAGGAACCCCTTTACTATTCCTCTATATAAAAAAAAAATTCCTATTCTATATTCCTTCCTTTCTCTCCCTATAGTTAAAACAAGAAAAACATGTGGCAGAATACCATATATATATATACATATGTATGTTTGTGCGTATCCATTCTAATGAACCCTACTTCTCCAAAACACTTGGTCCAGTTTCAACCAAAATTGGGTCACTTGCTGATCATGAAATGAACCTTTTTGATCTACACAAGAATTTTTTGAAATGATTTACAGGGTGCAGCAGAAATCACTAAAATGCTTAGAATTTACGAACTGTTCTCCTCTGAGATACCTTATGTGAATTCAACCAAAATCGGGTAACTTGTAGATCAAGGTCTGAACCTTTTGATGTACACAAAAATTTTTCAAAGCAATGTACGGGGTTCATCAAAAAATCAACAAACATAATTTTGGGTGGTCTTTTGCACACTTTTTATGCATTTCTCAAAGACTCTTCACTTAAAATCAACCAAAATTAAGTCACTGGTAGATCAAGGTTTGATGCCTTGATATGCAAACAAAAATTTCACTTGATACACAGGGCAAAAATTAATGGAAAATGTTGCTTTCTGCAATTGTTTATTTCTCTGAAAATGTTTAGCTGTATTCCAACAAAATTTTTTTGTAATTTCTAACTTATATGCCATAACAATTTCACATTTACTACAAGGTACCAACCTCTCCAACAATGCAGGGACTATGCATCCACTTCTGTGTCACAATGTCATATTACAGTCTTCCATAATGCCCGCCCCTGTTCTCCAAGTTATACTTCCATCATTCCTGTTTAATGGTAAAATTAACCAAGCATGAATCCAGCAAAAATCAATACTTCACATTTTTCTAACTTATACATTATGGCAACCTCATATTAGAGCTTTTTGAAAAAGCACTTGACCTTACCATTTCAACATAACCACTAAAAATACCATGAGCAACGTCGGGTTATACAACTAGTGAAAAATATAACTGCAGAGTCTGCTTAAAGGAGTTTGAGTTATCTACAAAGCAGAAGTAGAAAACAAAATGTGCTTAGAATGTACTGAAAGCAATTTTAAAACAAGATGGAATAATCACAAGTCAACAGTCAAACTAGAAAAATTTAAAAACAGCACCAAACTAGCCAACTACATATAGAAATTAAAATAAAAAAAATGGTGGGAACCCCAACGTGGTGTGGAAAATATTTTAAAGTTAAACTTTGCAATGGTGGTGATATCTGCAGATTGTATAAAGAAGAAAATTGTAGTATTATTTCCAGAAGGACAAAAGCTACCAAATGAAAGGTCAAAAATAATGTCTTGGATATAGTAAGCTGAAAGGATTCTCAATAACAAATCACTCTCTTAATTTGGACTTCTGGTCATGAACTTATAAAAGCTTTAACTGTTAAGCAATCTGTCAATACAACTGTCCTAACAAAACTGAAGATTCAAACCATGGCAGCATAATCAGCTGATCTTCCCAATTTATATGCACTCTTGTGATTGAAATTGATTAAAACAACTGTTTTTTTCTTTTTTCCATATCATCAGTTTTAGACCCACTGGAGTGACAGGGTGTAATTGATTTCAATTTTTCCTTCAGGTTAGAACATTTGCAATGGTATGCAGTAATATGAATCTATTTTTTGGGGCTATATAATGAAATTTGTTTGATCTTGAAAAATACTGCGTCATCTGTGATTGCAGCAGATTTTTATCACACTGACACTATTGTCTCAATTAATGGTTAGTTATCCTATAACCATTGTCTGTGTTAGATGTTACTCTAAAGAAGTGTGTGAAAATGTAATGCTGCATGAACACACTGGCTAGCCTTACAGAGGGATCACGGCTATTGTTACTTTTCAAGTGTCAGTTGTGTCATCAAAGCAAAAACAAACTGGATCCATCAGTCCAAAACGTAAAGGAAAATATAGTCAGAAGAAAAAAGTACAAAGGATGTCAAGAGATGACATATGTGATCAGGGGAAAGTGTGAAAAATCCAAGGAAGACATTCATTTTGTTTTAACACAATGGTGTATGTACACAAGTTCTAATTTCTTGTGCATTTGCTGAACAATAGTCAGCCCCTGATAAAGTGGGACATGAAAAGGGAAACTCTTACTGGAGAAGAAAAAAGATTAATAAAATAAAACTGCAAATATTCTCTTATTTCCTGGCTGATAACAAACTAAACAAAATATTTAAACTTCTACAGTTAATTGGCAAAATACTCATCTGCTGAAAAATTAATTTCAAATGATATGAATGTCTGACTTGCCAAAGTTTTTTCATTACTCATATTAAATCAAACCCTCAAAAACTATTTCTGCTAGTATAAAACTGAATTGATAATTGTAATAATAGCTGTTTCCCTACAAGGAAACATTTGAAATTCATTAACTGAGCAGATAGTACTTTATAAAATCTTTCTTTTGAAACAATTTTTCAGGAAAATAGGTTCCTCAATTCTAGGAGCTGTTATCACTCTTTTTAGCATTGATGAGGGTTTCTTAATCTTTGAAGTTGTGTGGAATGTCAACATCTTGATTCTTAATTTCTCTTTGAGTTATGTGCTATCCATTTTAGTTGTTGCTGCTGTTGGCCATCAAGTGATATGGTTTCTGTTTTGTACACATCTTTGATTGCAATTCTGTAGCACCAGTCTGCAATATTCAAAGAATGATGGTCCTTGCCAAGACACCTCAGACTTCACTCAATCAAAGCCATTTTCTTAGAAATCCATTGTATACAGCTGAAAGCTTAGATATATATGAATACTTTCATATGGATATATATGGAAATCTCAATCTGACATGGATATTTAAGAACACTGACTTAAGTTTTCAGGTTGATATTTTGGTTTTAATGGAATCTCTAAAATTCTTGTACATGAGACAAATTTAAATTTGGTTTTTGTTTTCAATTTCCAACTTATATTTAGAAAGCATTGTACTTTTTGTGCATTTACTATTTGTCAAGGATATTTTTGTGTGTAGTTTGTTTCCAGAATCCTTCAGTTATTCCAGTGTATATTTTTCTTTATCTGATGATTTTACAGTGGCTTGGTATATTACATTGAGTTTGGTTGTTGGTTATTTTCTGCTATGTTATTTTTTGCTATGCTTTTTTTTTTTTTTTTTTTTTTTTTTTAAATATTTGTGTCATGTTCTTACGGCAAATGTAGATTGTTTTTAATGTGTTTTGTTAAATATGTTGTGGAGTGTGCTTGATAAAGGAAAGTGTTTGAGTTGAATATTTTTCTTAAATTTGTTATATTTTTGTAGATTGAACCATGTGTTTCTTTCCTGGTTAGCTTTTTTTGTGGTGGGTATATGAGGATTGCCAAAAATCCGCCATCTTTTATTCATTTCATAATCTTTTTTGGTTTCATTGAAGATGGTCTCATTTGAACATTTTTCAGATAACCTTTGTGATCTGCTTCATCTACTTTGTGATCTGCTTCATTACTGGAAGCAAGTTGTTGGAAGATGTTTGTATCTAAAGTGTTTTGTTGTTAGGATTTCTATATTTTCAAAAGTTTAAGACAAACCTAGCAAATTTTTTTAAAATTGGCTCAAAATGCAGTAGATTTTTTTTACTTGAAATAAGAGAAAATTATTATGCATGGCTAAAAAAAAAGTGAGACAAGATTTTTTAATAGAAATTTTATAGTGACTAAAAGAAATGTTTTGATATAAATATCAACATATCCTCTTTTAGCATAAAATTTTGGCATTCATTACAAAAGTTTTCCAGTTTGATAACACTGGTCAACATGATTTTTAGTGTCAAGAAATAAAACATGTTTTTCGGTAATTTGATGGTGCTAGCCTAGATTTTCATGGTTAGCTACCGTATTTACAGTACTAAAATTGCTCATTTTTAGAAAAGGTGAATTTACGATCTTGGGTGATTGCAGCATTTAGTTAATAAAGGTCATAGAAACCCATCAATTTTCAGGTAGGTTGAGTAATTTGTGTCAGCCACCTGTAATAAACTTTTTGTATAAGAAAGATTCAGAGTAAAAAACTTTAAAATAGAAGTACCGGATTTTTCTAATTCATCACCAAAATTTAAATTAGCTGATAAACTTCATCAGTAATACACTTTATCAGTAATATGCTAGTATGAATATTAAGCCATCTAGATAAATTTCCAGATAATTGAAGCGATGTGAGTGAAGAAGGACTATTCCATCAGGATATCAAAACAATAGAAGAGTGCTACCAGAGATGGTGAGATGAACAAATGATGGCTGACTGCTGTTGGAATATCAAAAGGGACTTAAATAACATTGAACATATCAGACAATCAAGAAAGAAAATTCTTACTATATTTATGTTCATGAAGGTTTTATTTCTGCTGTTAGTTTATTAAGTGATCTGATGAAAATACTTGATGGTTTTGCTATATTCCATCACATTACTTTTAAAGACTTAGTCTGACTGTTATTGAAAAAACAATAGTATTTCTCAATAAGCAGAACAATATTTGTTGGTTTAAATATGAATTGAGAATTTTCTATGATTTTACTTTCAGAAATATTGCCATTGGTCTATATTGTATATACTGGAAATGAATCATTTCTAGACAGTAGAAACAGTTGCTAACCAAAAAAAAAAAAAAGTATGGTCATTTTCACATTCAGCGACTTCAAATTAGCCAAAAATAGATATCTAGTGTCTCAACACCATTTCAAAATTTTTGTTTTGTTGACCAGTGTAATTGATTCCATTTTTCCCCCCTCTCTTCTGTCAAACTTATCCCCTGATAATTCTGGGGTGGGGTGGCTTCAAACCTGTCTTAGGCTGAATGTGGCATCTAAGAAATTTACTTTTTTCAGGTTAGTTTTTGTTTGTTGAATCTCATAATTTTTTTAAAAGTTTTATGATTATTTTCCTGGTTTTGTCTGTCACAATTTCTTATGATTTAAGCCCCCTATAGAGGGCTTAAATCATCTACTTATAATAAACCTTCAACTAACGTATGTAGATAGTCAAACCAAAATGCAACATACATGGTTTGAAGATTGAATTTAAGCATGAAACATTTCCAAAACGGTTGTTGACCACAATGTTTACTGTCATATTTTGCATATGCTCTATCTCTGATATTGAGCAATTTAACCCATATATATATATATATATATATATATATATATACTGAACAATTATAGGTCAGGTTTCAAAAAGTAAAAGGTTGTATTAGAAAGTTCTTAAAACATGTTTGAAGGAAAACCTGTAGAGCATTTAGATATTTATATAGGGAAGATCTGCCAGTTATATTTCCATAGTTTTGACCCTTTCAGTTTCATCAGTCAAAAGGTCAAAACTGTCATAGCTGACTTTGCGTGTGTGTGTGTGTACATGTGTTTAATCATGATGGTATTTAGTGCTTTTTTAGTGGTTTTACTGATAAAAATGCATTTTTACTTTATTTTTCGTAAAGTGATCGATATTGGGGTGGAGATAGTATTGATAAGTAGAAAGAGTTTCTCTTTAATAACGGATTCATGGTTTGTGAGAACACATCATGTTTTCACTTGTCAGGACTGTTTGCCATTAACAATAAACAGTCCTGATGAGTGAAAGCATCATAAGTGTCCTCACGAAACATCGAAGTCACTATGAATCTGCTCTATTAGAGTTTTTTTTTTTTTTGTGTGTGTGTATGTATGCACAAAATTCTTACTTCTCACATTTTTATTGCAGGGTGGTGGTGGTTGGTGGTGATGGTAGTTATTTTGAGGTAATCAATGGGCTATTGATTAGAGTTCAGAAAGAGGCCAGCATTAACATGGACCAACCAGGTACAGAATGGCTGCCATCAAAACTTCCAGTTGGTATCATCCCAAGTGGTGAGTTACTTTGGTCAAATATTTAAAAAACAAAAATAACAATTGTTGCAAAGAGATTTGACCTTGTTTGGGTTGATATGTTATTATGAAAAAAAATCCTGAAGGATTTTTTTCTGTCAGAACCTACAGTTCAAAATTACTATTAAATGAGAAAAGTATCACTAACTTGAGAATGAAAGGAATCTTAGTTTGCTGTTGCATTCAAAGGACAAATACAGTAAGTTTTTATGCTGCAGAAATTCTTTTTAAAGTTTGCTTAAATTACATTTGCTTCCATGCAAAAATATATCCTCTGCTGTATATTTCACTATTCACTCTTCTATCAAAACCTGCCAATCTTCTAAAACTTCACTATTATGGGAAGCAACTCATGGTTTCTTAGTAAGAACAATTTTAAGAGCCTACTATTACCACTAATATTCAATTACCTTAGTGCAATTCCACCACTCACTCTTTTCTTATCAACCCAAACAATACAATAACTATGTCTAAATGGTTTTTGATCATTGTTATTGGAGATACAATCTCCCAAAGAACATGAAAATTCATAAACAGCATTGTTTTTACATTAGGGGGCATTTGAGGTCCTCTGTAATAGTTGGACTCAATGTTTTAAACCTTTTTATAGTAAATGACAAATCTGAGGTATTTATTGCAATCATAATGAACCTGAAAATTATATTTTTAATATCTTGTTTATACTTTGGGTTCATCTGGTTACAATAGAACAAGTTAATTTTATTTTTGTTCTTCAGGATGATTGCTTTTGTTATTTTGCTAAATTTCTTTAAGGCCAATTTCATTTGCTAATAATTTTAAGAAACATTGTTTTTATATTACCTAACATTTTTAAGAAAATGATGGAATTATTTTAGCTTAGTTAATCTTTTTTTTTTTTTTTTAATAACTGCT
Organism: Ascarosepion bandense; assembly: GCA_037127315.1. Lineage (NCBI taxonomy): Eukaryota > Metazoa > Mollusca > Cephalopoda > Sepiida > Sepiidae > Ascarosepion > Ascarosepion bandense. Next base: position 1,039,456 of record JBBBDQ010002188.1, read on the forward strand.
ATTTTATATCTATAAGACCAAGTTTTATAGAAAATGGAAACAAAGAAAACACTTTTACTTAATATCAGGAAGAGGCAGTTGAAATTTCTAGGGCACAATTAGGACAGATGGCTTGGAAAATCTTATACTTACAGGGCAATAGGAACAGAGGAAAAAAAGACATAACCTACCTAACAAGCTTGTGTAAATGGTTGGCAGAATGAGGCTTAGGAGAGATAAAAAGATAAGATTTGCTATTTATTTTTTTTATTTTTTGGTAACTAATGATTTTAGTGATATGAGTCTAACTAATTAATCCATAGCTGAGGGGAGACTAAATGGATTCATACCTTTCCTAATGGTATTTGCTTATAAGTGAAAATAATGAATCAAATTGGAACTTGGCTCTCAGATTAACAATTCCAATTCATTATTCAATCTACTTACATCAGCTGTAGTCCTCAAGTAGTCACCCATCTAGGTACTGATCAGGCTTGATATTGTTTAACTTTGTGATCATATGGAGAACCCATGTTTTAATATGATGTAGCTGTAAGCATAGTGAAGTAGTAAATTTATGATTGATCGCATCTACTAAGACATCAAAGAAAATGTTTATTAATAGTAATTTAATATATCAATAACATGGTCATATACTAACAAATATATCTTAAAAAACAAAAACCTTAAAAGAAACCTTTTGAGAATAATTTTATATTATACTTTATACTAAAGTGTAGTATAGTTATTCTGAAAAATTTCTTTTAAAGTTTTTTTTTTCAAGAGCTTTTGTTAATATGACTGATATATGAAATATATATGGTAGGCTTGGTGAAATTATGGATAGCAGTGAGGATGGAGGAATTGAAGAGCTGAGTTCGAATTCCAGTTGAATCCATTACATTCAGTTTCCCTTGGGAAAGGTATGAATCCATCTCTTCTCACCCAAGCTATAAGTAAATACTAGAATTGACTGGGTTCTATAGCTTTGGATGGCAACTATTCTGGGAAAAGGAAAAATCTGAATTCAAACCATCCTGGAGAGGATTAGGCTCTGTCAGGCTGTCATGTCCAAAGAAATATCACTTCTACTGCAGTTGTAGTACATGTGAGATCCCTACAACTCCTGTGTCATGGGATATCTAGATCTGGTGAAATTAAGATATTTTTTTCCATATGTAGAAACTGGATAAAGTGAACCAATAGCTACACTCTGAGTGTGATGTTGTGTGTGTGCGCCATGCAAAAGTTTATATAGAATTGTTGGTATCATAAGAGTTAGTAGCAAAGAATGGTTATATACATATATTAGTACAAGTTGGAATCAAATATGGATCAGTCTGACTGATAGAATAAGATAAAGAACAAGTAGAAAACATTTATCAATCTAACATGTTTCATCAGAGACTGAGGTATATTAGTCTGTGATGAAGCTTTAATAAATGTGAAACATGTTAGATTGATAAATGTTTTCTACTTGTTCTTTATATTATCATATATTTCTTTCTTCTTTTCTCTATATCTCATCCTCTGATGAAGCTTTAATAAAAAGGAAAACATTTTAGATTGTTACTTTTTATTTGTTCTTTATCTTAGCCTATGCTAGCAGTATAGCCCGGCGTTGCTCGGGTGTAATGAAAACTTTAAAACTAATCCATGGTTCTGGAGCTCAGACTCTTTGGACGTTGGCACAAAAGACTAAAAAGCAATAGTTGTTTCCAGTTAAAGCAAAACTGTAGACTGAAAGAAAAATGAATGGATGTAAGTCAAATTTTGATTTCCTGGTATCGATATCAAATTTTCTGGACTATTGTAAGAACTGCAACCTTGAAACTTCTGAATATCATTTTTTATGTCTTTGTCTATGAGTGTATCAAATTTGATTATAATCAGACCACTCCTTCTATAACCTGATTTTTTCGATTATCGATTTTTGATATTTATCGGGGATACCTCGACACAAAACCTAGCTAAAAACACTTGCAGACGCTTATAGTGCAACTATAAATTTTCAAGAAAATCGGTTCAGCCATTTCGGAGTCTATAGGTAATGGATGCACACACACACACACAAAGCTCAATTTATAAATAAGTTTAGATTAGATTACAATGTTTAGTTTCTTTGATAGATATTGGTTAAATAAGTCTGCAACTATTTTTGTACTATGGGCTGGCTTGATGCCATACAATCATTTGGCAGAACAGTAGTCACATGTGTAATTTAAGTGCATTCTGATAAAGTCAACAATAGAGTAATTTATTAAAGGGAAAAAAAAGTATATAATCTTTTGACTCTAATGTCTGGTTTCCAGCTTGACCACACCCTTGCATTCTTGGTTTTCCTGAATTAATACCTATTACACTATTATCAGATCAGTATCAACTGCCATAATGTAGAATCAGTGGGAGCCCTGAGCATGTTTCCCTGCAACTCAATAGTCCCATCTGGGAATGATGGGAGACACACTTTAAGTGTGTTCCTTATATCTAGTCTGTTGTAGTTTTGTTTTGTTTGTCACTACTGAAAACCTTGCTTCACAAAGATATGACGTTAGAAAAGAAAGCAGAGATTTCAGTGCCCTTGAGGTGATGTTAGGATATTCTGTTTTGAATTTAATCCAGAATGTAAGGAAGTTTGAAGTTACTGTCAAGACCACCATAATTTGCAATGCCAAGCTACTGATCTTCTATCAGGGTTAAAGTTGATTGACCTGGCTTGTTCACAAATGGATTGAGGATCCATTCCCTCCTGGAGGTTTCTTGTAGTTGGAAAGTAATGCTCAAAAATCTTTGAAATCTGGAACAGGGGATCACACATTAGCTTGATGAATGAAGGCCTAGGTTCAGTCTCTTCTATAATCTAACCCTGTTGACTGGGGCTTTGGAATACACAGACTGCATCTCTGCAGAGGGGTCCCGCCCCCCAATAAGGCATCAAGAGTGTGTCCGCATCCTGGGTTTGACAATAAACTGCATCTGGCAACAGGGCTTTTAATTGGGAAGCATGGAACCATCTCTTAATTGTTGTTCCCAGATCCTCCCTTGCTCAAGGTGGCAGCACCTGTTGTGGTTACACCTATGGATAAATAGTTACCCCCCCCCCCCCCAAAAAAAAAAAAAAAAAAAAAAAAAAAAACTAGGGTCAAAACACTATGAAAGTATGAAAATAGATTTTTATAGGGAAAATTCCAGCAATACTTTTTTGGAGAAGAAAAATATTACCAACAATACATTTTTGAAGAGAAAATGTATATACTAGTAATACATCTGACTCATGACAAAAACCCTTTTTACAAAAATATGTCAATGAAACCTGATCTACTAACTGATTTTTTTACAAAGAATATATATTTAATTCACACAAACTTATAAAAATCTTGTTGGATTAAATATCTCACTGAGGTTGATATGCCAGAAAACAATGAACCCAAAACCTGAGTTACAAACTGATTTTTTACAAAGAATACATAATACATCACTCAATAAACCCTGGCATGTATGATTTTGTCTTTGGCCTCAAAATATGCCTCAGTTTCAGATATCACTTCTTCATTAGAGCCAAATCTCTTTCCCTGGAGCATTCTTTTGAGGTTTGCAAACAGCCAGTAGTTACTGGAGACCAGATTTGGAGAATAGGGTGGATGTGGAAGCAATTCGAAGTGCAATTCATGTAGTTTTGCCATTGTTTAGATTGACTTGTGACACTGTGCATTGTCTTGGTGAAAGATCACTATTTAGTGTTTTTTTTTTTCTTCAAATGCACCAATAATGCTATATAATATTTGCTATTGATGGTTCTTCCTTTCTCAAGGTAATCAATGAACAAAATACCTTGTGCATCCAAAATACGAAGGCCAAAAACTTGCCTGCTGGTGTTTGCATCTTTGGTTGTTTTGGATGGCTTTCACTTGCTGCTGTCCCATTAGCTTACTGCCAATTTGACCTGTCTTGTCAAATATTTATGTGAAAACTCCTTGTTGCATTGAAACAGTTGCCAACAATTCTCTGAATTGTCAGTGCATTGTTGCTTTTGATCAACTGTGAGCAAACACAGCATACACATTTTGAACACAGCTTTCTCATTGAGAAATGTTCATGCAAAATGGTGAATACACTGCCTACTGACATGTTCAACTCCTCTGCTATCTCACACAAGTTCAATTTATGATCGGCCAAAATGAGTTTTTGAATTTTTTGGTGTTTTCCAGAACAACTGCCTATTTTGTGCAACCTGAGCATTCAGTATCATTTGTGTCTGTACAACCTCATTTAAAGTCAGCATATTACCTTTTAACTGTTGTTTCGATAGAGAAGAGTTTGAATAACACTTATCAAGTCATTGCTTTGCTTGAACAGCATTTTTTCCTCATCAGAAAGCAATGCTTTATCAACACACAAAATTCAGATTTTTCCATTGTCTTGAAAATTTGCAACAGTATCTTCACTTAAATAACTGTAATTTGTAAACTAATAACCCAATTAGGCTTAAATTTTGTCATATGCCATTTGCAGGTTAGTACTTTATAAAAATTGTAAAGATTTTTATTAGTAGCATCATCTATATGTCAGGCCCAGGACTTGAGTGATGTGTTATACTATTCATAATCAGCCTATTCTAAAATCTTGTTAGTATTAAATAACCAATTAAGGTTGATATACTGTGAAACAAAATAAACCCAAAACCTGATTTACAAACTGATTTCTTACAAAGATACATATTCTATTCATAACCAGTCTATCCTAAGAATCTTGTCAGCATTAAATGACCCATTGTGGTTGATGTGCCATAAAACAAAATGAACTAAACTTTCATTTTAAAGGAGCTTTTTTTTTCAAAAATCCCGAAAGACATTTTGAGTTTTCTTAAAAAAAATAAGTAAATAAAACAAAAAAAGCTCTTTGATTTAGTCAGATTTTGATAAACTTCTCACTATAACTAAACATTTAAAAAAAAAATACACTAAAATCCCAACTTTTTGGCATTAAATAATCCACAGAGGTTGATATGCTATAAAACAAAACTCAAACTCTTCCATAATCTCTGCCAGTGTGCAAAACATTTAAAAAACACAATAATAATAATAATAATACATACGTACATAATAGCATTATCTGCAGGCAAAAGATTAAAAATAAGAGGCATTATTAATAAAAAAGAGAAATCCTACACACATCATTTATGAACATGGTAAGAATGTGCTTACCATGTTCAGAACTTAACATACACAAGACTCTATCTATATAAACTTTACACACATTTATTTACAAGTAAAACAAAATTCATTCATAATAATGGCTAAAAGTAGAGCCAAAAGTGTTTGAAAATACAAAACCTTTTGATAATTCTTATATAATTTGAGTTCTGAAAAGGAAAAATTCAAATGAACACTTGAAAAATTATATGAAAACTTAATGATAATACCTAGTATGTCATTTTTAATGCACTATATATATATATATATATATATATATATATATATATATAGTGTTTAGGCAGCATTTTTTCATTAATGCATGTTTCATTAAATAATATAGACAAGTTTTGTCTATTTTATGTAGTTTTTTTTTCATATTCTCTGATAATGCTATTAAGATTATCATTAAATGAAAGAAAATTACAATATTGATACATAATTTTTTTTTATAATCCAATCTAAGCTTCAGCTTACATAAGCAATTTTCAAAGATGTCAAATTACATTAAATATTATAACCATGTTTGTCTGTGGTTATAATATCTAATGTAATTTGACATCTTGATATAGTTGGTTGCTACATATACAGAGTGGTTGTAGAGCATGTGAATCATCTGTTTTATGTAAGACCTTTAGTATTTTCTTTTAAATGCTTCTTTCTTTTCTATTTTTATTATATTTTTTTAGCACTGTGATCATTCCAATGTCACATGGAGGGGTCTTTCTCAAATTTTCAAAGTAATTATTCAGTGACATTTGCTTTTGTGTCATTGTATCAAAATTCTTTAAAATCTGAAAGTTAGTTGGAAATTATTACAAATAAATAAAAATATATATTAATTATAAAATGTACTTACAGTTATGACAGTATTGAGTAGATTGAATATCAAATATTTAAACAAAACTTGTTTTAATTTCAATATTCAATTTATCTATGATATAGTTTTAAACAAGTTAATTATTTTTTATGGCCTGGTAACAAATGATCCATGGACCAGTATTGGTGGTTGAAGGATCACTGGATTAAATGACTTTCAACATGTTGGCAATTGAATTCAATCTTTATATATATATATATATGTATATATATATATATATATATACACATACACCCTTGTGCAAATTAATTGAAACAATTGTTTCAGTTTCCTTTCTTTTAACATATGGTCAGTCTTAGACCCACTGGAGTGTCAGGGTGTAATCGATTTCTACTTTATCCTAAGATTAGGTCATTTGCAGTGGTATGCAACAATATGAATCTATTTTCAAGGTGTATGATTAAATTATTTTGGCCTTGAAAAAATATTGCATCATCCATGATTGCATCAAATTTTTATCACACCCAGACACTATTGCCTCAACTGTCAATTAGTTGTTATATATCCATTGTCTGCAATGGATGTTGATCTAAGGAAGTATATAAAAATTTGAATGCTGCATGAATACACTGGCATGCCTTACAGAGAGATGTGGGTATCAGCCTTTCAACAGTTGGTTGTGTCATCAAAGCGAAGAAACAGACAAGATCCAAAACATAAAGGAAAATATATTTGGAAGAGAACAATGCCAGAAGACAATGTATATGTGATCAGGGAAAGTGTGAAAGATCCTAGGAAGTCATTCATTTTGTTTCAGTTAATTTGCACAAGAATGTTGATTTGCCTTCTGAATTTTTGAGGTGACTAATTATTTTACAATACTGATTTATTTAAAGCCTATCTTCACCTTGGATGTTATCATCAATGTTTTGACCACTGTACTCTTCAGGCTTCTTCAGTTACTGAAGATCACAGATGAAGAAACCTTGAGAGCAGAACAGCTGAAATGCTATGGACATCAGTTTGATATATGCATAAGAAAACAAGCTATTTTATGTTTGTTCTTCATTGTTTGTTTTGGAAATAAATTTTATTCTTGCAGGCACTGGTAATGGAATTGCTGAGACTCTTGCAGGCTATGATCCAGTGACTGCGGCTCTTTCTATCATTATTGGTAAGTCGTGGTTTTCTCGATGAAATGGTTTGATTTACTTGATTTTTCAACTTGTTCCGGTTTATCTCAACAATATATTAATGTTTCTAATTTTTCAAAATAGCTTGTATTTTTCTTCTTTAACAATTACTGGCAAAATATTAATGACTGAAGAGCATAAATTTGGTTTCACCTACTTACATCACAAACAACTATCTTTGTCATTTTTAGTATTTTAGTCCCATATGCGATACACACTGGAGCAATCATGTCTCAAAAGAGACATGACTGACTGGGCAGAAGATTGTCCTGCACTAGGTTGCCATTACTTTGTGGTAGACCGGTTGCCAACCAAGGTTATAGAATCCAAACTGTTCTGTTTAATCCATAGCTGGAGGGAGAAGAGACAGATTAATATCTTTCCTAAGGGAGTGTTTATCTTTAAAATTGTTTTTTTGAACAGATTACATCCGCGATAGTTCATGGATATAGAGAATCCTTGCAGCACGTAATCTGTTTAATGAAACAATGTCAAAGATTAACACTCCCCAAATCAGACACTAAACTGAATTGGATTCAGATCGGCAATACTCGGAAAAATATGGCTGTCTTTCATACACGTCACATTGAATATTTTGAGCTTCCTGATTGGTTAAGCCTTCTATTGGTGAACTATAAAATGGGTTAGCCCATGGCTCTCTGCACAGTATACAATGTATGCAAAATGTCCAACAATGTATGCAGAAGAGAATACAACAAATTCAACTGGAATTCAAACTTTTAGTATTTACTATACTTAGTTCAGTCAAATCTGCCTGTTGAAAATGAGCATTTGAAATATTGACATTTGATTGAACCCTAACCCTCACCCCTATCAGTGGTCAGTAATACCCAGCCTCAAGGCTGACTATAAACTTAATCAATATTTCTTTTTCTTATTTATTTGCTTATTTTTTTTACATGTACTTCTATAAGCCTTAGTCAATTCTAATTCTAATATTTTGTTGATCATGCAGTTAAAATTAAAATATTGAAAAAATAATTTACACTTGCTTTTAAGCAACTTTAGGGAATTACTGAAATTGAAGAATTTAGATTTTTTAAAAAATCTTATTTAATTTTTTGAAATACAAAAAAATTGATTTAATTGAGGAGAGGACAGTTAAAATGTTATTCATCAGAGATCCATCTATACTTTGTGCCATGTTCTCTTAGTACATAGATCATAGCTCTCCACAATTTCCTGTACTTTGTAGCTCTTAATAAATTTTGTCTCATTGTTATTTCTCCTAAACTGTGTTCCACCATACATTTACTCAAGTTAATTACTTACATTATTCATTATTTTCCAAGCCCTCCTTCCTCATTGCGCCACAGAATTTTCTGATGTTAAATATGTTTCCTTTTTGTTTTCATTTTCTCTAAAACCTAGTCATTGCTCACATGTTCATCTCAGTATGTATCAATTACCTTGAACAGCAGAAGTAATTGACAGGTACATCTGACCGTAGGTAAGGTCAACAAAGGGCAAGGATAGGGTTGACAGATACATCTGGCCATAGATAAATCAACCAGGGACAAGGGTGGTTGACAGACATATCTGGCTGTAGATGACATCAACAAAGTGATAGCCTGAAAAGGCAAAAATGCATGAGTTTTAAGACTAAAGTCTAGAATTTTTGGCTGAAGAGACAGACTAACAACTCTCGACAGCTTCACATGTGTGATCTCTCTCTCTCTCTCTCTCCAGCTGTCCTCCTACTCCACACAAGCACCACTGACAAAGAATATACATGTTCCTTGTTGTTTTCCAGCTGTAGTATATAAGTAGCCTTCTGTAGAACCACATTTCTGCTGCTTCAAATTTGTTCTTCATCTATGAGGTTTCACTGCCATATAGGAGGACTGATATTACATAACAGTTCAGTACCCTTTTCTTTTCTGATTAATACTCTGCTTATCTTTGGCTATCTTGACGTGTCTTTGGATTTCAGTGTCACACATCCTTTCCTATGTTAAAACTTTTTAGAGATTTCAATTTTTGTACTTGCTTGATTTTGGTATCGACAATTTGTAATTTGCATTTTGGGCTTATCATTTTTCTAACAATCATACATTCAGTCTTCTTGCTGTTGATGTTTAGTCCTTTCTTCTTGCTTTCCTTCACTACCATCTGTAGGAGTTTTTGTAGTTTTCTTCCATGTCTGTTATCAACAGTGTCGTCTATATATCTTGATAAGATTGTGGCCACTAATGATGAATCTTGGCAGGACTTCTGGTTCTCTTAGAATTGCCTCACTTATAGGTTGGATATGTTCTGTGAAAAGACACATCCATGTCTTACAATCCTTTCTATTTTTATATATGTGAATTTTCTATTCATATGCAGTCAGTTTGCTGCCAGTATAGATTCTTGATTATTCTAATATCTTTCCAAAATAAGTAAAGGTTGCTGAGAAGTTCTAACAGATTCTTGTGGTGGACTTTATCAAACACCTTTGCATAATCTGTAAGACACAAGTACTTGTTCTTCTGCATTTCTATGGTTCTTTCTGATAACATTCCAGCATAACTATTGTCTTCCTTGTTTCAGTGTCATTGACAAACCCGCACTGTTCCCCTTTTGCCTCTGGTCTATTTCTGCTGCGTGTTCTATTCATCAGAATTTTGGATGTTGCGTTTTCTTATATTAGGCTGATTGTCCAACAGTGTTCACATTTGGTTGCAGCTGATTTCTTAGGCAGTGTTATAAAAATAGATTTACTTAGGTCTTCCAGTATATCACCACTATTGTAGATTTAATTTCTTTCTGTAATCTTGTCTATGCCAAAATTATCTAAAGCTGTCAGCATTTCTATTACAAATCCGTTTCGCTCTTCCACTTTGTTTCTCTTCAGTTTGCAGGTTTTAATATTTCTGATCTGTTGATATTTCTGTGTACTTGATTGCTGATATGTCCCACTTCAAGTTTCAATTTCCATTTTGTCATTCATATCTACTTTTAACCCTGTCCCTAGAAAGAATTGAGCATAAACCTCAAGAAAACTGAATGTATGGTCATCAGCAAAAAGAGGAGACCAATATGTCAACTGCAAGTTGGAAAATCTAAAATAAAATAAGTAAAAATATTCAATTACTTGGGAAGTGTTTTGATAGAGGATGGAAAATGTGACATGGATATTCGACGACGCATTGGCATGGCCATAAATGCATTTCAGAAGCAAGCCAGAATACTGAAAGACAGGAAAATCTCATTAGAAACAAAGAAAAGAGTGCCTGATTGCTATGTGATATCTGTCCTGTATGGAAGTGAATGCTGGATGATCTCATCAAAGATGGAGAGGCTTGAGGCAGCAGAAATGTGGTTTTACAGAAGGATGCTGAGGATACCATGGACAGAGCATGTGTGCAATGATGAGGTGTTGGAAAGGATGCAAACGAGAAGAAAATTGATAATTTCAGGAAGATAAATGAGGTTCCTGAGACACGTAATGAGGAAGAAAGGACTGGAAAACTTGATACTCACAGGTCTGATAATTTTTTTTTTTTAATCATTTCACCCCAGGCGAGGCGTAAATGCCACTGATGTGCGGGGGGCTACCTAACTGAAAGAAAATTAATTAGAGGAGGGAGAATAGGATTACAAACCAATTAGAAAGAAGCAATAGAAAGATGAAAATGCAATGTAATGACAGTTGCAAGTGGGGAGAGAAAGGGAAGGATATACGGGGTGGTGGAAGGGCTAGTCAAGTGGTTAGTAGATGAGTATTGACATTGCATTTAAATTTCTGGAGGTTGTAGCTGTCAGGAAAGCAAGAATATGGGAGCAAGTTCCACAGGCGTGAAGTGCGAGAGAAGAAGCTGCAGGAGTAGAATTGTTGTCTGCATTTGGCTAACCTGACTGTGAATGGGTGGGACCCAGTTGCCATTCTGGTTGCACGAGTAAACACTTGTTGAGGAGGCACCAGTAACTTAAGTTCGTCTGAGCAGAAGCCACGAACGTACTTATAGAACAGACAAAGGGAGGCCACATTTCGTCAGTGGGGAAGTGACAGTAAGACAGGGAAAAGCAGCGCCATCTGAGCAAATGGTTGACAGAGTGGGGCTTGGAAGAGATACCAAGAGAAAAATTGAGAGCGACAAGAGACAGAGCCAAGTGGAAGTCCATGATTGCCTACATCCTGAACAGACACAGCACATGAAGAATATATTTCTTCTTCAGATCCGGATTGTTCAAGAGTCTGTCATATAATAATTTTGATGCTGCCTTAGGCCTCTTCAATTCTCATAATTTATATATCACTGGGAGGTGATTGATTCCACAGTTGGCATTTGAATATGTTTTGCAATGGTACAGCTGAATTCCTCAATCTCTTGTTGATAGTCGACTTGAAAATCTTTCCCTCCTCATGGGCTTCTCTGTGCCCGTATTTGTCGTGGGTATTCTTGAAACCAGGTGCTGGCTACTACCTAATCATTTGCCAAACATCAGTTAGTTAAGTGTCATATGTGATACATGCTTGGGCAACCATATCTTGAAAAAGACATGACTGACTGGGCAGAAGATTATCCCGTAGTAGGTTGTTATTGCTTTCTGCTGTAGATTGGTTGCCAGCCAAGGCTATAGAACCCAATCTGTCCTGTTATTTAACCTATAAGTAGAGGGAAGAGATGGATTAATACCTTTCCCAATGGTATTTGCTCATAAGTGTTTGCAAGGAATTCAACTGGAATTCGAACATGCTCTCAGATTTCTTGTTCTGAGCCGTAGATTAGACCCATTTTTCTCCACGTTCATTATGGGTTCCTAGTCTGAATTTACCAACTATTTCTTTATCCCTCTCATTGCCTATTTTGGCATTCCAGTCTCCCATTTTAATAAAAGAGAAACACAAGAACATTTAATAATGGGGGTAGCTAAATTAATGATATATAAGATAATTATTTTGTGAAACCCAGTTTAGAAAAGTGATTGGTGCTAAGTTTCATATTTTGTGGAGTGAAAGAAAATCTCTAAGTTAAATAAATTACCTTTGGTACAATTTGTACCAAATGTGGATATTATATGACTAATGAGGTCAATAAGGACTCCACTGTTGTTTGATCAACATGAGTAATAAAAACATCTTTAGAAAATTGAATAAAAATATAGATTTTTTTTATTTGAAATAATTGCAATGTGAATATTTAAAAAAATCTATTTTTTTAAATGATTGCAATAATGCCGAAGTCATTCAACATCTCATAGCCCACTGCCTGTTCTCTGTGGCTTCTGTTTTGACAGGTCTATCGCTGACATGCTAATGACCATCAATGAGTACATATACCATGTTCTTGATAGGACAGTGAAGCTCGAGCTGTTGCCTTTGATATCTCCAAAGCACTTGACAGTGTGGTGCATGCTGGCTGCCTGTGCACACTACAGGGCTATGGTATATCTGGATGGTTGTTTGACTATGAAGGTCATATTGAACTGGCAGGCTTCCAGATCTTATATGAACATGGGTGTCTCTCAAGGCTCTATCCTAGGTCCTACGCTTTTTCTGATTTTCATCAATGATCTCCCTGATGTAATCAGATTCCAAGTAGGAATCTATACTGATGACATCACCATTTACTCCTGCCTTGCTAAGAAATCTGCCAATGCTGACAAAACAAACCTTGCTGCTGCTCTTGAAAAGGACCTCCAGTTTGTGGTGGACTGGGGTAAGAAATAGCTTGTAAACTTTAATGCTTCCAAAATGAAGCTGCTATCCTTTAACCACCATAGACAATCTTTCCTACCCGCCATCAGCATGGATCACGCTAGACTCCCTGAGAGCAATACACTGCACTACCTCAGTCTCACTCTCTCAGCTGACCTTAAGTGGAACGACCACATTGAATCAATAGCTAGATCTACTGCTAAGAAGGTCGGGTCCCTGTGTCGGGCCAGGAAGTTCTTTTCTGAATCTATCATGCACACTTACAAATCTACCATCTGCTTGTGCATTGAATAGTGCCGTCATATCTGGTTGGGTGCCCCTGCTGCTCACCTTGGGGTTCTCGACAAGATCCAAGGAAGAATCTGCAATGTAGTTGATCCTGACCTGGCGGCCCAACTCCAATCTCTCTCTCTCTCACTGACAAGATGTGGCTTCCCTCTGTCTCTTTTACAAATACTTTTAAGGATTTTGCTTAGCCTTTTGGTGCTCCCCCACCATACAAATTTACTTGAGCTACTAAACTGGAAACAAGGTCCGACCCTTTTACTATGAAAACAATGAAGTGTAACTGCAACTTCTACTTTGGCAGTTTCTTTTCTCACACTTACTGCCTGTGGAACTCCCTTCCACATTCTTGTTTCCCTGATAGCTACAATCTCCAAGAGTTTAAATGCAATGTTAACCATCATTTCTTATCTCCTTGACTCCCATTCTTTTTCTCACTTTACACTTTCCTCTCACATCGCTTCCTTCACGCCAATGTTCTTGTTCTTATCTTACCAATTCTCCTCTCTCTTCACTCTCCTATTATGTAAGCCTCTGTGCACCAGTGGCTGATCTGCCTTGCTTGGGTTGAGATGATTATAAAAAAAAAAATCCTGAAGTATTATATACATTTTTATAATACTTAATATCTATAATACTTTAGTATTATAAATATATTTTTTTAAATGTACATTTAAGTATTATCTAAACTTATTTATAAATGGAACTTTGTCTCTGTGTGTGTGTATCTGGTACCTATAGACTCCGAAATGGCTGAACCAATTTTCTTGAAAATTTACACAGTTGTACTATAAGCGTCTGCAAGTGTTCTTTGCTAGATTTTGTGTTGAGGTACACCCGATAAATATCCATAATCGAAAAAATCGGATTATAGAAGGAGTGGTCCAATTTTAATCAAATTTGATACATTCATAGACAAAGCCATAAGAAACGATATTCAGAAGTTTCAAGGTTGCAGTTCTTACAATAGTCCAGAAAATTTGATATCGATTCCAGGAAATCAAAATTTGACTTACATCCATTCATTTTTCTTTCAATCTATGGTTTTGCTTTGACTGGAAACAACTATTGCTTTTTAGTCTTTCGTGCCAACGTCCAAAGAGTCTGAGCTCCAGGACTATGGATTAGTTTTAAAGCTTTCATTACACCTGAGCAATGCCGGGCTATACTGCTAGTACTTCTATAAGTCATTCATGTATTGAGTACATATATTTTAACTAACTTTGGATGAGATCAAATGTTCCAACCTTTTTGTCATTTTAGAAAAACACATACAAAATATACACTATATTTGAGCCAACTACATAAAATAAGTTAATATTGTTTAGTAGTAGGCTTTATCAGCAGCATCTGTGGGCCATGAAGGTTGTGTGTTTTTGTGGGTAACATGTAACTTAAGATACGCTATTTTCAACATTTTGAAACTGAAAAATGGCCATGCAAAACTATTGGGCCAATGAATGATAAAGAAATGATTATATACAAATTTCTAAATACGAATTGTTTCATCTTAAGACGAGTGTAAGGTGCTTTGGAAAGTCACTGTTGATCATTAGTTTGCTTTTTTTTTTTCTTTTTTTTTTTTCTTTTTTTTTTTTCTTTTTTTTTTTTCTTTTTTTTTTTTTAACTGAAATCCTAACTAAAATTTCTGCTGAAACAAAGAATGTGACTTTGAAGGATAAATGACTCAATGAGAGATAGCCAGGTAGCTGGAAATTTCCAGAAACAGTTTTCAAATCCTCTAAAATGTTTGACATTGCTGGAAGTTTTGTTTTTTTAAGAGCAAAGAAAAAAAAAGAATAGAAGATTGAATTAATCAAAAGAATATCTAACATGATAGGCTGGAAAGTGGCAAGAAGTAATTTTTAGTGATGAAGGCAAAATAAAATTACTTTCTAATACAAGAGAATATTTAGAAAAACCTGTGGAAGATGGAGTTGCAACAAAATTAATGTAGAAGAAATTTGGTAAAATTGGATGGAAACTTACTTTTAAAACTACATTAGTTTCCAACTACTTAATCTTCTACCAGATTAAGAAGATGGAGACTCTTTTTAGCATGACAGTGTTCTTTACCATATAACACTTACAACATTTAAGCATCTTCATCTACAAGAAGCCTGACTTTGAATTTCACTTTAACCCGTAAGACAACAATATTTAAAATATTTGTGCTGGTTTTGTAACTTTGTAAAATGAAACTTAAACACTTCACTGTTTAAACCCGAATAAAATCAAGTTATTTCAGGCCTGATGTGTAAGATACTGAAATATTTTCCAATGGTTACCCAAATGACCTTGAATTAATTTTCCAGAAACTGAAAAAAAAAAAAATAGGGAAAACAAATAATAAATTTTCTGAAGCCAACAAAAAACTAAATTGGTAAAAGTTGATGGAAACCTAACTTTTAGAAACAATAATAGGTTACTAATCTCATCTTCTGCCAGACAATGAAGATGAACAATTTTTTCACCCATTATAGTGGAAATTGAAGAAACCAGTGCTTCAACAAAAATGACACAAACTCTAAAAGCTTTGAGATTACTGCCAAGAAGAATGTGAAAAAATTGCCAATTGGAAAATCTGAACCTTGTTTGATTGAATGTCACATCAAATTAGGTAATTATTCAAGCCAAAGGCCGCAAACACTAACTACTAACTTCATCCTTTGATGTTTTGTACTTCATGTAATATTAAAGGTAATTTTTTTGCTAGAAAAATCTTTTTAATTTAAAAGCTGAAAGGTTAAATTATTGCTGGTGACCCTTTTTGCATGGTCTTTCAGCATGCTTAAAATGCTCTATCATCCACCATACAGCATTAACAAAAATTCAGTAATTTGTTTTCTGACCCTCAATTATGTACTAACAAATTCATAGTGTTAATCTCTCTCAATTTGGGGGTAAAATTAAAAGTATTTTACTGAGGTGGCCCACCAGTTTTGCACAGAAATCTGACTGAATAAATTAAATTCTTCATTTTGAAATATTTTAAAGTGATTCATTGGTGGATTTAAATTTAGATATTTCAGGAAAGTAATTGTAATTATTTTGTAATGTGTTTTAATGAAACTGGCAATTTTTTTTTTTAATATGAAAAACTATTAAGATTGCTTCAGTCTCCCATTTAATCCCGAATTGCACTTTTAAAGTAATAGAGAAAATTCTCTCAGAAACACCCTTTTTCTGGTTTAACCATAATTGCATATGACATGAACAAATAACAAAAAAGAAAAAAATGGCAACTTTGAGATAAACATCTTGACTCCAATTTCCATGCAAAGAATCTGGGAGGAAAGAGGGTTCTAATTGTTGAATTCACTAGAAAAAGAAAGTTAATGGCTTTCATTCTAATTTTAATTGGTGTTAAATGCATTTGTTCTTTCTGATAAGGAAAATGTTATACACCTGTTCTTGTAATGGCAATAATAGAAAATTATTCTTTTTTTCTGATTATGCAATTTACAAATAATCTGATACAATTACCAGTTTGAATCTAAGATTTTTATTGTTACAGAATTTCAATTGCATTTCTACATGAATCCTTACACATTTCATGTGTTGTCTTTGGATACATGCATAACAAGTGTAGCCCCTGCCATCAAAAATGGTGGCAAAATATTTGAGAGGATTATTGTGTGTGTGTGTGTGTGTATATATATATATATATATATATATATATTATTATTATTATTATTATTATTATTATTATTTGTATTTATTTTGTTTATTTTTTAAATATCTTTTTATTTTATGTTCTAGGAATATTTCTGTTTGTGTCTGGTATTTTTCATTATTTTTTAATAATTTAAAGAATTTTTTTTTATGCCAAAACATTTGAGTCACAGCATTGTAACTTAGGTCAATATCTGCAATTCATTTCTGCTCTAATTTTTAATTCTCCTCTTTTAACTGTTTTCATTGGCTCTTCCCTTCTCTACATTTTCTCACTTATTTTTCTCTTCACTTTCTATTTCTTCTGTATTTTTCCTTTTTTCATCTTATTTTCTTCTCTTTTTCTTTATTAAACCCTTTTACCTTGTATGAAAAATTTTTCAAAAAATAAAGGAGGGTTTTCATAAATTGAAAAAAAATTTTAAATTAAAAAGTTTACTATCATTGTTAACTACCTGATGAGATTTTTTTTTTTCAATGTTGAAACAAAATGTACAATTTTGTAGTAGCTTGTTGTTTTTCACATGTTCTAACATAATAAAAAAATATTCATTGCTCAACTTTATATTGAGCACTTTTTTAAATTCATGTTTTGAACATTGCAATTTTATTCTTCATTCTTCTTCATTTGGAGATTATATATATATTATATAAATGAATGCACAATAGTCTTAATTATAATATAGAGGTTATATATATTCTTCACTGCTTGATGTCATAATTATTGCAAAGAGATAAAATAAGGTGTTATTAAAGTGCAAACACGCAAGTGGTTTATTAACTGGTTAACTAGTAAAGGGAATGAACTGAGCCAACACTGTCTTGCTATTGTCTCTCTCCATGAGTATAACAAGAAGGAAAATATATACACACACAATAGTCTTTATTATAAGAAGGAAGATTGCTATTCAATATTCAAAATAGCTGAAAATTAAAGAATATATTAATTTTCCTCTTGCAAAAGGTACCACATAAGACACTTCAATAAAATTAAAAGACAAAACATTTAACACTAAAGATTATCAACAATGAATTTTATTGTAAAATTTATTTGCTTCAGGAAAATTACGAGAAATGCCAACATATTCGATCAACCAAATGTCAACTGGTTTTCTCACGTTTGGTGGCCTTTTAATGGGTTATGGTGGCTTTGGAGATATGATCTACAAGTCAGAGAGACAACGTTGGCTTGGTGTGATGAGATATCCAGGTAAAAATAACTCTTTTCCTGATTTTTTTTTCTTTGCCATTCTAACAAAAACAGATTACTCTCTTAGCCTAAATGATTTATTATTAGATGAAAGCAAACTTGAAGATTATATTTGTCTCATCTAGAAAAATTCAAATTTAGGTTTTGTTAATTTTGAACTTGTTTTGACTTATTCCCCAACAAGTCATTATTGTTTGAAAATTATTGCTGATGTCAGATTTTATTATGCAAGTCAATGTTTACAATTCAAATTGGTATTGAGCAATTGATATAGATAAAATTTTATATTTATATCATAAATATACTATGTAAATTTCAGCTTTTGCTTTTATTAGAAATATTTACAGTAATTTTATTTGGGGGTGTGAGATTTTGTTATGCAACTTGAGGTGTTCATCATATTGGAGAAATATATAGGCTAGTGATAATTCTAAAAATGTATTGTTTAAATTATATAAACAGACTATTCACTCAAATATGAGTAGCCACTAAAAAAGAATGTTAAATAAATTTTTTTTTTAATTACAGATGTATAAACATTAGCATGAGTTAGAAAGATATAACCTCAAAAGTAAAATAAGGTATTGCAAAGTTATTAAGTGATTGGAATAAAGTTTTGGAAATTGTGAAAAATTCTACAGAGATCACAAAAGAATAAAAAAAAACTGAAACCATTGGCAAGAATATGACAAAAAAAAAAAAAAAAAAAACTGAATAAAAATAAATGTAGAATTTTAAGATGAATTTTTTAATGTAGAATTTATTGGTTGCTTTCATGTCTTTAGCCAAACTGCCATTTTTATGTAATTTGTGATATTTTGATGATATAAACAAGCATCAAAATATTAAAATAATTTACTTTGTTTTTCAATCAAATTTAAATTACCAACATGGAAGTTAATTTCATTCTTTTCATAAACAGAATAAGGCAGAAAACATGAAAATTTATTTCTCACCAGTGATTTTGAGTGATCAATGTAGAGCTACATTGGATAGATGTGATGGTTGATCAAGAGATTATTCCTTTATGGTCAACCAATATAACTTAGAAGACAGCTAGTTGGAAGTTGGGTTATGTTTTGGGGGCTAGTATTATAGAAGGTAAAACCAGTAAAATTATACATTTCTTCAGTTAGTGATGATGTCAAAAAAGAATACATAATTTTTTTGTATTCTAAGTTCTTGGACAGAACTTTTTTAGTGGTAGAGATTAAAACTTTAAAACTAAAAATATATTCATGGAAAGATCTTCTGCAAATAAGTCTTGATGACAACAAATTAAAAGACTGGCACCCAACTTTCTCCAGATATAAATCTAAAAGAAAACAAAATTCAAACAAAAGAGATAAACAAAATCTGCTGTAATTCATGTTGGAATTGAAAAAAGCAGAAAATGCAATTGATTGAAAGACTGATGAATGTCAAGGAACCTTAAGATATAAAATGATAATTCAGGATATTATATTAATCAACTGTTTCTTTGGCTTTTCTCTTTAAATTATCTACAAATAAAATACATTATACTTAATTTGTTTGTATAATAAAATTTGACAATCGCAAAAGAATTTATAATATAAGAAAATATGATATTTAACAAGTATATTCCGAAACTCACAAACAACTGTTGGCTATTAAGTTTTGTTATGAAAAAAATTGACTTGATAAAATCTTATATACAGCATATATGTAAACCTGTAGTCAAATTCAATAATTATAAAAATATAAATAGTATTTTAGTGTTTGGAATATTTCTGGTCTATATCAATGTGAAATTTCAAACAATTATACAGCCTTCATCATTGATATTTGAAACTTTTATAATTTCCTATGAAATTTTCACTTCATATTATTTCATATCATATTAGAGAAAGATCTCTCTCTCTCTCTCGTATATATATATATATATATATATATATATATATAGTAATTTTGTTATTACAATGGTTTATGAAAGCATTATATGACGACACAAAAATTTTCAGGTGATATTTTAGAATAAATGGTGAAAATGATTTATTTAGAAAATTAAGGGATGGTAGTTAGAGAATATGCTTGTAGGTGTGTCAATATTGTTCAATCAAAAATGAGGATTAGGTTGAACTTTGAAGTTGAAGATTTGGATTGTGAAAGAAAACCGTATAGCCTGATGTCAAGACATGACACTTTTTAATTTTGTCTGGGTAAGAGACATAGTGAGATCATTATTTAAATGGGTAGACAATAATTTTTAACAACAGGCTGGATTTTTGTACTACCTAATGAGTTAAAGGGGCTGGATTATTTAGGTTAGAATTAAATAGTTATGGTATACTAAGGTATATTGTAGTTAAGAAAACTAACTAAATATTGTGTAGGTCATTTATTTTAGTAAAATAATTTTTAAGTAATATTGAAGCATAAGTTATAAATGAAACCTTGTAATTAAATTTTAAAGAAAAATATTTTAGATGTTTACATAAAACCATTAATTCATCTCTATGATTAAGTAGTACTTTATTTTTAGTTAGATTTTGTTTATAAGTTCTTTGTATCAAGCACTTTTATAAGAGCAAATGCATGAACAGTGAGTTTTAATCTACCTGTTCTTTCACTTTCTTATATATATATATATATATATATATATATATATATATATATAATTTTTTTATTACAATGGTTTATAAAAGCATTAGATCCCTACACAAAAGTTTTCATGTTTCAGAACAATACTGTTTTTCTTCAGGTGATATATTTTCAAAAATCATTTTCACCTTTTATTTTAATATAGATGAATTCATGGTTATTTAGAAATTAGGGAGTGGTTGTTAAAGAAAATGCTTTAGGTGTGTCTATTGTTCAATCAAAAATGAGAATTGGGTAACCATGGAGTTTTAAGATTTAGGTCACGAAAGGAAGCAGGATGATGTGGTGTCTAGATAATTCACTTTTTAATTTTGTCTGGATAAGATACATAATGGAACCACAAATCTTTTAAAAAAAATAGGTAGACAATTTTTAAAATTAGGTTAGATTTAAAATCAGGTTAGATTTTAGGTTTGTTTTTTGTTTTTATTAAAATGTTTTATTCTACCTCACGTGTAAAAGAGCTGGAATGTTTAGGTTAGAATTAGGATTAAATAATTATGGTATACTTAGGTATATTGTAGTAAGAACAATATGTACTCTGTGGGTCATTTATTTTAGTAAAATAATTTTTATCTTTGAAGTTATGTTGGGGTATAAGTTATAAATGAAACTTTATTTCATCTAAGCTTTTGGCTCACATGAGCCATCTTTAGAAAAGTTACAGGGACGTTGGTATAAAGACATCCACCATCAAAAACAATTTTATCTTGTGTTGACATAAATGTGAGCCACCAGCTTAGAACCAGTATAATAAAATTAATATCCAAATGTTGGACAATTTTTGTCTTTGTTTTCACCTGAAATTAAAGCCAAATATGTTTAGAATGGCTCATGATTAAACATAATAGACATTCATTGTCTGTTATATTTAACAATATATGTTTAGGAAATTATCTGCTGCCTCGATACACTAAACATATATACTTTTTACAGTTTTATAAAACTATTTTACTTTATTGGTCTGAAGTAATAGATGCATTACTGAATTTTTTTCTACAAAAAAAAAAATAATAATATATACCAAGTAATTTTAAGTTTTTTAAATTCACATTTTATATAGCAAAGTATGCTAAAAACATTTCTATATGCCGCTACAAGAATAAACTTTCATTGACCATTTAGGTTCATTTAGGTTTTCTAATAAACCTTTCTGTAAACTATTTTATTTTATGCTTGTGCCAAGTTGCCTTGACACAAAATGTGGTTAATAGCTGCAGAATTTTTGTATAATTCTATTTTATAATTTTAAATGTATTTCTTATCAATATATCTATTATTTAAGGCATCCAAACAACTTCAAACCAAATATATTAATAACTTCAATACAGTTTTAATACAAATAATTGAATCTGTTCTCACCTTCAGAACACAAAAGATAAAAAAATATGACTGTTATTTAAGTTTGCACATATTTGTATACTTTTCAATATTATCACTATGGGTCAATTATATGCTGAGTGCTTCTCTATGCAGGGGGCTGCCCCTATCCAAAAACAGGCCACTGCATAACAGAATTCCACATTAAATAACTTGAAAGAAAGGTTGATGTTCAAACCATTTTAGTATTACTAATATCAAATTTTGAAAATCTAGTGATCCCAAAGTGAAGATTTTAGCAACATTGATCTCAGCTCAAATCTACAAAGTATTTTCTTTTATAAAACCTTAAGAAATCTTCAAAAAAATTCTCTCAAATCTTGTCACAATTATCAACCTGACAATAATGGGATTTGAAAAGTGAACTGTCATGATGTAACTTTTATCATTTATGATGTCTTCCACTCTGTATTTTGTCTATACTTCTGAGATGAAGTAGTATTTACACTATTTACATTGTTCAGACTGTTGTCCTCATCTTTATTGCCATGTTTATGATATTTTGGCCATTGTACACTCCAGCCTTCTTCAGGTGTTCGGAATTTTGAACTGAACCCAGTGATTGAAATAAAGGGTTTGGTTCAAAATGCCTAGTACCTGAAGAAGGCTGGAGTGTACAAGATGAGCAGTGTAAATGTCTTCCATTCTGATAAGTCTTTACATTTATTGTGTAAAGTGAAAAAGTGTATTATTTGTTTTAAAAATGTTAAATTTCCTGGTTTTATGCTAAACTTTGCCAAATTTTTTAATACTTTCTTTATTATCTTTTTATATTTTCAAAATAATGCAAATATTGGTATTTTTATTTAGTTTTTTTAGTGAGTGGAATATTTACACTGAGAAAATTTGATGCCGAAATTGAGTACAAGGAGTACAACCAAGAAGCAAGTGCCGAATCTAAAGAACAGGAGGAGGAAGTGGAAGAGGAGGAGGGAATGACAAAAGAGAAAGTTAAACAGAAAGCCAAGGAATCAAAGGAAAAAGTTAAAGATGCCAAAAAGGCACAAAAGGCCCATGAAAAGGCAGAACGAAAAAGGTTGGACTATTTTTCTCCCCATTATTTTTCATAATTCTATTTTAACTTAAGAATTTATAATGTAAGAGAAATGATGTTTTGTTCCCAATTTGACTCCATCTAGCTTTTTATCGCAACCCTTGATTTGGACATAATTTAACCCATTTTTTTCTTCACAAACTGAGCAGAGTTCAAATTCCAGTTGAATTCTTTGCATTCATTTATGCACAAATACCCTTGGGAAAGGTATTAATCTATCTCTTCCCTCTAGTTATGTGTTAAATAATAGGACAGATTGGGTTCTATAGCCTTGGCAGGGAACCAGTCTACTGCAGAAAGCAATGGCAACCTACTGCGGGATAATCTTCTTCCCAGTCAGTCATGTCTCTTTTGAGACATGATCGCCCAAGCGTGTATCATGTATGGCACTTAACTGACTGTCAATACACTTTTTGATCATGCAAGGAAAAGCTTGCAGTCAAATTTGAACATGTATCACTAACTTCATTCAGTCAAGTGCCATATGTGATACACCCTCAGGTGATCATGTCTTTTAAGACATGACTGATTGGGCAGATTTTCTTGCAATATGTTGTCATTACTTTCTGAAGTAGAAGTTGCCAACTAAGGCTATATAACCCAATCTGTCCTGCTATTTAACCTATAGCTGGAGGAAGGATATTTGTGGGTAAATGAATGCAACAAATTCAAGTGGAATTTAAACTCGGCTCTCTAGCTTTTTGTTTTAAGCCGGTATCCACTGTACCATAAAGTACATCCATCACTCACTTCAGCAATTCATATTTCATGAACAACACTTTCACTACAGAAGCTTTGTGATAATACAAGTCTTAAATTGTTTTTTTTCCTTCATTTCAAATTCTTTTGTACTAATTTTGATAGAAATATCATAAAATTTAATTGAAGCATGAACCAGCTCTGATACCAGGGTTATGATAAACATCAATAAGATAGAGGAAAAAAGAGAAAAACAAATAAAACAGTAATAATCATAGTTTCATCTAAGATACTTTTTTAAAATTGTTTTCTTGAAGACTTTGTAGAATTTTGCATAGTTTTAAGTTTTTTTTGTTGTTATTGGTTTTTCCTGCAATGAAAAAAAAAAACAATTTTCATGTTTTTTCTGCTTGTTTTTAACTTTAATTTTGTCATTAAAACAAAACTAATTTTTTCTTTGTTTTTTACTATTGATTAAAATATTAATTCTGTTATGTTATATATTCTATAAATAGTAACTTGGTTAAAGAATACCAAATGTCTCCTTATTGGGAAATGATTAATATTACCAAGTCCTAATTTATAATTTTCAAGTAATTATAAAAATTTAATTAAAAATATATTTACAAACATAACCTAAAATATATAGTTTATTTTATTTTGTGCATAACTAAATTATCAAAAACTTCATTTTCATGCCATTTTTATTTGTTGCTATAAAACTGTTTGGTCATTATTTGTGAAATTTTTGTATTGACTGATATATTTCTTGAAAAAAAGGATAAAATTTTCTAGTTTTTAGTTGCTGAAAAAGGAATTAAAAATTGTCTAACTTGGTTGAAATAGTTTATAAGATCATTGCTAACCTATTTTGTCTGCAATTCACATAAATGTCAGGGAATCAATCAAAATACAGAAAATCTGTTAGGCAAAACCTGTTTTTGAACATTTATAAATGTCAGCTGAAAAAATATGTACGTTTTTCTTTTGTTTCAAAAGAACTAAAAACAAAAATATTATTGGTCAAAAAATATAAAAGCAAATTCTCTGAGACCTGAGTTTGAAATACTCTTTCAAGCTGGTATAGACCAGCTACACATGTATTAATTAGTTATCTCTTCTGCCAACAAATACTTACCATAATGTCCAAAGATATTTTGATTACTCTTTCTTCTTTTCACTGATATTCAGTCAGTTTTCCTTTATTAAAGAAAATTCATTTTTCATAAAAAAAAAAAAATATTTCAATATGTACATTTTTCCCTCAATTAGTTCTTTGGACCCATTTATAGAACTCTCATTTGTACTAGTCATGCCAGTCACTCTTTAAAAATGATTGGCAATAATTTCCAATCAATACACTGAAATTTACTGACCTCAGAAGTTTTTAAATAATTTCCACCAATTGACTGATTATATTGTCTCAATCCCTCTCAATTTTTGAAACAAATCTTGAAAATTTTTTAAAAACCAAACTTTCTGTTCATTCATAAACATTTCCCCCTTTACCAATTCAGATCCATTATGACCAAATCTGAAACTCTTACATGGATAAAATGTGAAAATATTTCCATATTTTAAATGTAAAAATTAGATTTTACTGAATAATCCATTTTTAAATATTTAAAAATAAAGTACAAATTGAAAAAGTTTCCCAAATATTTAAAATTTTTAAGTTGAAAAATTTTTGAAATCTAAAGTAACATTTCCTAATATTAGGTAATTGGTTAGAATTTGCCGATTTAAGAACTTTTTTTTTTTGAAATTGTGTATTTATAAGAGTATAAATCTATTTTTTACAATTATTTTTGATTTGACAGCTCATTAGTATGCACAATACTTTGTAATGACAATTTTTTTTATAATCTTCCAAGATGCTTTATTTACAATTGTCAAGTCATGAGAAGCTCAGAATTATTGATTATCCAAATAACCATAATGATGACAGTTGAAGGTGGTCCAAAAGTAGGTGGACAGTAATTCGTACATTGACAATTAAATTTTGTGTGCAATAGTACTGGACTGCTATGTGATATCTGTCCTGCTGTATGGCAGCGAATGTTGGATGATCTCTTCAAGAATGACGGAGAGGCTTGAGGCAGCAGAAATGTGGTGTTACAGAAGGATGCTGAGGATACCATAGACTGAGCACGTGACCAATGATGAGGTATTGGAGAGGATAGAAATGAGGAGAAAACTCATATTTAACATGGGATATGTAATGAGGAAAGATGGCTTGGAGGATTTGATACTCACAGGATAGGTAGAAGGGGAGAAAGCAGCATAAGACCTATGTGATAGGCTTGAGCAAATGGATGGTGGAGCAGGGTTTGAGAGAGATACCACAATGGAAGATATTAAGAGCAGCAAGAGACAGGGACAAGTGGAAATCCATAAATGCTTACATCCTGAAGGAACATGGTACATAAAGAAAAATACAAGTTTAAAATTTATTGACAAAGAAGCTCGAACTGTTGTCCTTCACAATTTACACAGCTTGTTGTTCACCTACTTTTGGACCATCTCTCTCTCTTTGTAAAAAAAAATATATATATATTTTATTTAATTTAAATCCAAAAGGATGATCAGATAGGTAAATCCCATCAACCTGATCCTATTAATATAAATTTCATTAATATTAAAATTGATTAAGGTGGCGGGCTCGATACAAATATTACATTCTATTTACAGAGCCAAATATAAAAAATTTCTATGAGGAAATACTTGCTGTTTTATTAATGGTGAAATGAAAATTTTAAAAAATTTTTGTTTCGCTGTTCCTGAAGAAGCTAGGATTTCCTCATAGATATGGTTATCCAGCAGATTTAAAAATCAAAATTTTTTAATATATATATATATATATATATATATATAGTATGGGTAGGTATATGAAGGCTGTCACAATGCGTTTAGTATAGTAAAGAAAGTGTTGGGTATTACCTATTTATTATTCATGAATATTTCGAGATCAGAATCTCTTCTTCAGAATAATAGAACTTGATTTCATGTTCGCTATATGCTTATGGTTTATATAAGTGTGTATGCACACTTATATAAACCATAAAAACACACACACACATACATACATACATACATACATACATGCACTAACACACTTACAAGTATGCACACATACTCACTACAATTAATGACAGCAGTAGCAGTGAAAGAGGACCATTCGTTTAGAGGCACGGTCTGCCAGCCGACATCAGATTAAGCTCTTCTATCATTCTGAAGATGAGATTCTGATCTTGAAATATTAATAATATTTCAAACATACACACCGTAATGGGGGTGCTAGAGGGTGTCATCAGTGATGTCATCGCGAGGATCACTAGGGGGTTTTGGGTCTTTCAATACCCC
This sequence comes from Ascarosepion bandense, assembly GCA_037127315.1. Classification (NCBI taxonomy): domain Eukaryota; kingdom Metazoa; phylum Mollusca; class Cephalopoda; order Sepiida; family Sepiidae; genus Ascarosepion; species Ascarosepion bandense. The sequence continues at coordinate 1,066,593 of JBBBDQ010002188.1, forward strand.
CCCCCCTCACCATGCTGACCCAACCAGAGATGATCAGTTTCTGGCCCACCCTCAATAAGCGCTTTCAGACACTGGAAAATTACATTTAGGCCTGGTACGAAACCTTGCAAATGCTTTTGATTGGAGACAGTCAGAGCCACTTTCCATTTAGAGGTGAACTGTACATGAGCTCGTCTGAAACATTAACTTAGACGCAGAATTTCGGGGAATTTTAGCTAACAATTTGGAATCCAGGCACTCTCTCTTTTGATCCATAACCAATTAGCTGTTCTTTCCGCTGTTTTGGTTATGGACTTGAGTGCTTTCCTTTTTTTTTACTCCCACTATCCCAATATCTGTTAAGGTTTTGCATAAGGACCTTGCTGCAAATCCTCTAGTCCCCACTTCTATAGGAGTGCAGCTAGCCCTCCAGCCTTTAACCCTGCAACTTTCCAGCAGTTCATCATATTTTAACTTCTTCCTTTCATGAGCTTCCTCTGCATTTTCTTCCCAGGGGACCATCAGTTCCCACAAGACTATATTCTTCAAATTATGTGAGAAGAAAACTATATCTGGGTGAAGTTTTGTGATGGCTTCATTACCTATAAATAGGTAATACCCAAAACCTTTCTCACCTTCCTTTATTATATTAAATGCATTGTGATAGCCTTCAAATGCCTACCCATATAACAAGCAAATTACGAAACTCTCTCTCTCTCTATATATATATATATATATATATATATATATATATATATACTATAGTCATCCGCAGACAGATCTGTTTTGCTGTATTACAGCTTAGACTCCGACCGCTTCCTAATCCAGGATTGAAACCCAACCGAATTGGCGTCAGTCTGCGATTCTACCCCTAGGCCACGAGTGTCCAGTAGTAGAAGGCAGGCTTTTTAGCATGTATAAACATGTCCAATAGCTAGAGTGCTCCAATTCATTATCGAAGGATATAAAGGAAAACTCAACACATCATTCAAATTGGTTATAAATTAAAATTCATTTCAATGAGCTTAATTAGCTCATTTCATCAGGCCACACAATATTCCTTCCATTTGGTGCAAAAAATTTTGCTGGAATAAGCATTTCCTTTAACTGAAGAAAAAGATAAAAAAAATGGAAAAGAGTCAGGACAGAATCATTAGTGTCATATCAGCTGTGGGTATTCAGAGCAGTTGTGAAGATGCTGACCGCTAAGTCATTAACTGCTTACTTCTAATTCCATGGGTACGTATGTATGTGTAATCCCAGAAATTAACCCACCCATGTACACTAACTTATATCCATATACACATATGCGCACACTTCCCCCACATATACATACAAATGTGACTGTTTATGCTTATACAAACTGACCGACCTACACTTTTCATGTCTACATATGGATTGTGCATTCATATACTCACATATATATAATTTGTTAGTAAAGGCATTGAGATGTAAAACTCACTCTAATATTTCATGATAGTCTAATTATCATATGTAATTGAACCATGTGAAACATGGACCCAGCTTAACAAATATGATTTAAAGAGGTTGATATTACAGCCAGGCCTTACACAAAATCAGGTGGCCTTGAAAAAAGTCAAGAAAAACTGTCCAACCCATCCTAGCATGGAAACAGACGTTAAACAATCATGATTTTTATGCAGGTTTCATTGTTGAAAACTGAGCATAAATTTGCTCTTATTGCCTATTATCACCTAAATCAAAATGTCTGCCATCACTTTCAGAAATTATATCTACAATTTTGCAGTAGCATTCTCAATCATGGTTTATCATAAGTGCATCAATGCACAAATAAAATTTACACGTTTATAGTTAACTGGCTGATGGCTCATCCTCTCTACTTCCATGTGTTTGAGAAATTATTAAAAAAAAATGGTGGATACCAAAAACGATTAATAATGAAATAAAGGAATAATAATAGTGAGTTTACAATACTGAATACACTAATAATGCTGAAAAAGTGTGATTCATTAATTTGTTTTTATTTTATTTTATTAGCGAAGAAGATGGCGATAAAGATGATATGGTTGCTTTACCTGCTGATCCTGGTAAGTAAAGATAAACACATCTAAATATAGTATTATACATACATACATACATGCAGTGTGTGTGTGTATATATATATATATATATATATATATATATATATATATATATAGTGTGTATTGTTTTTATTTATGGAATTAAGTGTCAAATTTAGAAAAGAAATTAAAGTAATTTTAAATGATTGTAAGGATGTTTTGTTTTTGTTTTTTTTTTAGTAGCCATCTCAGTTTTCTTGCCTTGGTTAATATTTTTCAGTTCTTTAGTTTTTGTAATAGTAACATTTCTATTTCTTCATAACTACCTTTATTTTTTTTCTGTGACCTCTCTTTGCTGCCAACTATTAACATATACACCCTCTACTTCTATCATCAATGCGCCAAGTATTGTAAATTAAACAATACAAATACCTAGCACATCTCTTTCACAGCCAAGTCTTTTCTTTTTTTACATAAGGATTTATACCATTGTTTCATAGATTACATAAACACATTTGATAAAGTACATGAAAATGTTAGGAAATCTTGATCTACATAGAACATATATCCCAATAATTTGTAACCCGTACTGGGAACAAAAAGCTTGCATGCAGATAAAGAAATAAAGTGAATATATAAAAATAGTTATTTAACCTATACAGTGATATGTTTCTAAATAGGTGAGACTGCTTACCAGGATTTAACAGCATTTGGCGCTTCATTGATTATCCATAGTGGACTGGGGTAAGAAATGGCTCATAAATTTCAATTCTTCCAAAAGCTGCTATCAATTAACCATCATAGACAATCACGCTTGCCTCCCAGAGAGTAAAACACTATGCCTCCTTGGCCTCACACTCTCAGTGGACCTCAAGTGGATTGACTATATCGAATCCACTGCTATGAAAGTCGGTTCTCTGTGCAGAGCCTGGAAGTTTTTTCCATCTGAATCTCTCCTGCACATATATGAATCTACCATTCACTCGTGTATTGAATACTGCTGCCACATCTGGTCGGGTGTCCCTGCTGTTCTCCTCGGGGTTCTTGACAAAATACAATGGAGAATCTGTAATGTGATCGATACAGACTTGGCAGACCGCCTGCAGTTACTCTCTCACTGGTGTGATGTGGCTTACTTGTGCCTCTTTCATAAATACCTTCACGGCTTCTGCTCTGATGAACTTAAGATCACTGGTACCCCCTACATATGAATTTGCAACTAGGTCCCACCCTTTTACAGTGAAACTGACAAAATGTAACCGCAATTTCTACTCCAACAGCTTCTTTTCTTGCACCTCCTACCTGTGGAATTCCCTTCCACATACTTGCTTCCCCAACAGCTACAATCTCCAGGAGTTTAAATGTAAGGTCAATAGACACCTCCTAACACACTAACTTGCACCCATTCTCTTCATTCTCTCAGCACCTTCCCCAAGTAACCCCCCTGCGCAATAGTGGCAGTGGAATGTCTTGCTCGGGGTGAAATGATTTAAAAAAAAAAAAAAGAAAGAACTATTAATCTTAAAAAGATGAAATGGATGGTTGTTAGCAAAAGAGACAATGCAAAGGAGTCGGTTATGAATTGGGTATACAAGAAACAAACTGGTGCAGAAATCTAACTATATTGGTCACATAATATCAAATAGTGTTAGGTTTTTGTTTTTTGTTAAATAGTAAAAGATGTTTTCAAAAAATGAACCAGATATGAAGAGAATAAAAAATTTTATTAGGTAAACAGAAAAGTGTACTGAACTATAATGTAACATCTAATTGGGTCAGCAATCTTTTTCTAACTATATACTGACTTAGGGTTTTAAAATCATTCAGTGTGCCAACAGCATACATATTTTTTATACAAGTCAAAGTCAATATACCTATTCTGCAATATATCTAAACTTATTTATAAATGGAACTTTGTGTGTGTCTATTACATATAGATTTTGAAATAGCTGAACCGATTTTCTTGAAATTTTACACAGTTGTACTATAAGCATCTGCAAGTGTTCTTAGCTAGGTTTTGTGTCGAGGTACTCCCGATAAATATGGATAAAATAAAAAAAATCGGGTTATAGGAGTGGTCCGATTTTAATCAAATTTGATGCACTCATAGACAAAGACATAAGAAACGATATTCAGAAGTTTCAAGGTTGCAGTTCTTACAATAGTGCAGAAAATTTATATATATATATATATATATATATATATAAAAGCTTTTATTACACCTGAGCAACGTTGGGCTATACTGCTATTTTTATATAGTAATGTATACAATATGTCAACCACATTAATAAAAATAAACTCTTTTAAAGTTTTTATTATTAATGGAGAGCCTTGCTGTTGTAATTTTAGCAAGATATTTGTTACACAATTTTGTAAATGTTCAAGTGTTAGGCAATTTTGTTGTGGACATAACACTGTTTTCATGTGAGAAAAAATTTGCTCATAGTAATAAGTTGAACTAAAAGTCGAAAGAAGAGCAAAATCAATTTTCTTCACACAAATGAAAGATCTCTCAAGAACTATTAAAGCCTTAAATAGTTCAAGTGATTAACTGTAGAATTAATAAAAGACTCGTGTTTGTAGAAAGGTTTCCTTTCCTATTAGCAGTGTTCTTAGGTGAAACAAGTAGGGAGTCTAATGAGTGAGCAGTTCTGAAACAGCTAACAGTGTTGTATTAGTTATTGGTTTAGACTTTGTAATGTAATTTACGGCTGCATACCATTGGAAATTGCTTGGGGTGCTGTATGTGGCAATGTGGCATGTATGCTGTATGTTGCTGACCCCTGCCCTCTATGACAGTGAGTCTCCTCACTGATGAGAGAGGAAAAAATGTAAGTTAGAAATGTGGTTCTATCAACAAATGCTGAGAATATAATGTGAGAAATGAGGAAGTTTTAAGGAAAAAAAAGAAATCATACAGCTGAAAATTTTATTAAGTGTAATGAGGAAAGAAGTGTAAGAGAATGTAACACTCACATGGCATATTGAAAGCAAGATAATGCTGAATAAACCGCTTGAAAAGTTTGACTTTTGTTTTTTATTTACTGTAGAGTGAGTGCCCATGTTTAAATGTAAATAAATGACAGAAATGCCTAACAAACAGAACTGATGAAGTTTTCAATAAACAATAACAAGAAAAAACACGGAAAAAAGATTATATAAAGCAAGCAAACAATACGTGCAAGTCAAAGCAAGAGTAAACATGGCAAAAAGGTTCACAAATGAAGAATTGAGGTTGGCACACAAAAGCAAGTTCAGATAAGTGAATATAGCATTCTGATTTCAAGACAAGATAGACCAAGGCTGAGTCATATGAAACCAAGAAGAGGCATATTTTATTGGTTAAGAATTCCTAGCATGCAATTGTATGCTTCTGCCTATAAATTTGGGAAGGTAAAGCATTTTGTAGTCATTCCATATTAGCATAGTCCCTCTGCCTCTCATTTTCATACATTATTTTTTTTTTTTTAATATATCTAAAAATATATATAAGAAAATATTGTGTATAAAACAAAATATTTTATGCCATGGTTTTTTCCCCACCTCTCTTTAGGTCCCCCTGCAAATATGAAGTATTATGGTGTATGTAGCATTGTAAGCTGATGGATGAGTTCTTGTGGTGAATGATTGTCAGGAATTTGATTGGCTAGGCTAGACAGTATTGACCAGTCTCACCTTGATTTCAGCCTTGTGCCACATCTAAGCTATGTTTAGAAAATTACCATTCCATATAGGTTTTGAATGTTCACTGTGTATAAGGCCCGAGAGCCACCGGGGGTAGAGGGTTACAGAGTGAGAGACACTGTTTATGAGAACATGTGTGGGGGATAATGGTTGTCCATAGACTTCGACAGGAAACTTCCTGAGAGTTGTTTCCTCAAAGACGTGATTTGTGAGAAGCAGCAGCTTGAGTACAACTTGCATCTCACCCGTGGAATACAAAGAGAATGAAGGTGATTTCCTGTGATGTACATGGTATGGCAGGTTTTAACTGTGGAAGTCAGAAATGAGGGAACAAAAGAATGAATGGCAGGACAAGTGTTACAAAGACTGAAGAGTCATAAAGAAAATAGAATGACTTTGAACAATCAAACAGAAGTTGTTGAGAGCCATGATTACTCACACCTTGAAAGGAGTAAGAAATGATTGATTTTTATTGAAAAAGAAAAACCGTCATAAAATAGCTTACCAGGAAAATTTTTTTTTTTTTTTTTTTTTTTTTCAGTTATTCCTTAAAAGCAGTTCTATAGTTTTCAGTCTAACAAGAAATATCTGTTTGTGAAATTTCAAAATGAGGTGATTCTTTTTCTTTATTTAGGAATAATAAACATTTATTCTTTTCATTCTTGAGTGATTTACTGTATTGTCCACAATATTCTCATCAATAACATTACTAGTAAATGAATAAAGGTGTTTGTAAAATACTTTTAAAAGCTTAGTATTTGTTCTGTGATGCATAAAAAAAAAAAAAACCCAAAAAACAGTATCCTGCTTTTGTTTCAATTTTGTTTTCACTTTCTCTTATCACAGGTTGGGTGAAATTTGGTGGTTGCTTTGTTGGCATCTTCTTTTTCTCCAGCCTCGAGAACCTTCCACATGATAATCAATTTTCTGAAGTCTCGGTTTGTAATAATACACTGGAAATGCTCAAACTTGGTTTTGAAATGATGAAAAAACTCAAGGTAAAATAAAATGTATGTATGTATGTATGTATGTATGTGTATGTTATCGAAAATTCTGGAGATTTACAAAAATGGATTAACAAGCAACACATTTGTTTGAAGATTATTTTTAATAGATACTTGTGTTTGAGTTGACAATCTTTTTAATTAGTAAATATATATAACATAGAATATTTAGTATTTTTGGAAGGTAAATTCCAACAAACTCAAGTAGAACTTGATGTAAATTTTGTATTTAATTTAAGTAATATCATCTTAAAAAATTTTGGATATTCTACAAATCCATAGGTAATAAATATTTTGCAGCTAAGCCGCTGCTCTTCAGATCCAAATCATACATCAGTTAATGTTTAAAATCATCCAGAAATCACATACAGACACTCATGGACCCATATTGAGAATAGATATTTGTAACAGTGATCTAAAAAAATTCTCCTCATGCATTCAAATAACAAAAAAGAAATAATATAGAAAAATTTTAAAAGTAAAGAGACAGAAAAGGAGACCGAAAACTATAAGGAGAAAGGAGGTTGAAATTAACATATAAGATCAACACGCAGTGTCTATAGTCAAGATACATAATCAATATACATTAATGAAAAAGAGAGTATTAACCAGAATTGAAATTAGTTTGTGTTGTAGAGGAACATCTTATCCTACCCCGTAATGGATATGGTCCAGTCTATAAAAGACTGTGACTGGGGGATATGTCACTAGATGGATGCAGACGTCCTAAGTGGAGACATTTTCTACTTGATCGTTATTCCTGTTACTATTCGTTGATTGTTCTTGTACATCTATTGGTTTATTGTACTGTGGTATAATAAATCTCTTCTACTCTATCTTTAGTGTTAAGTATTATTCTTACAATATTCCTTCCCGGGATATATCAGATTGGCGACGAAGATTTGGCAGTTATGTCGGGCGTGCCAAAATATCAGATTTGAAAAGATTCGGCATTTATACGAAGCTCACCAAATGTCATTTTGGTGACCAAGATTTGGAAGTTTGCACAATTTGAAAAAAAAAAAAAGGCAGTAACTTCTAGCCATATATTGGATTGACAACGTAAATTTGGAAAGGTTGAAAGAAAAATAAGTTAAGGTAAGAGGTATTTCTTTTTTTACCCCCTCATAAAAAAAAAAACTACGTTTGTTCTTGCTGAAGAGTATAACTTATTTGTCAGCTGTACATATAAAAAAATATGGAACAATTAGCTGAATTTGGAAAGACGCCAGGAGGAGCAGTCCAGCAGTTAATGCAACAACAGCAAATTCAACAAAAAATGCAATCAGAGCTCTAACAACAAATTTTAAAGCAACAGGAAAGCCAACAAAAACTACAAACAGATTTCCAACAACAAATGATACTTCAACAAGATTTTGAAAAAAAGGGTATTAAAGCAGGGAAAACCAAAGGAAGGTTCTAGAGTCTTCTCTGCAGAGGGTATTTCAAACTCTCTTACAGAATTTGTATACAATCCTGAAGAAAGAATTACTTTTCCTTTGTACTATAAATGATACGAAACAATTTTTTTTGAGATGGTGCAAAACATGGTCTGATGAGGAAAAATAATGCTTCTATTACAAAACATAGGAACTCGGGAGAATATGAAATACACAAATTTTTTTTTACTGAAAAAACCTGAAGACATTTCGTTTGACAAAATGGTCGAATGTTTGGAGAAAGGGAAAGTTTGTTCTATTCACAATATGTGTTTAAATATCATAAAAGAAGAACATGAAGACTTTGTTACATACGCTGGAAAAGTTAACTCATAATGTGAATGACTTAAAATTAAAGATATCAAAGACATGTTTAATCTTTGTACAAGGGTTAACGGCACCGAAAAATAAGTACATTCTAAGATTCTCACAATGTTGGATCAGGATGCAGAAATAACAATACAGAAAGTATTGGAAGAATGCCAAAAATTGATTAACATTAAAAGAGATAATGTTTGTATTGAAGAAAAAAAGCGTTGCTCAAATTCATAAAGTTAATCAACAGGCCTACGGAAAGGGAAAAACCATGCTGCAAAACTAATCACATCACAAGTAAATGTTATTTTAGAGATAAAATTTGCTTCGAATGTGCAAAGAAGGGGCAGAAAGCAGTGATGTGTAGGAAAAAAAAGGGACTGAAAGTCCAAAAGGATAAATACTGTGGTAATGAAGAAAGTTACAAAGGATTGCGGTACTAGAAAGTATTTGGACATAAAAATAAATGGAAGAAATGTCACTTGTTTACTGGATACCGGAAGTGATATCTCTACAGTAGATGAATATACCTGGGGAAAAAAATAGGCCGACCAGAGTTACAGAAAACTAAAAAGATTGCAAAAGGCATTTCAGGTGATAAATTAAAATTCAAAGGTGAATTTTTTGTAAAAGTAGCATTTGACGGTAAAGTACACAAGGTTCAAATCCTGAATGACGCATATTTTCATAACAAAATTTCTCAGAAAATATTTAAGCATGTTGTTGCCATATTCATAGCTATTATTAAGTGTTGGATTTTTCTTTTTTATGAATACCTTCATTATTTTTAGGCATTTTTTGCATGAGGATGATGCTATTATATTTGAATTATCAACAAGTATGTTATGATGGAGTTTGGTAGGTCACCACGTGTATTTAAATCAGATCAAATTGTATTATTGTCTAAGAGGTGTAATATTAGGTTTTTTTTGTCAACTGCATGGTAGTGTGTGCCAATTTGTATGATCTTGCAGATGAATTGTTAGTATTGACGATGAGGTTAGCATTTTTAAATTTTGTGCAATCGATAAATCTTTTAATTGTTTAAGTTAACGGAAGTTGCATATTGTCCTGTTTATAATTTCTATGCATTTTTTTTTTTTTTTTTTTTTGTAGAAAAAAAAAATGTTTAATATATATATATATATATATATACACACACAGACACAGGGTGTTGCAACAAAATCCAACACTTGACAAAAAGAAATAAGCAATCAAAACAAAAGTTTCATATGCAGAGACCTGACAGTTTATTTATCAACAGTTAGTTACATACTACATTATTTCTCAATGTAACTGCTGCTGGCGATGATCTCAAGGTGGGCTCAAAATGAGTAACACACTTTGGCAACCATGTCCTTGTCCATAGCGGCGAATGCCTCCTTGATAGCCGCTTTCAGAGAGTCGACAGTATTGTGAGTGTGCTTGTTGGTTTTGGTTTTGACCACGCCCCAGAAGAAATAGTCAAGGGGGTTGCAGTCATGTGAGGACGATGGCCACAAGTTTGGTGACCAGTGGTAAGGAACATTGTTGAGTAGCCTGGCCTTGTGCGCGGGAGCGTAGTCCTGTTAGAAGATGTAGGGGCATCCAGCAGTGATCTTGTCTATCCAGGGCATCAGCACCTCCTGGTAGATCTCAGCGTTGACTCTCAAGACTTTCTGAAAGAAGAACAGAGGCATGACGTCAAGGACCATGACAAAGGAGGGAAATTTTGTATGTTTCATGATGGGAACTTTCTCAATGTCTTTGCAGATGCACCTGTCAATCTGCGTGTTGCTCATCTGGTCCTGGATGAAATTTTTTTCATCAGAGAAGAATTTCAGCATTCTTTCAAAAGAGCCTGAGAGTCACCACTGTGATCTACCAGGAGATGCTGAGGTGCATGGTGAAGCCCTGGATGGACAAGATTGCCGCTGGACACACCTGTGTCTTCCAGCAGGACTTCGCTCCTGCACACAAGGCCAAGATGACCCAGGCATGGCTGCTCAATGTTCGTCACATGACTGCAACTTTCTTGACTATTTCTTCTGGGACGTGATTGAAGCCAAGACCAGCAAGCACGCCCACAACACTGTCGACTCTCTGAAAGCTGCCATTCACCTCGATAGACAAGGACTGCTTTGATATCATTGCTGGTGGCAGTTACATGCTTTATTATTTTTCAATGTAACTAACTGTTGATAAATAAATTGTCAGGTCTCTGCATATACAAGTATTGTCTTTATTGCCTATTTCGTTTTCTTTTTGTCAAGTGTCAAATTTTGCTGCAACACCCTGTACATGTGGAGAAACTTGTCACTTAGCTGAGCAGTGTCATTTCAATACTGCTGACTTTGAAGTTTTATGAGGACATTATTGTAATGTTTTCACTCTTCAGGGTCATTTGTTTTTCTCTGCTCTATTAATCTATATTATAAGAGCCATCTCTGTCTCTGTCACAAGGCTTTATCAATGTGAAAAGAAATAAGTCAGTCTTTCTTTCTTCAAAGATGTGTGAGGAGGTTGGTTGATGTTTATAACTGTAGTTAAGTCTTTTGATGTCTTGGGAGGGAGGAGAATGTCTGCTTCATTTCACTGGACCTGTATCTATGTATGTCTTTTTCTCACTGAAATTATGTAGTGTTTTTCCCATACATGTTAATTATTTTTTATATTCCCTTATTTCTAGCCAAATTTCTGTCTTATGAACATTTTTCTTAATAATGGTTAAAACAAACAAAAAATACAATTCAGTAGATAATGTTATTTTATTTATTATAATTGAATTTTATTTCCCTTCATTATTTCTTTTATATTCTCACTGAAATTAAGTATTGTCTTTTACCCATTAAACTAGCAGTATAGCCCAGTGTTGCTTGGGTGTAATGAAAGCTTTAAAACTAATCCATGGTCCTGGAGCTCAGACTCTTTGGACATTGGTATGAAAGACTAAAAAGCAATAGTTGTTTCCAGTTAAAGCGAAACCGTAGACTGAAAGAAAACTGAATGGATGCAAGTCAAATTTTGATTTCCTGGTATCGATATCAAATAAGTTTTTTTTTGTCGTAAACTGAATTTTGAAGGCTAAATAAGTCCTCTGAGTAAATGGTATCATGGCTGAGACTAAGAACTACAATTATACCTACTTAGAGCCAAACCTGAAGCAAAAACTAAAATGAAAGGGCTGAAAAAAAAAATACAGGCAGATAAACAGACACAAACACATGCAGAAAATTGATTATATATATATATTATCGATTTTCTGCACTATTGTAAGAACTGCAACCTTGAAACTTCTGAATATCGTTTCTTATGTCTTTGTCTATGAGTGTATCAAATTTGATTAAAATCGGACCACTCCTTCTATAGCCTGATTTTTTTTGTTTTTTGATATTTATCGGGGGTACCTCGACACAAAACCTAGCTAAGAATACTTGCAGACGCTTATAGTACAACTGTGTAAATTTTCAAGAAAATCGGTTCAGCCGTTTCGGAGACTATAGGTAATGGACACACACACAGACAAAGTTCCATTTATAAATAAGTTTAGATTTAGATATTTGAATTTAACAAAACATTTCAATAACAATCATAAATCAGGGATAGAAATGAACAGATTTTAAAATAGTAACTTTTATCATTTCACTGAAACAGACATAAAATACTTTATCTTTCCTTTTTTTTGTTCTTTAATTGGCTTCAGGGAATTAATGATTAGTGTCTCTGATATCTCTAGTGTCTTTCAACTCCATCAAAACAAAATAGTCTCTTATTTATAAATTATTTGCATGGTGTAACGTACGTAATAAGTAAGAAGCTAAAAGAGAGACATGCTGAATTAGACTAAGATAAATTTGGTAGATATCCTACTTTTTTATTAAAAAAATTTATCTGCAATGTAAGTAATCTTTACTGGGCTAGGTAATTGAGATTTAATTAAGATGTGACTTTCAGTAGGGTTTGTTGTTAGTAATCAAAATTTAATAGTAAACAAACATATGGTTAATTCTGCCACATCTCAATGTTTATTTACTCCTGCAACATATCTTTTTTTTCTAAAGGCTGAACTTCAAAAGCTTCCCACCATTTACATGTAAACGGGTGAAGTGAAAAAGATTCAGCTTTTTGTAGAATTTTGTAAAAACTTTCTTGACCATGTTTTTTAAGCTTTTATCTACAAAGAAGATTATTTCACAAACATTAGATATTCTTGTCTATATTTCTAACATGAGGTATTGTATTTATTTACATTGCATGCGTTATTGTTCTCGTCTTTGCTGCTATAGTCATGTTCTGATTGTTGTATGCTTGAGCCTTCTTCAGGTAACTGAAATTTAGAACTTAACTCTTCATTTTCTTTATTGGGTTAGATTGTACTAGTAATTATTCTATTAACACTATCCTTACCTTGATATCAAACACTTTATGACCAAAAAAAAATTTGCCTAAAATACTTTTCCACTAGTAAAATACTGGAAAGAAAAAAAAAAAACAGTAATTGAGACAGCAAACACCATTACAAATTTACACACACACTCTCACTCTTTTTTTTTTTTTTTCTCTCTCTGATTAATACAAAAATTGTTTGATCCACTTGACAGGGGTTTTGGCAATTAACTGTGCATTTCTTCATTTTCATTATTTTCCATCTTTCGTGGCTTTTTAAAAAATTTTATATTTTTGTAATTTAAAAAAAATCTTGTTCCACCATCCATTTCCTGAAGCTCAAGTATGTTATGCACTGTTTTTGTCAGTCCAGCAAGTATTAGATTTTCCAAACCCACCTTCTTCATTATGCACTCGAGACACTTCAGCTCTCTTCCTGATGCCAAGTATAAGTTTTCTTTTTGGTTGCAATTTTTCTAAAATCTCGTTGTTGCTTATATATTTGATCAATGGTATCCTCAGCATCTTTCAGTAGAACCACATTTCTGTTGGTTCCAGTCTCTTCATCTTGGAAGAGTGATATCCCATAATGAATGTTTTTTTAGTTATCCCAATGTTAATTCAGGTTTCAGTGCTAAACTTTCCTTCCTCTATTAAAACACTTTGCAGATATTTAAATTCTTTTTAGTTTTGATACAGCTGATGAAAAAAATATCCCATAACACTTCATGCATATGAAAAATATAATTTTGTCAAATGGCTTTTGTATAAGCAATTTCCCTTGACAATCATTCAAACATTATTATTGTTAAAAAAAAATCTCATTCATTATATACATATTCTTTTAACTCTAATATTCACTTCAACATCCATTTATTTCAAGTATATATATATATAACCTTAAGTTCTGAATAACTTGATATACTTTAATTTTATTAAAAAATTACAGTTCCTCTTGATTCCTTCCATTCTAAATGTATTGAAGTTAAAGTTCAGACTGTTGTCATGCTTACAGCCTTCTTCCTTTGCTAAAATTAAATTTGATCATTGGGGTGTTTCATTCTTATTTCATGTAGTTATCTCACGTTTTCACTGATGTAGGCAGGTATTGAACTCACAACTCTTTTGGTCAAGTCAATCAAACCAACCAACAACTATATCCACTTGGCTAAGTGTTTGTGTTGGAGCAAAAAAATAAACATGAATTTTTGGAATTTGCAAACTGAATGTCTTAGTAACTACTTTTTTAAACCAGTGCTCTTATTGCAATCTTGGAAGCTAATGAACTTCTATGCTTTTCTGGACTATCATCTAAATCTTGTAAGGTGGCCAAGCATAGAAATATAAAGTGCTAGAGAGATTGGGGAAGAATCATCAGCTTGAAAGATTGCAATATAAACTGCAGAATTAAAAAGGTTACTGAGACATTACGTTTATAAGTCCCAAAAATTCATAAACTCATGTCCTCAAGTGGATACAATTGTTGGTTAGTTTTACTAACTTAAAGAGTTGTAAGTTCAATATCTGGCAATGGTGAAAAAAAAAAAATTAAATGAAGATAGTGGCATGACCCCTGGAATGAGAACACTCTACCTCAGTAAATAAAACAAAGGGTCGATGTAAGAGGGAAGGTGAATATGGCAACGAAGATGAAGAGTATTGACATTATTTAGGTAAATGTCCCCATCTTTACTTGACATGCTCTTCAGTCTCTGATCATATCTAAGATTAGATAGACTTGTTACTCATTTAATTCAAGTCGAACCACTAGCAGATTTTACCTAATCGTGTCTGATTTGGTAAAGGGTCTTTCATTGTATATGTAATTAATGTAGTACACTTTGGGCTGCTGCTGCTTTGATAGAGCATAACATACATCATCTTCACAATTTTAAAGTTTACAGTATTCTGAACAAATATTTGATTTTTTTTTTTTTAATCGAATCATGAAATTATAATCACTCTGAATGACCACTCTTCTAGATCTATGCAGCTATGCTCTATACTTAGACCTATAATTTTCATTAATGAGCTTTCGTATGGCTTCCACTCTAAACTCAGTATCTATGCTGATGACGCAATCATTTATTCCTGTCTTATTAAACCAATCCAACTTAATATTAAGTTTTAATACCTCCAAAGCAAAACTGCTTGTATGCTACTGTTGAAATAGCTAAATGCAACTGTCAATGCTATTTTATTAGTTCTTTTTCTCACCCCTACAATTCCCTTCTAATTTCTTGATTCCTTGGTAACTATAATCTTCAAAAATTTAAATGCAATGCCAATTGCTATTTTCTGTTTTCTTGATTTCTGTTATTTCTCCCCATTCCTGCCCTGTATTCTAGTGGTATTCCCACCTTGCTTTGAGTGTAAGGATTTATACTGAAAAAGTAAAAGTACACAAAATGTCTGTATATCAAGATCCAAGAATAAATAGAAAAAGGAAATTTTAATTTTATTTCAAAATCTAAAATCTTATCAGTAGAAATTTTATGTTGCAACCGAAAACATGTACTATAAACAGTTTATATAAAATTCTATATATTAAAAGTATCTAATGACTCGGACACTAAGGAAAGATACCATTTCCTGATTCGATATTTAATAAAGATATACTCACTGACAACACAATGATTCCAAATTCTGGAAGAGAAGAATTGTCTTCTTTCAAAAGAAGTGGTATTGTTTTTTTTTTCAATATAAAATACCATAATAAATCTAAAAAGAAAAACATTAAATGATTGTGACATTATTTCATATTTTACATTATACAAAAAGCACAAAATGAAATAACTGGAAAGATTTGTAGACATATTTTTTCCTTTTATAGCAAATAATTATTCTACATGTACAAGAGATATATCCAATTTATCCTTTACTAGCAGTATAGCCCGGCATTGCTCAGGTGAAATGAAAGCTTTAAAACTAATTCATGGTCCTGGAGCTCAGACTCTTTGGACGTTGGTACGAAAGACTAAAAAGCAATAGTTGTTTCCAGTTAAAGCGAAACCATAGACTGGAAGAAAACTGAATGGATGTAAGTCAAATTTTGATTTCCTGGTATCGATATCAAATTTTCTGCACTATTGTAAGAACTGCAACCTTGAAACTTCTGAATATCGTTTTTTATCTCTTTGTCTATGAGTGTATCAAATTTGATTAAAATCGGACCACTCCTTCTATAACCTGATTTTTTTCAATTATCGATTTTCGATATTTATCTGGTGTACCTCGACACAAAACCTAGCTAAGAACACTCGCAGATGCTTATAGCACATCTGTAAATTTTCAAGAAAATTGGTTCAGCCGTTTCGGTGTCTATAGGTAACACACAAAGTTTAATTTATTAATAAGTTTAGATTATTGAAACATTTAGCTTCTTGGTGAAAAGCACAGCTGTTATAAAAATAAAAAAATCTTGTAAGAATGTGTGCATGAATAAGTTGGATGGTCAAAGATTTGTTTTAGTCTTCAAACATGTAGTTTCTTTTAAGATTTTTCTGTTGAGTAGTATGAGTACTTTATGGCCGTGGCTGATGGCTTTTCAACACCTCATTGTGTACCATGTATGTTTTCTTTATTCTGTCATTAGTCTAAGAAATAAAACGATACTTTAAAAAATATTTGAACTTTGTTTTATGTTATAATTAATTATCAAGTATTTTCCCTCCTTTTTTCAGACACCTCCTGACTCTGTAAAGTCTTTCAAGACACAAAGACTAAGAATCAAAATTCTTCCAAAGAGAGATAACCAAGAATGGAGTAACATGGAGTTATCCCTAAACTGTGATGGTGAATCTATTATTATGACACCTGATCCTTGGATTGATATCAGGTGAGTGAGTGAGTGATTTTTCTGTGCATGAGTGAAATCACTTCATTAATTATAGGCATATTTATTAGATTTTAGTTGATTATTTGTTGGATTCTGCCAACTTCAACACGGTGTTTTATTTGAGTTTTCATCAGTGGAATAAAATATCAATGACAGTTCTATGAGAGAGAGGGGATAGTATTAAGTCTGAAAAGAATTCAATCAATGTAAGTTTCCAGTCTTGACCAATACTCAAACAAAATAATTTTTCTTAAGTCAAATTCAATACAAAGTAAAACTGTACTTGAATGTTCATATCTTGAAGGATATTTTGAATATTATTACAACCTTGTGAAAATTTTGATTTGAGGATTTATTTTTGTCATTGAGTGACTAATGATAGTTTCTGTAAAATTCATGTTCTGTAGAATAAAGAGTAAGTATTGTATTGTAAATAATATCCAGAGAGGTGAGGTTTCAATAATGAATTGCGAATATAAGAAAATGGATTTGTGGGGAGGGTGAAAGACAAACACTAAGCATAAATATGAAATTCTCTGTGCCACACAAGTTACTCAGGCATGTTAGTATACGCCATAAAAAGAAAACCTGTTTACATAATAATTTAAATTTACTTTTAACATCCCAATAGCTTAATAACCATTGGTTAATTCTATCATCTGATAGGAAAATTGATGCCATTTTATAATTTTAATTTTGTGCATGGTTGTTTTATTTTCTCAACTGCACAGTATACTACAATCAGTTGGACACCACAAATTTGGCAACTGCATGCTCTCCTGCTTGGTATTCACACTGGAAGATTCAATACAAACATATCAGTGTGTTTGGGTGTCAATCTTAGGACGTACAGAGGATTCAGAAAGAGTTGAATGAATTTAATGATGAACCTTCTTCTGTTCATCTTCACACACAGGGCCTCAATTAAGTGCCTTGTCTTCTGGCAGCAGCTACCCTCTTGACCAAGGGCAGCACAATGCCACACAAACAGGAAAACCCAGTCATGGCTGTTAGTTTTTAACACCAAAGATGAACATGGTTGCATTCACCAACTTAAACAGAAGAGTTCTAGGAGATCCCGATATCATCTGGAGGTTATAGTTGAGGCCAGTGGTGATTTTATTGAATAAATTTACTGTTTAGTATTTCAAGATATGTTAAAATTAGATGTCAGTGTTATTTTGGTTTTTGCATAATTTATCCATCACACTCTGTAATTTGAGTTTCTTCATAGCCTACTGCAAGTAAGTTTATATAATTTTTTTTTTTATCTTTTACAGTATTCAAAGGGGCCTAATTCAAGCTTTCTGCTATTGATCCATGAAGCCAGTAGTTAATGAAAACCGTTTCCAGGCATGGATTATACAACTAGTGACTCCACAAAGATTTACTTTAAGTACTAATTCCAAACATATATTAATCTGGTCTTTATCTAGAATTGAAGTGTTTTTTTTTTCTCTATAAAGGCCGTCTAAAAATCTTGCTCCCTATTTTTTTTCATATAAAAAAAAATACAAATCTGGATTAAAGTAGTGTGCAAGATCACACCTTTTTATCTTGTTTTGTCTGAAATTCATATTCTTAACCAAATGTGGCAGGGAATTTATAATCACAACAAAATACAGGAAATACATTTAAATCTAAAAAAAACAGATTTTGGATTTTCCATTTAAATCTAAAACATTTTCGAATTTTTTTATTCACGGAACATACATATTTTCATTTTTTGTTTCAAATGAACTAAAACATTTTTTTCTTCTCAGCAACTAAAAACGGTTAACTAGGAAATTTGTTCAATTTTTTTTTTTTGCATGAAGTATGCCACATAGTAAACATTAAATTGTGAATAAAGACTCATCATTTAAATAATTTAACAACAACAACAAACAAAAATATCATGAAATGAAATGTTTTCTCTTTTTTTTTTTTTATAATTTTTGCATTACAAAATTAATAACCAAAATTTGTATTTAAAAATCACAAATTATTTTATGTTCATATGAAACTTTAGGGAGCTAGTTTTTTAGACAAAGTTTACAAAATTATTAACAGAAATCTATAAAGTTTAATTTCATCTGTTAACATGAAAGCTAAACAAAACTTATAAAATAGATTAAAAATTATCAATCACTTAAAAGATTTAATTCAAGAATTTTGGCTAAATAGAATAATGAAGATGCATATATTGAATAATTATTTTCTCTTCAATATTTTTATTAATTTTTTTTGCTGAAATTAAGTCAGCATTTTTGTTCTTTTTTTCCATCTCCCTCACTTCATAAAATACTTTTATACATTAAAAATTATTTTCCTTTTTCTCAAAAACCTAAAGCAGCATTTTAGAAATATTTGTTCCTTAAAATTTATGAGTGTTAGTATTATGATGACAAAAACATACATAATTTTTCATCTGAAAAGTTTTGGTTTGTATTGATGTTGAGACAACTTGTCCGTTTCACCCCCCACCCTACGTGTAAAAATACTTTATCTGATAGGTTTTGTTTTAAGCTGTTGCCAAGAACAATGTTTGTATTTATGGCAAGATTCTTAATGAGATTAATTAAAAATTCGACATTATTTTTAACATATTCAGCAGTATTTAATTTTCCTCATCAAATAAGGTAAATGGTACAAAGCAGCAAGACTAGCAGGCCAGATACAAACAAATAAAATTCTGATTATTATAATCCTATTAGGTTCACTTTAATGAAATCTATAGAGAGAAATAATTTTGCCAGGTTTGATTTATACATTGCCAAAACAAACAACTGAACTTGTAAGCACTACAGAAATAACCTACCGGATACTGAATTTAAAAACATTAATTCATAAAAGCATTAAAAGTGTTTGTTTGACATTTTTTATGTGGAGCTTTGAATGGAGACTAACTTTACCTAAGTGAAAAGATTGGTGCCCATATGATATTGTGCCCGAGTAAGCTAAATATCTATACAGATTTTCAAAATTTATTTTGCCCAAGGCAAAATTTGAAATGGGAACAATATGTTTCGCTTCTACCTAAATCGGCATTTTCAGTTAGTGAACGTTCGGATTTAAGAAACACAATTCTTGTTAGGAAATCTTTGTTACCTCCCTTGCATTGAATATTCAACTTTCCAAAATTTTTTCATTAGCCTCTTATCCACATATATAAAATACAATGTGTATCAACGGGGATATTTAAAGACGAAGTTGTCTAATAAACTTTAGAGATTTTTTTTTTTAAAGGGAAACATGTTACATTACATTTTTTTCTTCCTGTTCTTTACTTATAATCATACAAGTTCACCAAATTTACTTTTTTTTTTTTGTATAAATTTTTAATAATATTCACAAATTAAAATACTTATTTTGTAATTATTTAGATACTGACCATTTTCTTTAAACTCTTCAACCAAAAATAATCTTCAGTTCCTTTCTTATACCCATAGTCTTCATTATCTAAAAAGTTGATATTTTATTTTTTTTTATTTTTCTTATGCTAGGTACTGCCACTAAATCAAGAAAAAAAACTGCATGGTATGAATAAAAAAAAAGATCCCAAACTTAATAAAAACAAGCTTTTGCCATCAAAATGTTATTATTAAGGGGAAAGATCAAAATATTTTAATTATCTTTCCAAATTTTTTTTCTCCTTGTAAATTCTGGTAAAAAAAAATCTTGTTTCAATTTTAGTTAGCAAGTAACCAAATTATTACGAGAGTTTACAATGGAAAGCCTAATATTCCTTAACTCACTTTTTGTTTTCCAGTGACACACATTTGGAAATTCTTGCAAGAATCAAATAATTGTAAAATTTAGTCACAAATGAATGAAATTATTTAAAAGAAAATCTTCGTGTGTCATATATATATATATATATATATATATATATATATGTTACTCACCCTCCATATAAATTCATAAAATTTTAGTAAATTAAATTTGAGAAAGTTAAAAGCAGGACTCATTGAGGAATTTAATTTTTTTTTTTTTTTTGAACATTGTGCCTCTATTTACAAAATAGTAAAATAAAAAATGCAATAAAGCTATGTCATTTAATTTGAGAAGCTTTTAATTACTTTCATAAATAATATAAATTAAAGACATTCTCTGAAGAAAAAAACTTTTTCCATTAATAATGACATTTTACAAGAATTGTTTCCATTTTTTTTTTTTTTTATAATTTATAGTTTTAACAGTATTTTAAAAATACTTCAAAGACATGTTGGGTTAGTTTATTAACTTAAGTGAAGTTTATATCTACTAATCAAAAATTTAAAACTTTAATACAAATAATCATACCTTCCTATTTTTAAAATAATATTTAATGTTTTTTGTGTATTTTAATTTCTTATGTTTGTACAGTAATTTTTATGTGCAAATTAAAATGTTATGTATTTCAGAGTTTCTTCCACTTACCTGAAAAAATTTATACAATATTACTTGTGGTTGCTATAAACTTCTCTTATCACAGATCAGTTAACAGATATGGTGGAAAAAGGTTAGAAAGTTGAACTGTTTAAGAAATAGTTTTATTCTAAATTTAATGCTGTAAATAACTTATACAATTAAATGTGTCAAATATGTATATTTTATTTTTTCAAATTTGTTGATCACTTGAAATAAAAAAAAAAAATACACCAGAGTATTTTGCTTACTGGAAATAGTAAACTTAATCATTTAGCTTTCAATTAAAAATAAAAGAAAAGTTTCAAGAAATACTTTTTTTTAAAATTTATCAAAAATGTGTAGAGGTACCTATTTTAGGCCATCAAAACATTTTTCCTAACCTATATTTGTAGGAGTTATTAAATGTTCCAATGAATAAGATAAGTAATTTGTAATGCTTACTGATACTATTTACATCAACTAACTTTGCAGACAGATTAGTTTATGTACATTTGTACTGTGAAAAGAATGAAGAAAATCAGTATTGTCAACAAGGATCAAAATATTAGTCAAACTAAAAAAAAACTTTTTTTGCCATTAGATAAGAATAAGAAATGGGTAAGAATCATCTATCTCCTTGATTCCCACCCTTCTTCAACATCCCCTGTACCTTTCTTTTTCCTCTCTCTGTGGCATTTCTGCCTTGCTTGGGGTGTTTGGATTTTTATGAAAAAAGCAAAATAGTTTCACCAGTGTGAGAAACTTAACCCTTAATATTTGCTAATAGTATTTGTAAATTGAAAAAATTAAAAATATATACTTTGCATTAACAGGGCTATCTGTCCTCACAAAAACTTAGAGAAATCAAAGTATTAAATGTTAGTTTCACAAACTTTTTATAAAAAAAAACAACTAGAATAGTACTCTTAAAAATGATGGGATTATTTGTATGTGTCAATATTTCTATCATCTCAAGTGGTACATACACAAAATATAGAGATACTTATTACATTTATTACATATGTGGGTTCTATCATTGAACTATGTACCTTCATTCTAATAATAATTAGAATTTTTGATAAAGGTCATCTCAGTTGTGATTTGTTAAATTTCTGTGCAGTTTTTTATATTTTTGAGATGAAGAATAATAATTATTATCATATACTTTTCTATTTGGTGTAGTCAGGCTCGTCACGGTTGCTATACTCACTTTTCAGCCATACCACTCTCTGGCCCTCTTTAAACTCGGTAACTTATTTTTGTAAATTCAAACCAAACCGTTATTCAATGCACTATAGGAGATTTTTTTTCTATTTTCTCTGCTTAGGGGAGATAACTCCTATCAGTATTTGCCAGTTTTATTTACCTTCTGTATCACTGAACCAGAATATTTGACTTTTCAACACTACCAAACTCAGGGATTGAACCCACAACTACTTAATGTGTCCCTTGGACAATATAGTGTTGAAATTCTTGAGCCTTAAATCTAATGTCTGTAGTCATGTGCAAAGCCTATAGAAGCAGTCAGTGCTTAACACTGGCTCTTTCAGTCATCTTATCCTCCAGTGTTCTATTATCTTGACTTAATTTCACAAAGGCTGATAACCACACTTTCCCTTCATGCAATATCAGCCATGACTAATTTCTATGTTTCTCCTTCCACAACCACTTTTCGATGTTCCACCACCCTTGTTTCAGGGGGCAGCTAGTCTCTCCTTTGTATTCCTAGCCACAACTGCATGGGATGGAATATACACAGATTTTCTTATGAAGAGAACTTGGTTTAGGAGAAATATTTCCAAAGAGTCAAACTTGCTTTTGAATATCATTCAACACTTGAGTAATGCAGATTCGACTTCTGAATATCAATAGTAGGTTTCCAAATTGGTTAAAACATATCTGGTTCCTTAACAGTTATGAATTCAATCTCTGGGTTTGATAGCACTGAAAAGACACTTAATCCAGTCCAGTAGATGTCATAAAACTGATGTCTCTAACATGCACAGTGGAATATACCCACCATCAATTGAATAAAGTGTTTTCGTTCAAAATTCCAAGGTTGTGTAGGAAAAAAAGCTTACAGAGTGCAAAGGTCATAGAGAGAGTACAACTAAGATTAATAACAAAGCATATATTTTTTATCCGTTTCTGATTTTATTTCTTTTCACCATTATAGAGATTTTTTTCTTTTATAGATTGCAAAATACTATCAAGACTATCCTTTTTTTCTGTTATTGTAGTCTGTTACAACAAACAAATGTGTATTAATCAGATATTCAGAGAAATGACTGTTCTACAAATAGCTTCAATTTTTCTTTTAGTCAACACTTGCCAAAACAGCTACTGTCATTCAAATACTTGGTTTGTACTATCTCAAGATTTTTCAAATTACATCCATTTTTATGTTAATGGATCAACTTCAGGCAAGTGTCTGATTAAACTTTAATAGGCAATAAAGAATTGCTATCATATCTATGATAATAAAGTGCAAGTTGAATTTCTTGTTTCCATCAGTGCAAATATTAAATGGAAGTAAAATAGTGGATATTGTGCTTGAATATACAACCATAAACAAACATTGTCTTTGATAAGTAAAATCTAATTGCAAATCTAGAGTCTAATACATGAGTCACTATTTGGATTTTTGTAGTTGGTCACCAATTACTAATTATGTATAATTTATTTCTTTTGTGGATGAATAGTTCTCCAAACTTCATTGGATAAAGGTCACATCTAGCAATTTTATAAGCAATATAACACAAACTAATGTTATCCTGCTTATAGGAAAGCTGTTTTTTTTTGTTTTAAAATAAAAATCAATTTAAATTTTAGGTTTGTTTTGCTTTGATTTAATTCTGGCTGTAACAGATTTTGTTTTAATATACCTTAGCAATTTTTTAAGAAAATTCTTCTCTCTATGATTTTTAGGGAAGTAAAGTACAACAAAGTATAAATGTACTTTGTTTCTATTTATTTTCCTTCATAAAAGCAATTTTTTTTTTATAAACATCAGAAGAAAACTGAATATATTAAATTCAGAGTACATGAAATCTAAACTTTTACTTGTGCATCAGTTTTATTAACTAATACCTTATCTTTCATTATCTACTGACACAATTTGGTTTACTGAAAATATTAAAATGGTACTTAGCCTGGTAAGTAATCAAATGGGTTACTGTTAAAAATGCCAAGCACTGTAAATAAGACAAAAAAATGGTTTATGGAGAACAGCAGGCTTCATTCTATATAAAACTGGTAAGGATCTTAATTTCATATAAATGAATTTACAAAAAGGTGAGAATTATTGTTAGTAAAGAATGAAAGGACCATTTCAGTATATTTAGTAAGCAATTTTACCAAGGAAATAATATAAATTCACTTGGATTGATAAAAAGGGAATATGATTTGTCTGGAAAGCATTGAGCCATTTTGAATATGTTGAACTAATCAATCAAAAGGGATCTTACTATGCATTAACACTCTGCCATGGGGTTACTCAGTTGGCAATGGGATGCCACTGTGTGACTGTCACATTTACAATGACATTTCAGGTAGGGTTTTTCTGACAACCCAACAATTGGATGTGTCAAGCCTCCTATCCAGATTTGATTTCTGGGTTTTCCGAAATCTAAAATTGAAAGAGAGGAGACTTTTAACTGTGGATGGGATTAATGTGAGTGCAATATGGCAATCCCCAAAAGAGGACTTTGCAGACTGTTTTCAAAAATGGAAGGGACACTGCAATAAGTGTGTGTGAAATTCCAAATGGATCTTAGTAGGCTACTTTTTTTTTTTCCATCTTCATTATATTTATATGGCTGGAGACTTTCTAGACGGACTGTGTGTAAAGAAACAAGAATCTTAAAACTTTCTTGACTGGGCTGAGAACTTTGTAGCACTTTCTCCTATGTCTTAGCATATCCTTAACATGACAAATATTAAAATTTATCTAAAATTATAATCAACATCTTTGGTAAATAGACTTTGTTGTGCCTTGATCACACAAATAATTTGGATGGTTATTCTACTGAAGGTCAAAGGTCTTATTAAGAGCTTGGGTGAAGGTTGGAGGTTAAATACAGTATAGATCCCTGGATGGCACAGTGTCATCAAAAACTGTATTTGTTTTGGGACTATTTGCCAACTGATACATCTTGTCTTTCTTTCATTACCTCTAAAGAAGCTACAGCAGTGGAGAAATATATATATATATTTTTTTATATGATAAAGAACAAATAGTAAATGTTTGTCAATCTAACAGGTTTCACTTTTATTAAAGCTTCATCAGAGAATGAGATATGGAAAAAAATTTCCAGTAGTTTTGTGTTTGGTTAATATTTTTTTTATATTAATTCAAATCTTCAAAATCAGTTTCTCCATAAATTCAGAACGCCACAAAGTATAGAAATGTTGGTTCAACAAGTCAAATGCATGAAAATGATTAACCAATGAAACTCAACACAAAAACAAATACCATAATTCGTTTTTGCCCATATCTCATTCTCTGAAGCTGTCATAAAAATGAAACGATTGATAAACATTTCCTACCTTGTTCTTTATTGTGTCATTCTGATCCATATGTGATCCCAACTATACATGTATATATCTCATTATATAATTCATGCATAATCATTAAAAAGATCATTTTAGTATAAAGTAGTTTTGCAGAATTACTTTTAAACCTTTAAAATTAATTTCAAGGTTTTTTTCCCTCCATTTGAATGATAACTGAAATTATTTTTGAATAGTATTTCAGTTACAGCATCTGTTTGAAGTTACATTTGATATTTATGATAACTGCCTCACTAGTTAGGCTAGTGGAAGCTATTCAAATCTAACTGCATCTTCACTAACCACCTCATATATTGCCAGGTTCTAACAAGCACAAATAGTATTATTCCGTTTACATATTGTGAAGTGTTTAACTACTATTTCTTTCAGAAGAAAGAATAATAAAGAGCAAGTGAAACCAAAATGAATAAAATACTAGTCAGAAAATGTGTAACTGACAATTGAAAACAATATTATATAACAGTAATATCTCTCAAAATACATAGATTGAATTAAAAACACAGATCACAGCAACTCTTGGTGAGTAAACTTTTGTCTTTCAACTCTTCAGACTTCAAATGCAAGAATCAATCTAGATTGTTCCTATGACTTGAAAGCTGAGGATTGTGAAGACGAAAGTGTTTACCAAGAGTTTCTTCTTTTTTTTAGATTACTCTGCCTTGAGAAATTTATTAATTTTATGGTTTTAAGGCTATAATACTCAATTTAGGCCAGGAGGCATATAACAATATTTATCATAAAATATACACACTCACTATAGATATAATCATTAATGAAGATAATATATACTTGTCATAAAAAGGACCATATCACTCACCAGATGGGCAATTTTACCCAGTTTGCTCCATATAACAATGATCTCTTTACACAGCAAGCTGATAGTAGGTTTTTGATAGTTAAGCAATTGAAGAAATAGTGAATGCTGGGAATACTCTGAAGACTGTAACCGGATCACATAACTTTCAGCTTGGGGAATTGGTCATTGTCTTGGGAATTTTCGGCATTGGTCTTTTTTTTTTTTTAAGGGAGAAGCTCTACTCAGGCAAATGGTAATAGGAATTTATTTCCAATGAAATCTAACCATTTTGTTTTGGGTTTTTCTATTGCAAGATGTTCTTGTGTTGGAAGGTATATTTTTTGTTTGTCATATTGAGGCATGCATGTTTAACAAAATTTAGTAGTAGGCATCTTCAGACATTACAGACTGTGTACTCATCTTAAAGAACACTGACTTTTTTTTTTATCTCTTAGAAATTAACATTTCATTTTTTAAAGTAAATAAATATTTGCAGAAGAGTTTTTAGATAAAAACTACATGTTCAGATTTAATTTAGTGGCTTATCTTTGTTTTTAAATGGATCTCTTTTAGGATGGCTTTGGATTTCTGCCTCTTAATGTTAAAAGTCACTATAAAAATATATGTACAAAGAAAATAAAAGCTGTTTTAGGGAAGAGGAACAGTCTGAATAAAGTTTTTTTTTTTTTAATGTATTTTTGTTCATTTTGTTTTGGAACTGTATGTCTCATCTGGCAGAACAAAATCAGTAATTTGTCACAGGAATTCTAAAGGGAAAAAAGAAACCTGCTTCATCTATAAATCCACTGCAACCCAATACCTCACCCTTAGCAGTTTTCCTTTAGAAGAATTGTTCTTCAATATTTTAAATTTGATACTAATCTCTCTTTTCTTCCCCTTCTGTTAATGTCTGTCTATAGCAATGCAAACAGACATGTAGAGTAAATCATTAATCCATCCTTGGTGAAATTGTCAAAATTGGTTCTTTTATTTTCCATAAACAATAATATTTTACTTCTGTAGAATTTTTTTATAAGTAATGAGATTTGATGTCGAAAATGCAAAATAGGTTAAATGATTTGACAAAAAATTGGTTCAATTACTTCAAAGAAATACCTTAACTAATATCATGTTTATAAAAAAAATATTCATTAACGTGTTAACTGCAGATGATGGGAATTTCACTTATGCCTATCCTATAGATTAACTGAAAATGATAGATATTTCTATCATAATCAAGGCATTAAATATCTTTCCAAACATGAATTTACAAAAAGAGTGCTCAATGGATGCATACATAAGTGGTTAAGAAAGATAAGCAAGATTAAGCTGCAGAAACTAACTGCTAATTGATGTTTTGTGACTGAGGGAATAGTAGCTTTTGAAAACACTGCAATCATAGCCTCTGAAAAACGATGAAGCTTGTTAAAACCAAATTACATCTGCAAAGTGCTGTGGTGATCTTTAAAAGATGAACAATACTTATTGCTATACATGTTACATTTGTCATGTACACAGATTTGATTAGTGAAATCAATATCTATTAGCACTGAGACTGAAAATCTGCCTCCTGACAAGAATCAGACCTGTATTCTCTTAATCTGAGAAACTACTTTTAATCAAAGTGTGCTTTACCATTAGAACACAAAGCCATCACAGCAAAGCAAGGATCAATTCCTCTATTAAGAAGTAGACATTGAGACCATTTGACATCCGTATTTGCTTACTTTATTTTTGTACCCAAAATGTAAACAAAGGAATTAGCAGTTACTGGATTTTTTTTTTTATCCAATATTATTTCTTATAAATAAAAATGAAGAGAGAAAACCAAAGAACCTTTGCAGTTCACAATTATTCCACAACTCAAAAGTATTTGCAATGATAAAATTTGGAAAATAAATTTGTAGAATGCAAATAAAATTAATTTCATATTATAGGTCAAATGGAAAAAGATTATGTTGGACAAATCTTCCAAATATCCATTTTCTGCTATTAAAATATGCATGCTGACAATTTTCAACATATTTAAAACATTACTTTTCTTCATTTGATGCCATGCATGTTTTTTTCTGGTTTGTGCACCTGGGGGTCTGCTGTCCTGTTTTGTTGTACGGTGGCAAGTTCAAAATGTTTTGGAGTAAAAATCACTTCTTAAAATGTAAAGATAGTAATTGTATAATTCTTTGTGCAGACAAAAGTTGCACCTATATGTTCTTTGATTGACTCATCACAGTAATACACATGTGTTTTAAGAATAATCCTCAGCCTTTATCTTTGAGAAATATTTTAAAGCCCAAAGTAAACTTCATTAAATGGCTAAAAATGTAATTATTACTAATTACATTTGTAATCATTTAATAAAGTTTGCTTTGGTCTTTAAAAGTAAAGGGCTTTATCTTTTTGTGTATCTTCAAATATTTCTACTTATATAATTCTTTGAAATGTATAATATTAATTTAAAAATTATATGGTTTTTTATATATATATTATTAATTTTTAAGTTTACATTTACAAAACTGGATTTATTGATCTATAAACTTTAAATGAGTTATTAAATTATAAGTAGATATGCCTCCAAATAGATTTAGTCTAAATGTCCTCTTCAAAATGTTAAAAGTTAGTTTTCACCTTATTTTTTCAAAAACATTTTTATTTTCTTGTGTGGAATCATCTTCAACAGCACAGAAGAAAAAATGTATTCACCAATTCTTGGAGTTGCTGTGTATTTTCAGAAAATGCCAAAAAATAATTATTTCATGCTAAATATAAAAAATGTATCAAGTTATACCTCCAAATACTGATTCTCTGAAAATTTTTGCTATCAGTCACATTGTAATGATTGATTAATAAATAAAAAATATATATTTACACAATTTTCAGTGTAAAGTCTTTTCTTTTTTTTTTTTTTTTTTCCCAAAAATATAAAAGTAACCACTTTTGAAATAAACGATTGTCACTGGTTACATTTTGCTATGATATGAAACTAACTCAATGTTAACAAAATCTAATATTGGATTCAATTTGTGGTAAATTAAGGTTAAGATTTTAAAATTGTTATTGATTTAGTGGTAGATTTTTCAGTATTATTTGCTTTTCTTCAAATAGCTTTCTTTCTACAACTGAAAATTATACAATGTTTAACAAGACTACATGATGTTGATAATTTACTATAGACATTTTTTTTTCTATAGAAAAACATTGCAAATAATGTGCACTAGAAATGCTTCAGTAAATATTTAAATTACATTGTAAACCAATATTTTGTTTATCCCAACATTGTTTTATTAATTTTGTAACAGATGTATTCTTCCTTTTTCCATAAACAGAATTACACATAATTAACCAGAATGAAAACTAATTTTGATTATTTATTAACTGTAAACAAACATTTTCATTTAAATAATAACTTAGCCAAAGCATTGCAAGTAATGTATAAAGGTATATAAACATAAGCACAAAAGCAAAATCTAGAAACAGGGTTTCATTTCTTGATTTTTAAAGGCTATTAACAAGAAAATTGTTAGAATAAATTTCTTTAGATATTAGATTTATATTTTTATTTTTTTTTGAAAATAAAATCTAGAGGGTATAAAATTATGAAAAGATATATAAGGGTGAGATAAATAAGATGGCAAATAATGACTTACTACACTAAAGATGATAAATAACTTCAAATAATCTATCTACATATATTAGTTGGTGGAAACACACTAAAACAGAAAATCAGCATCGTCAGACATACAACAGCTGGTACTTGATCAACATTACCTGGCTGAAATAGTCCGATATTGAAAAATCCGAAACATTTAATGAAGCCAGGAAAACATTGTGGGTAACTCTTGGAACGTTTGAAGAATGTGTGTTGTGAATTAGAATAAGATTTATGGCTCAGCTTATTTAAAAATTTATTTAGAAATAATTTTTTTTTCTTTCCCTTCAGTTACATCTATAACTTTGAAACTTATGTAAATATAAGTTTAGCCCAGTCATCAAAAAATGACAGTAAAATATGTGAGGATTATTAGCTGTTTTCTCACAGGTTATCACCTCTGAGCATGATGGAAGGGAGTATATATGTTAAATGTTTTTATTAGAACCACTTATTATTGTAATATTTTTATTATAATATATTGCTCTACTTTGCATTGAGCAGTTTTAAAAAGTAAATGTTATGAACTGTGGATATTTACCTTATTTGTTGTTATGAAGATATATATATTCTCTTAACTATTTGACATAATTATTGTAAAAAAGCAAATATGTGGCAAGAGCTTTCATAACCAGTAATAAAGAGAATTAACTGAGCCGATGTTGTCTCTCTCCATGAGCATGACAGGAGGAACATATATAATGAAAATAAGTTGGACAAAATTTTTAAAATCTGTTGGTGATATTTTAATATTTTATATTGTGAATATTACAAATATTCAGCTCATCAGACTCAAATTTCTTTTTTAATGAATGGATTTAAGTTATCCAGACGGAAGGAAATCATTTTGTTGCACACACAAAGAAAAAGTTAACAATGTTAAAATCTAAATGCTAATGTCATGGTTACAATAATGATTTTACAAAAAACAAACAGATGATAAGATGACCTTTGGTTGAACATTTTCAAAGGCAGGACAGTAAATTTAGGGACCGTATTTTCCTGCAGTAAGTTGACATTACTTTCTGTGGTAGATTCTTGGTTTGCGTGGTAAGTATATTAAATATAAAGAAAAAGATATGCAATTAATTTTTTGAATTATCTTGTTTTTCTTCCTATATATGGAAAAACTCAAGAAAATTAGCAAAATACCTACTAAGTGTTGTCAACTGACTTATGGAATGATAATGTTGTATATAAGGGAGAGAAAAGGGTTCTGATGAAAACTGGAAAATTGTAAAGTCAGTGACCATGGTTAAATGTAAATGGCAGAAGAATTGACAAAGTTTGTAATAAACAATAGCAAGAAAAGGAAAAAATAATATTAAGCAATCAAAGCAACAGTAATATGTCAAAAAGTTTAGAAAATAACAATTGGTGTTGACGCACAATAACATTCTGACTTCAAGACAAGACAGACTGGGACTGAAGGGGATGAGACCAAGAAGTCTGCCTCTCTTATTTTACTGGCAAGAAAGAAATCCTAGCATGCATTTTTGTGCTTCTGCACATAAATTGGTGGAGGGGAAAGTATTTTGCATTCCTTACTGACATTAACTGTGTCTCACTTAAAATTTTTATAAAATTAAAGATAATTAAAACAAAATTCTAATATATTAATATTTTGACAAGATCTGGCTCTTGGTCAGATGAAAAGGAGGATAGGAATATCACATAAACCTAATGTCTCAGTAACCATTTTTTATCAGAGCTCATATTGCAATCTTTGATGCTAATAATTTTCTCAAGCATTTTTTTCTGGAGCTCATAATGCAATTTTTGATGCTAAAAATGTTCTCTACTACTCCATATTACTGGTTCCCATATTATATTCATTTCCATTTTTGTGCGCTGATTCCTTAAGTTTACCTAGTTTCCAGTGGTGATCTCTATCAATTATTTCAACTTTACCTCATCGAGGGCAGTGAACATATTTCTCCCTCTACCTGATTTTTCTATCACTCCTCATGTCATGGCCTTGTGTTGTTCTTGCAGCCTGTTTCTCCTTTATATTTCTTTCTACACCTACATGAATTGATGTTCATAATGTCACAGATACAAGAACAATAATGCCTTCTACCAAACTGTCAGACTCTTATTCTTCTCAATAGAAAAAAAACATCACCAAATGCATGCACACACACACACATATATAAATATATATGTTTTTATACGTGATACCAAGATAAGGTTCACTGTGTTTGCTCTCTGACGATCCAAGTTCAAAACCAAGAGTGAAATTTTATAGGCAGTGACTTTGGTGCCAGAGCACAACCTCTGCATGATTTCACTACATTTTTGATATCTTGATCCATTTTTGGCCAATAAGTATGACACCTCATAAAAGATTTCATTCTAGAAGTTCCTGGATGTTCTATGTGAAATTCTTTTAGCATACATTTTTGCAGTGATGTTGATATCACAATTCTTTCAGCATACATAAGTACATTATTGCATAATGAAAATACATTATTTCCAGTTATACTTTTTCTGTAAATTTTAATTTTGTCTTCATTTTCATTATAAAGTCATCCATTTTTGCGACTAATTTTTTATTTCCTCCAATGTTATGGGCAGTTCTCTTACAGTATTGTATAATACATTGTTAATTTCTTTTTTGGCCCTTATTGCTGCAATTATTATGTCCTCAAGTGGTTTGCAGAATTTTGGTATTAGTCTACATAATCCATTAGCATGACTTAATTTTTTTTAGATGGTTGGGCATTATGTACTTGTGAAATGTCTTTTTCCCCAATCCTTGTAGTATCAAATTTTAGGTTTATAATACATTGACACTTTTCTGCTATTCTGGGATCCATTTCTAATTTAGTGAGTATTTCAGCATACTTATTAGAAGTTAAGCCCTGCACAAATATGAAGCATTTAAATAAATCCAGAGTTAATTCATTTGACTTGAACTTCTCACATTCGATTCATGACTTCTGTATAAGTGACAAAATCTTCATGGTTGCACTTTACTAAGTTGAGACATTGTCCACGTGTATTAAATAATTTCTGATAGTATTACAACAGTTCAATCAAAATTTATTTCACCTGTTTTTCATGTTCAGCAGGGGACAATTTTCTTAATAAATGAACTTTTCATCATTCCAATGCAAACAATTCCTTTTTGAAGATCCGTTTGTATCTTCTATAATAAGCTGAAATGTTATCCCTTTGTCAGAATTGTATGCAAATTCGTTAAATGAATTAAAACAACATCTGGTGTGAATAAATCTGGAGTTTTTCCCTCCATAGTTTTAGTAAATATTAAAAAACTTCTGTTGTAGTGTCACCATTTGAATCATGATAGCTTTTAGTTCTTCCATTTTCGTGTACTCTGCTAAATATTTTGTAGATTAGTTTTTGAATAACTTTGCATAGTTATTGCTTTGTAGTCATGCAAATATGATATCTTTGGTGAAGTGTTAAATGTTACTGAATATCCTATTACATGTAAGAGAGGTTTTTTATGTTTCATTTTAGTTCAATGAAAACTTGTCACTTTGTAATGTCATAGAATAATGAAGCTTTCAAATAATACTGTGTCAGACAATTATTGTTGTTCTCAAGACTGATCCCCCACACATTATATATATGAATAATTATAGTCTTAAGGTGAGCTATATTTATAGGATAAAATGCTCAATAGCAGAGATAGCGTGTATGTAAATATAAAATAGTGAACATTGACGTCAACACACAGAAGTGACAGACTGTTTCATGCTAAGCACAATCATCAGGCCAATATTTATTTTTGTATTTCTACAAAAAATGTGGCATAAGGCCAAATACAGGGATGGGGAAGGCTGGTCTCCATCTTGTCTTAACGTTAAACTTAACTAGTCACAATCATTGACCCAAGTATGCCACAGTATTCCTTTCACCAAAACAATGCTTTCTTACTTACCTTTCTTTTGATGTCCACCATAATACAACAGTGTCTTCATGAAGTCCTAACTAAAAACCCAATATATACAATGTGGGGGGGGGATTGAATAACAATATAAAAAACCTCAATGAATATTTACAAGACAAAACAAACTATATACTAGAAACTAAACAAAAACATGTTAGTAATGAACCCCCCCCCCCCGTCCCACAAATTCTATCATAAATTATTCCAAACACAAAAACAAATACGAAAGGCGTCCTGCACCCACTAGAGAATTGACATATCTGGTCACCTAAACAGGGAGAGGGAAGGGGAGTTAAACTAAAAAGAAAGAAAATGGGGGCAGAAATGAAAGGTGTCGATGAGCAATCAAATCCTAGCTAATAATAAATTATAAAATACAACTCAAAACAAAAATCAAGCCTAAACTTGTCTACATCAGGGAAGGGATACTAATGTTCAAAAGCCTCATCCCTAACCGGCATCGAAATGTCACTCCAAGACAGCTCCTCTCACTCGGCACAATCGCGCAAGATGTACCCACCTTTTGCCGAACTCTGATGGACAGAGCCGCCGCCTTTCCATCCTAATCTGATGCTTAAAGTACAAGATCATTTGGGAAGAGGTGAACTTCTCGTCCCCATAGAGCTCTTTCTGACGCGTTCTCCATATCACGACTCTCATAACTCCCAGCAAGCAAAACAACACATAGTGCTCAGCCTTCGTCAGTGGCGGTAGCACATTGCTACAGACAGAACTGGCCTTGAGGACAAAGAACTTTCCGCGCAGAATGCGAACCATAGGCTCAAACCCGGATAAGCCTATCATACGAATAAACTATCGAATGAAAACTTAGACATTCTACGAGCCCTACGTCGACTCTCTTAACTATAACTCGGTCGAGGTAACTAGAACGTACCACTGTAGCCGAGCCGCCACTATTTGTCCAAGTCCACACTATTTCCTGTATTTGTGGCATATCCTTGTATAGATTTTGACATAAGTCTACAATAACTGGTTCCGTCAAGGTTCTTTGCCCGACCAGGTTTCCAGGGGTGTGATCACGCTGTAGAAAAAGGTGACGGGTGTGAGGTGTTTAGACGATTGCAGGCTCATAACTCTGCTAAACACAGAGTTAAAGATTTAGACCAAGATCCTGACTGAGCGCTTTCAGACATTTGCCGAGATTCTGTTGGGACACGATCAGACTTGTTCTATGATGGGACGAACAATTCGTAACAACATGCATGATCCTAGAGTGTATAGAAGACGACGAGCAAGCAGTGCTGATTAATTTGGATCAGTCCGAGGCATTTGATAGGGTCTTCCATCGATATCTGGCAGCTGTCCTGCAGACCGCGGGATTCGAAGCCGATTTCTGCAAGAGGATTAGCCTACTGAATCGCTACCCCAGAGCTGTGTTACAGGTGAACGGAAAGCGGTTGGGCGCTAGATTAGGGTTCATCAGGTTTCCAGCTATCGCCCATACTTTTCACTTTGGCATTGGAGCCCCTACATCGCCGGATAAAGGACGGGGCGTGCATTCCGGTCCTACGTGGAATCGCCATTCCTGGTGGGGCTCGAGCCAAAATTTCTGCGTACGCCGATGACTTATCCATTTTCATGTCGTCCCGGGACGACCTCGAGGTGGTACAGAAGGCGCTTGAACGGTACGAAAAGGTAACCGAGACAATTCTTCCGGCTTGCGGTTAGGTGCCTGGAAGAGCGTTGCTCTCCAGGGGCCCTTCAGTTGGACTGACGGTCCAGTTCGCATTCTTGGAGTGGGGTTCGGGCAGGATCTCCAGCTGGAGAAAAATTGGTCGGAGGTACTGGCAAACTCGGAGCGTTGAGCTCGTTTTGGCTTTGGCAGCGGTTGTCCGTGAAAGGCAGGGCTGAGGTGTGTGTGTTACATACATCTTTTACCTCGGTAATCCCTCTTTGTAAAGACGGTAGGAAGGCGATTGAAGCGCTTGTTGTTCGACTTCTTGGGGAGTGGACGCAAGCATCAGGTCAACAAAGAAGTCTGCGTCAAAGGAAAACTGGGAATGTCAACCGACACGCCTCGAGGTTGGCTTTCTTACGTCGCATCTTGACAGAGGATTCCATTTTGGAGAGAACTATCAGGGAAGCTTTCTCTCCATGGATATTTTTTATCTTCAATCATATTCTTGACCGTTGAAACATGAAATCAATTCTTTTAGTCAACCATTGGGAGTCGGAGAAAAATATGTGAAGAAAGAAAGGAAAATTTCTGACACAATTCTTTTTCACGCTTCATTTTTTTATTTTTCTCATATTATGAAAATCAATATTTTTCGACAATTATTTATCTCGACTCATATTGTCAAATAATCAAAAAATCTTTCTAAAAACAACAGCAAAAAATAACTATAATTATTTTTATTTTCAAAAATAAAATAAATCAAAATTTATCTGGTATAACACTTGTGGGGGATTTGGTATTTGCTGGGTTGTATGTTGATTATTTCCCCCACAAATACAACACTCTATTTTGCAATCGCGCAAAGTGAAGGAATAATTTACAACGGACATTCAAACAATTTATTACGTGACAAAATAAAATGGTATGTAGAAACCAACAAAATACATGATTCTAAAATTGCCTTTTTGAGAAATATAAACTTGGCAAGAAGTTAATTTTTGTCCAAAAACGTGTATGAGTTTGCATTAGCAAAGTCTGTAAATAAGCCTTTCCTACTTACATTCAGTTGGCGGCAGCGTGTCGCGTTGCTGAAAGAAAGTTTCGTCGGCTTTTCTTTTAAGGTCCTTGGAGCGAGGTCACGAACTTTTGGCATGGAAGAAATGACATGGCCGGCAAAGTATACGGTGTCATGCGGACTTAATGGCCTGTTGGGTGACTGACCTTGCTCTCTAACTCTGTGTGTATTATATACATTAATAGGGGATCAACTAATCTTCCTAACATTAGGGTGTGAAAACATTTACTGACCAATCAGATTTATTATTTTACTATTTTGTTTGGGGCCTAAATATTTTTGTGTTAATTTACTTCCAAGCCTATTTTCCTAGAATGTTCTTATTCTAAGTTTTTAGCTGATTGGTTGAGAAATATAAAAATGTAATCTAAATTCTACTGCTGTTTTGATCCAATTTCTCTAGAATGTTCTATTGTGTTTTTCTGTTGCTTATTTTAATAAAAAAATATGTATCCCATACACTCGATGCATTGTGGTTTTTGAAAGATTATTTCTAAAGAAACGTGAATCATTAAGCAAGTCATTAAATTTACTTAATATCACCGTTCGTCGTTAGTGGCTCAGTGGTATGCTGCTAGATAACGTCTATTTCGATGCAGTTTCGATTCCAGGTCTTGGAAGATTTCTCTTTTATTTTATTATTACAAATAATCTTCAGTTTATAAGCGCATAAAATGAGTGTATCCAGTGGGTAGTTCCCCTGGTGGGGTAGCGGTAAGATCTATGTAAATGGTTTCAAGCAGTAAGCGTTCGAATACTGTAAGAGTCCATTCTACAGGTCGGACGCTAAGAGCACAGATTGATAGGTACAACGTTTGGGGTGGTGGGGGGCTCATTTATTAATGGATTCGGTTTTTTTCCGAATCCATTAATGAATAGTCTTCGTCGCCTTAAGCAGGCGTACTTAAAGATCAGTGTTGACCAGAGGCAGGCCCCTTTTACCCAGGTTTTAGCATTTGAACTACTTTTCGAAAGTATGTTACTTAACGTTTATTAGAATGACTTTATCCATAACACCACATACTTCTTTAGCCAGGCTTTGTGGTGAATCCAAATCATCTCTGAGATGCTTCTCTGCCCGAAGAAAGGTATGAAATTGAGTAAATAATACTGTGAGATGCCTAATACCTTAAATACATAATAAAAACAAAATGGCGTCTTAAATTGCTTTAGCCAATCAGATTTAGTTTGTCGGTGCGTGGCCCGAGCTTTCCATTTCTGTTTTTCCTGCACCAACGTTATGGGTAAGTCCCTTACATTTTCACGCCACGTAACTGCCATATTGTTTTAACAAAATTAAAATTGTGGAGTTTAAACTGATTGATATGTTAAACATCAACTAAATCGCTGAAAAAGCAGCATAGTTTGAAGAAAGAAAAATCTTTGAAATTGACAAAAAATATAGTTTTGCAATGAACTATTTTTTTTTTTGTCCTCGGCTCCTCAAATTTAATTTAATGTGAATGTAGGTGCTGAAAATCATAATTTTTACAAAAATGTATTACCCAAAAAGTATGAAACTAATCTTTATAATTGCACTTCAAAATTTTCACGTTAAAGTTTGTTTTTATTAAATTTGGAGAATTATCTTGTGTGTTCATTTTCTTAACTAATGTTTGTGAAATACGTAATATTTTTTTTTTAACAAAAGAAAATAAATTTGATTAAATTTAGTAGTTCCAGTAAGCAAAATACGCTACTATATTTGAAATAGATAAATAAATTCCAAACAATATAATTTCTGCCATTTGAAATTATGTTTGGCCCATTTTTTTTAATGAAAAAACTGGAAAATATATGCTTCACACGACTAAAGTTTACGATATTTTCACTTAGTATTAATGATTGAATTTTTTTTATTTTATTGTACTTTATTTTTTTACACATCTCCGACTTCATAGA
The DNA here is from genome assembly GCA_037127315.1 of Ascarosepion bandense. NCBI lineage: Eukaryota > Metazoa > Mollusca > Cephalopoda > Sepiida > Sepiidae > Ascarosepion > Ascarosepion bandense. Next base: position 1,105,182 of record JBBBDQ010002188.1, read on the forward strand.
AATATTTATATTCTTTCGTATTTTGAATGATTCTTAATTTTCAAATTATTTAAGCTGCTAGCAATTTTCTTTCTACATTTTTATTAGGAATAAGTTGTAAACCCATCTCATGTAAAGAATAATATTGTTTGTATTTTAAATGTCCCTAAATTACTTGGAAATTTTAACTCTTCCCTGGTACTGGGTATGACCGTAAACTGCGTTCAGCAGCAAGGCCTTGGATTTGAAGGTTGTGAAAATGCTATGAAAAATAATACCAACAGAAATAAGTTACTTGAAGGAAAAATTATTACCGGCAATACATTTGACATTCAACGAAACCTATATTACATAGAATGTATTCTATTCATACAAATCTATTGTAAAAATTACGTCGGTATTAAATGACCCATTGTGGTTGATATTCCGTAAAACAAGATAATCAGAATCCCATCTTCGTTGTATTTTGGATGACTATTAATTTTCACGTAATTTATACCGTTAGCATTTTTCTCTCTAAAGTTTAATTATGAGATAAATGGAAAACAAACTTCAGGGAAAGGTTAATATTTTTTTTTATTTTAAATGACTCTTTCCAAGTAAATGTAAATCTTTAAAAGTGACAAGAGTAGACGTTGTGTAAGTATTTGTTTGTTTGATAGCTCTGCATTTTGTGCTCAGATGTAGATTGAAATTGTTTAGAAAGCCAAAATTAGGGTGGAAGAAAAATTTATATTATCACTCCCCCCACTTCACATTATCTCTATATATGTTACTATTTACCACCATAATCCAATAGAGACGTTCTACATTGTTATTAATAAATATTTAACAACAAAACTTTACATAGAAAAGATAATTTTCTTTATGAATAAGATTAACGGAAGCCCAACTTCATATAAAAATTAATGTTCTTTGTATTTTAAATGACTGTAAATTTAAATTATGAAAAAGATAAACTGAACCCAAAGTTCATGAAAATATTAATATTTTTAATTTGAAATGAAACTTAATTACCAAGTAAATTAAACTGATAGCAATTTTCTTTCTCACTTTTCATTATAAGAAAAACAGAAACTCCAAGTAAATCTTAATGTAGTTTGCAATTATCTTTCTGAATATAATTTCGAAAATTCAGTGAAGCATGAGACGAGAGATCGTACTTAGTAGAGCAGACACTTACACTGCGATCTATTGATTGAGACTCAGTCTTCCGGGTGAGATAGCCAATGCCGACTTGGTCCACCGTGACTGTCGGCGGAAAAGTGCCTGTTATTTCGTTTTTAGTTTTTGCATTTTTTCTATCTGCTTTTTTCTGTAATTGGAGTTTATTCCCGTAAAAAAAAAACTTGCGCAAACTACGTTGCGTCAGTTAAGCCAAGCTGCCAGCTCCGTGGCAATCGGTGATGAGACGCCAAGCCGACGACCTCTCGCAGCCGTGGTGAGCCAGCGAATCGCACAAAACTCGGAAAAATGAAGAAAGAAACACTTTAATTTCTTCACCTGACCAATGTAATGAAACCAATGTTTACAAAAAAACGCAATGGTTGTTACACGAATTAGCTTTGCTGATATAGGTTGGCAGGTGGGTATGCGAGCTGGCGTAGCCTACCAAGCGCTGCAGCCGGCTCTGTGGCAATCGGGCAAAGTTATTTAAACTGTTACCAATTTTCTTTCTAAATTTTAATTGTGAATAAGATAAACGGAATCCCATCTTACTGGAAAGATTAACATTTTATTTTTAATGAATCTTAATTTGCAAGCACTTTAAAACTGTTAGCAATTCTCGATCAAAATGTAATTATATAATAAACGGAAAACGGATATCCAACTTCATGTGAAGATTAATATTTTTTATATTTTTAATTACTTGGAAATTATAACTATTAGCTGGTCCTAGGTATGACCGTAAACTGCGTCCGGCATCAAAGCCTTTGATTGTGAGGAGCAAGAAACTTCTCTTAATAGTTGACTCCCAAACCGTGGTCAAAATGCTATGAAAGCATTTAACAACAAAACTTGGTTCAAGGAAAAAAATATTACCAGCAATACATCTGACTCTAAACGAAACCCACTTTACATAGAAAGTATATTCTATTCATACAAATCTATTGTAGAAATTTCGGCGTCATTAAATTATCCATTGAGGTTTTTATGCTGTGAAACAAACCAATCTAAAATGATATGAATAATTAAAATTTAGAAAGAAAATTGATAAGTTAAACGAAAACCTCAACTTCCTGTGAAGTTTAATCTTTATTGTATCTTTAATGACACTTAATTTTCAAGTAATTTAAATTGTTTGTAATTTTTTTTATCATAAATAATTTAAACGGAAAGCCCAACTTCATGTAAAAATTAATATTCTTTTTATTTTGAACGAGTCATAATTTCCAAGTAATTTAAAATTTTAGCTGATCCTGTGTATGCGTCCGGCAGCAAGGCCTCAAGTTGTGAGGAGCATGAAACCACCTATTCATTGCTGTTGTTCCCAGGTCCACCCTGACCTGGAGTGGTAGCACCTGTTAGAGCCCCAGCTATGGGTAAATAGAATTGTGACATCGGTTTGGGTTTTACTATGAAATTATTTAACAAAAAGACGCGATGGAAAAACATTACCAGCAATACATCTGACTCTCAACGAAACCCACTTCACATAGAAAGTATATTCTATTCATACAAATCTATTGTAAAAATTTCGTCGGCATTAAATGACCCATTGAGGTAGTTATACCGTAATAACAAACAAACTAATTTAAATTGTGCATAAGATAAACGCAACCCCAACTTCAAGTAAAAGGCTATGAAAGTATTTGTCAAAATTTTTTTGAATGAAAAATGTAATAATAAAAATATTGTTTTTTTTTTACCAATTCCTTATTTCCTCAATTTCATTAATTGTGGCTGTCAGGTACTTGGATGCATAAGTTTTTAAAAATGTATTACCCAAAAACTATAAAAATATCTTTATAATTGAACTTTAAAATTTTCACGATTGAAGGTTCGTTTTTATTCAATTTGGAGAATTAGCTTTTATAGTCAATATATATCTAATGTTTGGTAAGTACGTAATGGACCATTAAAATGGTCTTACTTTAATTATTTTTCTTTTAATGGGCAAACAACAACTATCAAAATTTGATTAAATTAACTAATTCCAGTAAGCAAAATACACTGCTATATTTAAGACAGAAATTATATTGATGGAAATTTATTTATCTCCCACTTAAAATTTTGTTTGGCCCATTATTGTATGAAGAAATTGGAAAATGTTTCTTCCACACGACTAAAAACTGAATAAAATAGTTTATAGTAAAATTTATTATTATCTATCACTTAGTATTAATATTATGATTGAATTTTAAAAAAATTGTCCTACTATATAACCAAATGGGGAGTCGTAACATTTAATTATTTCTTACAAATATCTTTAAAAATTGTCATTTTAATGAAAATTGGGCTACTTATTCATAATTGAATGATATCATTTCTGAAGTAATTATTATTCAGAAAATCTTGGTTAAAATCATTCTTTTGACATATGTTACCCCCACCTCAATCAATTTCGGAAATGTCTAGAAATTCGCCATCGTTTCCTCCAGAAACCTAATAAAAAAATAAATTCAGAAGTTATTGGGGAATGCTAAACTGACATCTTTTTTTCCCCTAAATTAGCACATTCTGCGAAAACAAAAATGCAGTAAGACCCTTTTTTTTTTTTTTTATTTGTACGGATGGCCGTATATGATATTTATCATTGAAAGTTCACGTGAATCAAAGGCTGCCCTCCTTACAGGAAAAAATTCGTTATAATAAATATTCGTCTTCAGTACCCATTTTTTAAAAAATTTCCACGTGTTACTGAATTACCCAACAACAGGTTTTAAATTTTTAAAGTAATTTACTTAGTTTCATCACTTTTTTTTACTCTAATTCTGAATATAGGTACCTTACAGAAATTGAAAAGCTTTGCTTTTCTTGAACATTTCAATAACTTTTTTGCTAATCCTACAATTGGAATTATAAATTTTTTAATGTAAAATAATATTAAAAGAAAGTTTTAAATTCTTTTAATTTTTATTTATTCAGAAAGCATAGTCAAACGTATGGCTATAGAGCTAACTAAAAATCTATAAAATTTTTTGACGGCTTCCGTTTCTGATTAAATCATTCTTCACCTCACATGACTACCGAGATTAAGAAACGCTTTTATCAATATTTAAGACAGTAAGCAAAAAAAAAAATACCTTTATCTCATTTGAAACATGTAAGTTTAAATTTGCTAATTTGAATAAATTAGCAATTCAGTGAAATATATTTTATCTGTGTAAGATTTATGAAAAAAAAATGAAGATTTCAATCAATAATATTTCGGTTTCAAATACACCAGGGTATTTTGTTTTATTCTCTTGTCTTTCAATAAAAGAGGGATAGTATGAATCGATCCCCGATTTTATGTACAGATTCATCTTTTCGTATTTTGCATTCCAAGTTATATATACTGTCAGTTGTTTTATTTTGAAATGTTAATGATACATACGATATACCGTTCCCTAAGATTAATCTTTTATTGAAGGTCTCTTAACTTCCAAGTAAAATAAACTGTTAGCAGTTTGCTTTTTAAACAGTTAATGATAGAATAAACCGATGCCCGGCGTTGCTCGAGTGTAATGAAAGCTTCAAAATTAATCCATTGCCCTGGAGCTCAGACTCTTTCGACAGTATGCAATGCAAAAAGAAAGGATGCATCTTTTGTCCAAAAGACGCCGCCGCAGTGGGGGTTACTCTCAAAAAATCCTTATCACATTTTGCTATACTGGAGGCTGCTGGTTTTGGACCAACGACTTCTTGTCCATACAGCTTTGCGGGGACGCGCTCGACTAATGCGGCGGGTTGAACGAATCAGACACAGAGGTAAACACCTTTCCTTTTATATATATATATATATATATATATATATATAGAGAGAGAGATATTGGGTGAGAATCTGATAAAAAAATTGTGGATTTGCATAAAGGACATACAGACACATACAAACATCTTGCCTTTTATATATATAGAGATTAATTTCAAATTAGGTGCCGTCACTTTTTCGCAGGAAAACTGCATAGTGTAATGAAAAAGACCACAAACTTAACGAAAATAAAGTTTATCGTCAAAATGTTTATATTAAGATGAAAGACCAAAGTATTTTTTAATCCTTTTTAACACGTTCGAAATTTTGTTAAAAACCTTGTTTTCTGTACGTCATCACTGTGGCTAACTTTTAACATTGACCTTTTTGCGCATGTTTTCCTATGGAAATTCTTGTAAGAATCCAAATTTCAGGGCTTATTGACAAATGAATGAAATTATTTTTTATATAGTTTTGTAATTTGATTGAAGCATTCAGGGTATAGATTAAAAGCTCTCCTTTCATTCTAAAAATGAGACCATTATCTTGAAATATTATTAATAAATAGGTAATACCCAACAACTCCACTGCTGTCCTTTATTTTTCATAACGCATTGTGATAGCCTTCAAAACACCTATTTTCTACATGTTTCTTTGTAGATTGTAAATAACCTACATTTTTTTTTCAAATTTGTGCTATTTAATTGAAAAATAATGAATCTGATAAAACTATGACATTGCTGAATTAGAAAAGCTTTTAAGGACATAATTGTTTGAAGAAATAAAATTTATACAAGAATTTTTACATTTTGGGTTGCTCTTTTTGCTGATGACCATGCATTCGGTTTATTTGTAGTCCTTTTTTGTCACTCTTCAGCTACCTTTCTATAAGAAGGCCTTGTAATTTTCTTTCCGTGTCTGCAATCAGCACTGTATCATGTGCTTATGTTATGGTGTTCAAATTGTGGCCTTCGGTGAAAGGACTCATACTTGTCTTACGTCCCTTTCTATCTTTGAAAATCAGCTGAATTCGTTATCACTCCGTATGCAGGTATTATATTATATTGTTATAATACTGTAAAATTCTGTACTGGGCTATTCATTGGATGTGGAAACGAAATTTATTATATGTGCCTTGGCCTTCCACATCTCCTTATTCCTAGTGGCTCTTAGCACGCTTTTTCCTGTAACCTCCCGTTCTGTCATATGTTATACGCTGCCTTCCTTCCGCATAGCATATCCCAGGAACTTCAGTTGTCTTATCCTGATGCTCAATATTAATTTCCTTTTCACGTAAAATAACAGTTTCAGGTTACAAACGATATCACCGTATCTAAAACAGACATAGGTTTTGAGTAATAAAATATGTAAAGATTATGTTCCACGTGTCGAGATAAAATACTAATGGTAATGCATGATATCAATCAAATTAAAACTAATCGATGCATCTTGGACGCAAAAAAACTGGCCAAATTAACGTTGTTAAAAATCACAGTTCCAAACGTGGTATGAGCGATCGCCGTGTCCAACACAGATATTTGTGGTAATGCGTGATAAAAATAATTTAAAATAAGGGATGCAAAACTACACATAGAAGAAAATAAGTTCCAGGTGACAAACGTGATAGCTCCATTCAATATCCATCGCCGTTTCTAAAACAAAAAAATCATGCGTGATAAAATATAATAAAGTTATCATATAGATTTGCTCTTGGAAAACTATACGTCTGTAACAATAAAACAAAATACAAAAGGACGTCGCTGCGAGAGAAAAGGTAAAAAAAAAAAAATAAGCGTCACATGAATTTGTAGCTGAAAATCCCAGTTCCGACTTACATACGTATTACCGCCAATTACGAACGATCGTCGTGTCGAGAAGATATTTTAATGAAAGCGCGTGGTAACGGTTCTGAAGGATCGACATGTAGGTACTAATTAGCTAGGTAGAACAGATTCCGTATTTAAAGTAATCGCAACGACACAAATTAACTGTCATATCAATTTGTAGCTAAAAATAACATTTCCACTTCACAAACGTGATAACGCCATCTACGAGCAATCGGCGTGTAGTGGACAAAAACTAAACGTAATGCGTGATAAAATATGTACAGGTATACGTAAAGATATTAGAAGCATTAATACACGAAAAAGGGGAAAATTATTATTCAACAAGATAAAGACGTCACAGCGCTATAATTTATAACCAAAAACATAATAGTTTCCACGTTATAAAAGTGATACAACCATTTACGAGCGATCGCCGTGTAGGGCACAGATATTATTAGCAATCCGCAATAACAAACAAATTATAAGTAAAAGATGGAAAAAGCTACAATACAAAAAATTCACAGTGATATAATAGGAAAAAACAGTCATGTAGATTCGTCTATGAAAAAAGTTCCACTGAAAAAAAAGAGCTGGAGCCATTAATTTCCGGTTACTCAACGTTTCCAATCAGAATATATTAACTACGTGCGCCTGGCCTAACCTTGTTGTTGACCATAGCAGTCATTCTGTACATACGTTTGCCAGATTTGCAAATAAAATTAGGCTTGAATTATTAAATCCTCATCTTCATTGTCCTACATACGATATTGCTTTGACTACCTCGCTACAAAGGTAATTCGTGATAAAATTAAGGTGTCAGATGAATTTAACTTTGAAAATATCCTTTCCACGATAAAAAGCTAAGTAAGCATAGACATTCGTAATCGTAAAGTAAAAAGATAGTAATAAAAATCGATCGGCCAAATCATTTTTCACATGTTATATATTTGTTGTTTGTACTAGAAGTTAATTGGCTTTTAGCTAAGGATTTATTTCTGGATATTATACTGTAAAATTTGATCAATTGCTCCATACACAGACGACGTCTATCTCTTTTACAAACCTGATTTCACGATCTTTACTTGAGTAAAATAACTGTTTTTTAAAATGCAACTAAAACGTCTGTTTTGCGTGACACATCTACTTTGAGAGCAAATGTGGTTAATTTTAATTTAGTAATCTGCAAGAATGTCACTAAATAAAAATCATAATATAGGTATCAACAGGAAATATCTATAGCTACATTAAACATGACATGAACGAAAGTACGACAATAATAAAAATATAAATGGCCATAGACAGTAAGACCGTAAACCAGGACGTTAACTACATTAAGAAGCACAAAATTATGGCGGGACTGAATTCCAAGAGGAATAACTTTAGGTAATACCTCCCTTATAATATTTGTTTCATTATCAATATGATAAAATCATCTTCCTTTGTCCCTTTAGTTTGCCAACTAAATTCTAAGAAAAGAAACTCTGAAAGTTTCTAAAATTTAACATTTATAAAAATAACTTCAAAAGTGTCTTAATGTAAGGCAGATAAGTTTCAGTTAAATAGTTTCAGTTTGATAGTTAAACAGTAATTGCCATTGGATTGACTAGGTGGTATAGCTTGAGATTACAAAGTTCTTTTATTATTATCGTCTATGTCGGACATGTCTTTAAAGATAGTGGGAGAAACAAGGTTGATGATTAGATTCGGTTTCATTCTGGCTTCAAGTATTTCCCATGGTGCTACGTTTTTAGTAAAATAAATTGTGGTTGTGAGAAAGTTCTGAGTCAGTGAAGCTTTATTTTACTAAAAATCTACTACGGTATTGAAACGTTCAAGAAAATGGCTGTCTACATCATCGAGAACTAGCGGTTTCGTATAAGGTGACAGTATTTGTTTCTTGGAAATACTATGAGTAAAAAAAAAATGACAATATTTTAAAATATGGCTAACGAAACATTAGTAAAGATTAACTATGTTCATCGTTCATAACATTTGACGTACTATCGATTGACTAACCGATGGCAGATATCATATATGACAATATTCGTAAATCCAACTCCACATTAGACACGTCCAGAGTACCCACAGTCGATATGCTGAAGACGATCACGGAGTATATATACCAGGTTCATGCGATTGCCTAAGATATCTCAAAGACTTTTGGTTATGGTATCACATGACGCTTGCCTGATCTAATGCAATCTTTCCAATCTAACCGCTTAACTAAGGTCATCCTAAATGGGCATGCCTCTACATAGTACTGTACAAACGCTACTGTCCCGCATCGATAAAAAAGCCGGCGAGGCGGACAAACACAACGTCGCTGCTGTCTGTTAATCATCACAGGCAATACACAGCGACTCCCCCGCTGTTCATATAAAAAAAATCTTACCATTGAAGCCCAAACAAACCATTCTTTAATACAGCAAAAGAAGTCCTAGAAATGCCGTGAAACAACACATCGTCATTGAATGCAAGAATTTTGAAATAATCAGATCCCAGTACTATCAGGTGAACAATTTAGAAAATCTTTTTAACACTATCCAAATATAAGATATACTAAATGTTCTGAAAACTTTATGTGCACATTGATCTAAATGTATTTTCAATGACTTAATATCAAAGTAATGTACAAATTTTATCGCTACGTGTATTCAGAAATTAATATTGCAATTACTGAATGTACAATATACATGTAAGAGAAAGACATCCTCACTTAGCATTAGTAATGTTAAATCATATTTTACTTTGAATGAAAATTTTTCGAAAGAAGTAAACAGCTGTGATGACAGCCACTTAGAAAACCAATGCTATCTGGTCATATTGCTATCCATAGCTGTAGAATTGGCAACCAAGATGAGGACAAATCCGAATGCTGTTAATAGTGTCAGTAGAACATCATTTCTGAAATAGACACAATTCCCCAACAAACGTTTTCAAAATAGTGTCAGCGGTTGTATAAAATAGGGTTTCATAAATAAATACTGACACTCTTTCATATTTCCAATGCAGTTTTTCTGATAGCTTCAAATTTCTAAACTAAAGAGATGAGAATGTCAGTCTGAGATTTCCAGTAGATGTCGACGCTAAATGAGGGAGCCAAGTTCAAATTCCAGTTGCATTCACTCTACGCACAGATACCTTTTGAAAAGGTATTAATCCATTACTTCTCTCTACTTATGGGTTAAATAATAGGAAAGATTTGGCTTTATTGCCATTTACCCAGTCAGTCATGTCTCGAAAGAGACACTATAGCCAAAGCGTATATCACGTATTGCACTTGACTTACTGAATTTAAGCAACACAATATTTAAGTGATGCACAAAATTCCAGTTGTTGTGAAAGCTTTAGAAATACCAAGTCATCTGATCGTTATTTAATGTCAATTTCATTTCTTATGTCTATTTATATTTGAAGTATTTTTTATGCTCATATGAAATAAATAAAATGCCTACTATAACTGCTTAAATCTATTGGAATCTGCAAGATATTCATCACTGAATTCCAACGTAAAGAGAACTGAGAAAGAAAATTACACCCAATGAGATAAGGCATAAATTCAGCCCTCCAGAATGGACTTGCATAACTCATTATAACTTTAAATTTTCATAATGAAAATAGCTCTGCCAAATACTTGATCTGTGTCCTTCAAAAAAAAAAAATTAGTGTAGATACGTCCACTCACTTTCAATACCTAATTTTAAAAATATTACTTCTTCTCCAATAATTTAATATAAACAAACTGCGGAGACTTCAGATGTGTAAATAACTTCCTTACATTGTTTTCTTAAAAAACTACGTGTTTTTTCATTATCCGTAAATACATCAGCTACTATCTAACCACAAATAAATTGCTTTATTTCTTACCCTTTTGATGTGACCAAATACGTAACTACACCCAAATTTTTTACAAGTTATTACATTATGACTTTTAACAATTGAAACAGTGTCAACAGTTGGTAACACATAATTATAAGTCACAACTGTCCAAAAGATTTTAGTTTTATTGAATTACATTTATATGTATATTCAGGGATTTCTTTATAATTGTAAAAAGATTTGCTAACCAAGTACTGAAAATGTATCTTATAAGTTCTGTGTTTGTTACACCTAAATTTTGAACAAGTTTGTAAAAATAAAATAATTGTCCGATTGTCATGCAATTGAGGAATTATTCACAAATTTTGTTTTATTACTTAAATACATTTTATACTTTCAGTCTTTTCTCAATAATTATCAGATTATCTTTTGTATATTGCCACCTTTACACACTGTCAATAGGTAAGAGTAATAATCCAATAATTTTTAAATTCTGTATTATTGCTATAAAAACTATTTGGGTTACTATGTAACTAATGCATTTCAGGATAATGAGAAAACATGTGGATTAGTTTATAGTTCTATTTAAGAAAACGCCATAAGGAATTTACACAACTGATTTTTCAAGACACGTTGTTCATATTAAATCATTAGACAAAGTAATATCTTAAAATTAAGTACTGAAAATGAGTGCAGGTATCTGCACGAATATTTTTTTTTTGTCTGGAAGACGACACTTTATGCTCTCATGTTTGTTGCTAACGTAAAAACTGCCTTCATTAAAATCATCACTTTGTAATCTTTAAGTACAAAAGGGAAATGAGAATTTTTCATTACGAAATGATTTTAGCAGGGTTGTTGAGGTAAGAGTTTAAAGTACTTACATCGACTCAATTGCCAAAAACAGCATAGCATGATATTAACATAAATCAAACGTAATAAAAATAAAGTTCACGAATATATTTATGCTATTAAGAAAGATCACATTTTATTATCATTATACTTTAATTTTTTTTATTCCTTTCTAGAGCATAAGAACGCTAGAAGTTCTGCCAGGATTCGTCATTGGTGGTCACAATTTGAACAACATAAGATACAGTGCTGATAGCAGACACGGAGGGGAAACTGCAAGTACTTCGAATGTCCAAGAACGTATTGCAGAATCTGAAGAAAGTAGTGTATTGCTATGTGAAGTTCAGTTGGTAAATACTTTCAGACGATTTGGCCCTCGGTTTGGAGGTTAACTATTAATCCATAGCTACCACCGTTAGCCTTACATATGGAAAGACAACAATTTATGTGTGTGATGAATTTAACTAATCAGAATAAAGGTTCACTTTAAATTTGGAAACAAGTTTATATTTTTAGAGAAGACATGATTTCTTCTTTCAATCTTAATAGCCAAAGTGTCTACCTAATTTTTAAAAGTCCTGTCTAGACACTATTTCTGTTAATGTACCAATTATTGTTGCAAAACCTTCAGCTTTTCTCCATATCCCAACACTTTCTAAAACAAATTATTACATATATTCTAAGGTGAACATCTTGTGATGTTCACAGATGACATTTATTTCTTAAAAAATTTAATAAGTGGAGGCACTATTGGTAGTCAAGAACAGACTGACCTCGAACTCATCTCTAAGAGAATGTACCAGTATTCCACTAGATAACTTGATACAGATGCTAACTTTCTGCACACTCTGAACTGGGATCAGACATATATCGGCAGGATGAGGGCTTGCGCTATGGCTGGGATACATTGATAAGGCCTTCATACACTGGCCACACCAGGATAAGGTCCAGACGCGACTGTACCATGTGAACTCAACAAGATCTTTTACACAGAAGAGAGGTGTTCCAAGACTTCATTATACCACCACCCATACAATGTAAAGAAAGGGATCATCCACTGCGTGCAAAAGAGACAGACCCAGAAACATACAAGCAGTGCACTACAACATAACAATTCCCAGAAAGCAGCGTCAGGCTGTCAGCCCTATGTGAAGGGGGTTATCGGAGAAAATATAAAGGATCTGTGGTTCTACACTTCGCAGATACCTCTTCCGAGTAAGACTCCTAGCAGGGGAGAACATGACTAGAGAAACAGACGGTCCCCATAACGGAAGGCTACAAGACCATCGCGTGGCTAACCACATATGGAGAGAGAAAGACGATCACCACCACCTATGGGATAAAGTTAGAAAATTAATAGAAAACGCCACGGGAAACTACGTAAACTTAAAGAATCAGTACATATCCTAGGCTACAAAAATCTCCTAACCCGACCAACGAAGTTGACGTCTTTACCTCTACAACAAAGCTGAGTGATTTGCACGCAGATTCTCACCCAACTGAATGACCTCCACATTACCCGCTCGGTGGTGGCGATGGAATCCCAATCATTGTTTTGAAAAAGTGTTCCTTCCAAGCTTTATAACAACTGCCTGCTGGAAGTCCTCCTCCGTGGTTCCAATATATAAAAATTCTAGGGAACCTTCTGACCCCTCTAATTATCGCCCTGTTAGCCTCCTACCGATTTTTGGCAAAGTGTTCGAAGCCATCATCAACGCCAATGTGGTTCAACATCTCACAGCCATGAGGTTTTGAAGAGGATAGAAATCAAAAGAAAACTGATACTAGTCAGCAAGAAGAGACAGCTGAAATGTCTGCTATACTCACAGGGGGGACAGAAAAGCAACTCTTGACATACTTGATCAGCTTGAACAATAAAACTCAGAAACTAAAATAATCACCAATTAATGTTAAAATAATATGAGCAGCTAATGGAATTGATAATGCAATAAGACATACTGTTATTCTTAAATTTTTATAAACAGGTAAAAAAGTAGTAGCTAAAGGTAATATAAAATAACTTTTTGAATATTTCTTTTTAGTATATGATGAAATAATGAGTATAAATCCTCTTAAGTTTATACTATAAGATCTAGTGATTTGAATATTAATAATTTGTACAAAATGATGAATAGATAAAAAGTAATGATCATAATCCTACTAATCATGTTATAAAACATAATGAGGGCACTGTTCATGGTTGAATAACATCTGTTGAAGATACGATTACTTAGGTATTGGTTTCTATAGGGATTACTATCAGGACCTACTGCTGAATTATGGGATTTTTCTATTGAATGTGTTAGCTTCATAAAGGTGATTTGTTCCTTGTAGATTTTACAGTTGTTTCAAAATAGATTTAACTCATGTTTTGGATTGATTTAATTTTTCAGCAAAATTTTTGGCTAGTGTATGTTCTATAAGTTTTTTCTCTGTTATTAATTTACTAATAGGTGTTTGATAAAATTTGTTTTTTTTTCCAGATATATTCTTTGGCATGTTTCATACTAATTTCTCATTTGAGGATAAGTTTAATTTGCTGACAGTTTTGCCAGGAATCTGTATCGGCTTCTTTAATAGTTTTCTGAACGAGCACTCTCTGGTATTTGAAGTTAATTAGGTTTTGCTTTGTAGGTTCTATTCCGAATTTTCTTACTGCTTTACATCATTGCTGAACCATGGTTTATTTCTTTTGTATGGAGTAGATTTAAAAGGAATACATTTTTCTGCTATTGTAATTAGTTTCTTAGATAGATTTTCCACAGTTTAGATATCTTCGTTTTGGATGACGTGTTTAGAGCATAGTTTTTCTTAAATTCTTGCCAGTTTGCTGTTTTTTAATCTCTTCTTCCAGCGATTAAGTACTCTCAATCAAAATGGGAAAATGCTCACTTCCATTTGTATCTTCATAAACTCTCCAAGGAAAGTAGAGGGGTCGCATAACGTCAGATCGATGGCTGAGTACCATCCGGAGGTTGGGTCGAGATGTGTTTGGGATTTTGAGTTATATAAGCATGGATTGTTGGTGTTTATAATTTTTTTCCTTCCCATATTATGTTCTGCCTATTGAAATCACCCGTTAGAATTAATGGTTTAGAAAGTTGTCTAATTAGTTTCTTCTTTGATTTCATATTGTGGTGTAATATAAAGTGAACAGAAGGTAATTGTCTTATGAAGTGTTGCCGATATTTCTACTGCTTGTAGGTTTGTGTTAATGTTGACTTTTCCTAACTAATATAGATGTTCCACCTGAAGCCTTTTGTCCATTGTCTAATATGAAGTCAAAATATTTCATCTCGGTTTTGTATTTTAACTCGAGAGGCTAGTGCTTATTCTTTTTACATTATGATTTTTTTCTTTATTTATATTTTGAGTTTTATCTATCTCTTCTTTCTGTTATGTTTTTAAAGCTATTGGTGATATGTTTCAGCTATTTGTCGATTTGGGTTATCTATCTCCATTTCTTGAAAAAGAGATTTAATTAGTTTTTAGTTGAGAAGTCTCTTTTGTTTTGGTTTTCTTTGGTAATATTCTACATTCATAAGTTATGAATTCATTGTTTTTTTCTTTTAGATTTTTTGAAAGTTTATCCATTCACTTGGTTCTAGGTGTATTAACATTTTCATTAGTTTGTTGTATTTGTTCATTTAGTAGGAATTATTTTGGTTTAATATTTCTTTTTCTACTAGTCTTCACATGGTTTGGAGAATGCTAGGTGGTTTTCTTGGCAGTTTATACATCTAATTTCCTCGTCATGATCTGCATCTTTTCAGCGACACTCTACATATGTCGGTAAGTTGCCCAAAATTTCGACATCTAAAGCATCTCGGGGCCTGGAATGTATACTTACACAAGTTCTTTGTTGCAACCAATTTTGGTTTTTTGAAGAATTTTGTATTTATTAAAAGTGAAGATATTCATTTGTAATGAATTTATCTCCTACGGAACTCTATACCAATTCCTTTTTAATTTATTAGAGTCCGATAGGGATGTTTTTTCGGTTTTTTATTTTGATTAATAAATTTGTTTTTATTCATTTTCTGTTCTCACCACACACCTCGGGTCCCGTCTTTTGGGACCTATCAAGGGGGAAATCCAATCGCCTTGACAGATCAGGGCTAAACCAGACAGTATACTCGTTTACGCGAGAGACACTGCCCCAAACTACAGTGGATAAGAAACTGATTTGCAGCCATGAGTATTTTTCTCACGAAAGAACTCAACCAACGCCTTCTAAAGCATACAAATTGGGTCAAGGTATTCAGATGTTGTTTTCTATGAGTCTTTACCAATTATAGCTTTTTTTTTTCTATATTCTTGGGTTAATATATATTGTAGTAGGGGATAGCGCTTGACTTGACTAACCAATTGATCGGGCCACTCCCACCGCCCGTGTAGTCCAGGTAAGAGTCTTGGGGATCGAAAGTTTTTAACCCTAACCATCGCCAACAGCTAGCCCCCAATGAGGGACTTTTACCCTCTGCAGAAGTGCAGTCAGCGGGACCATTACTTGATTTTTGTAATTTCTAAATTAATGAGTCTTTCACCGGCAAAAAAGTAACTTTCATAATATTACGTTTGCTAAATGACATTACGTTTTTAACAGACATCACACATCTATCAGACGTAAATGTTAAAATCCAAGGCAAATGGTGAACAAGATATTTGATCCCTTGGAAGAAAAAATTAAAACTTTTTCAAGGTCAGTTTAGTAAAGCAACACTCACCAATTTACCAAGTTTAGCTGTGAGGAAAGAATACATACCAGATTTAAACTGTTCCAAATATGCTGAAAGTAATAGCAAGTTTTGTGATGGATTTTTAAAAAAGCATATGAGAGCAATGCTGTTGTAACTTTCTATAAAATTATGTATGTGGAAAGTATCCAAATTTAAAGAAACATGCTAAGAAAATGATCTGACTTTTTGACAGTACTTATTCTTGTAAGCAATTTTTTTCTCAAGAATGAAATTTAGTAAAAGGAAATACACCCCCCCTGCACTAAGTAAACGTGTTACAAAGAATGAAAATTTTTTTATTAGAGATACCTAGTAAAAAAAGTTTTCTTTAATTTTCAAACAACTAGAGAAAAGAAAGATAAATTTGAGAAAGTAAAATGCAACCGACAGATAGAGTAAAAATTGCGTCCTATTCTTAACTATTAATAATAAAGAAATTTCAAGAATATAAAATTACAATTCATTTTTTTTAATACAATAAAATAAATACCATCTAGCTATTCAAAGGAAAATTACTGTTTTTAAAGTTATTACACCCCTTGACTCTCCAAAAGTCAATAATGAAACACTTGACAAGTTTATCGAAAAAGATTTATGAAAGGATATTCGGATACATATAGAAAGTTTACGCTTTACTGAGGGCTACAAAATACAATTGGTCAGCACATAAAAGGTAAACAGGAACTTGGTAAATGTTCACTCGCAAGATAAATAATAATGTGAAAGAAAGACACTTGCACTAAATAAATCAATGAACAGATAATCGGATAGATATAAAAAGTATTTTGAAAGATAGTCTCACTTACTAACCTATCCGCTACAAGGCTTTGTATAATTAAGAAAAAAACATTTTTAAAATTTCATTATTCATCGAATAAAAACTTTTTTCAGTCTGCAATGTCCTTTAGTATATATTTAAAAAAGCTTATCTAATTAAGTAATGTTGTAGATTTATTGCAATTATTTTATTATTCAGATCAGACTTTAGGAAAAATTGGCCTAATCCTGGAAAAAAAAACTATAAATGACTTATATTAGATTAACGTAAGAGTAATTAATTAATATAATACCTTTATGCTACAAAATTAAATTTCTTGAAATTTAATGAATTTACGTGGAGGTAGATAAACAGATATAAAATGAAAATTTTACTAACATTTTCTAAAAATAATCATTTCAGAAATAATTTCGGTTATTTGTGAATATGTCCTAAACGTATCATTAGCATAAAACAATTTGATTTTTGCAAGAATTTAAAAATTGTTACGTAATATTACCTTATCCATTGTAAATTCTAACGATTTGGTTACGCGCTAACGAAATTCAAAACAAGATTTTTTTACCAAAATTTTGAATGTGTTAGAAAAGATTAAAATTTCTTTTTTAAATATTTTGATCATTCCTCTTAATCTTAACAGAAACAACAAAATCATTTGCGGCCTTTTTTTTTTTTTTTTTTTTCTTCACACTGTGCTGTTTTTGCAGTGATTTAGTGGAGGTACCTATTTTTAGCCATATCCACAATTATCCTTCTTCTGCTGCATGTGAGCTTTCTTTTAGCTGATTCTATAATTTTAATGCCTGGTATTTCTCTCACTTATCAATTTCTTTGTGATTGAAAAAATTAATAGATGTGGGTGAAGTGTTGTGCGCACTATATGTCTTGGGAAATTCATTTGTTTCTTTTCTTTCCCCGGCCTTAATAAAGTTAATGACTCTTTAAAGAGCGAATAACACCTAACGGTAAATGTAAGCGTTTTTATCCCCGCCCCCTTTCGTTAAGCAAGTTTACTTGCGTTATCTAGTTGACGTAGATATGTGGCCAAAGAGTTTTAAACAGGTGAACCAACTGATTAAAATTTTATGTTTACTTATTTATCCAAAAGATTGGCATTACATAGCTTTCAAAACCATAAAGATCACGGATTTAGTTTCTGTTGAGTTCAATTTCAGTTACAATCAAAGCCTGTGGCATAACACTGACGAAATATTTACTTTTTTTTTTTTACACGGCCTCATACATTAGTAAGTGAATTCATGAATGCAGGTCAAGAACATAATATAATACGGAAGTTATGGCACATGGAGTTTTTGTTGTTATACCTATACAGAAACAAAATCTGATAACCTAATGCAAATCTCTATGCTATTATAAAAGTGAAATCTTCCTCCGTATATAGTTCTTTTAGGCATCTCCACTAAATAACTGAAAAAAACTAACTAGTATAAAGAAAAAAGGCCCACAAACTAAATAAAACCTTTCTTCCCCCGTCAAAATGTCTACGCTATAATTAACAAGAAAGATCAAATGATTCTTTAAATTTTTTTCTAAATTTTGGTAAAGATCTTATCTTCGTTATTGTTAGAAAAGTTTACAATGCATAATGTAATACTATATAATTTTTGTTTTTTTTCCGGTCAAAAACACATTGAACTGAAATTGTGTAATCATTATTTTTAGAAAATCTTGGTAAAAATATTCCTCGGGGAGACTGTTCCTGCAATTATGAATGTCGCTTGGCTCTCAGGTTCGTATTACAGGAGACATTCACGCATTGTTCATAAAAATTATAAAGCTTTTTGGCTTCATATCCACCATGACTAAAACAAAATGCATGCTGACGAAAAAAGAGCTTCACTCAATCAAAACCTTCTTCTACTTTATCAGACCTTTTTTTTGTCATTGATTTACTTTTGCTGCTCCCACTATTACAGTATTTGCTAATGCCTTACCCAAAGAGTGTCCCACAAAACCTCTGCACCTCATTTATATTAGATCGATATATTTTGTTGGCACCTTTCGACTAATTCATGCTATTTTTCTCGTTGTCGTTCAATGGAAAGCAAGACATTCTTCTCCCGAGCAAACGATAATTCCCAAATTATTAATTTCTTTGTGCTATTTGAACAAATAAATTGATCTGAGTGAAGAGTTGTCTGCAGTGGATAGCATGTTTCCGTTGGTTTAATTTAAATGTGGAGTTCATATTTTCATTTAGAGTTGCAAAACCCAAAGATGTTACCATGGCTTTAATATAGTTTTCTGGCATTAAAATATCACATTCGTTCTGCATGTTAAATTTTACAATCACTGGATATATAATAAACATGTGACAGAAAGAAATCCATACTAAACATTAAGAGGCTTTTCTACATTCAAGACTGGACAGATATTTTGTTAGATAAAAATGTCACACAATACTACAGTCGACAACAAAAAAATTAAACTGTTCATGAAAGCTAATAAGGACTGAATATTTGGTGACTTTTACACTCAGAATACATACTTCACATGTGAAATAAAGAAATCCGCCGTTGATTTTAACAAGTTTATCAAAATAGATTAATAAGTTGTTTGATTTCAAAATTGTGTGTCCTTAATTATCGGTGTGATTAAACATCTGATAGTTCCTAATATTGATATTGTCATTTTCTCTCAAGAATGTTTCTTGGAGACAGATATTGTAGGGTATTCTTGTTTTAAAAGTACGAGCAGTTCATTCATATTTGCTTTTAATCCACGACAATTCGATTAAATCCATGGTTGAGAATTTGATTTTACGTTTAGATTTTGTTTTGAGGTAGTCAGAAGTTAGGTGATCTTCGTCGCTTTTTCCTTGATTGTTCAGTTTTGTTGTTTTCTTCGACAGATATTCCTGTGTTGGTTACTTTTTTAAAAACTTTTCCTGTAAAGTTGGTGGGTTTATCTTTTGAACTATATTACTATAGTTTTCTACTATTTTCTTGCTTCTGGGAAAGATATGTTCTTCATGGCAAATTCCGCATCCTATACTTTTGCATTCATATTCTGTATTGTTTCGGTTACGCTCCCAACATTTATCCACATACTGGTCTTCCTCTAGAATTATGGGTCTATCGAAGGTTAGTAGGTGCATTTGTATGATGATGATTCTTTTGTATTCTTTTACTCCCTGTTTTAGTAGTGCTGTCTCGATTTCTTCTGATTTAGTAAGCAAAAGATCTCGTCCTCTTATGACACCTTTGGAGGAATTTATCCATTTTTAGTAGGTTTTTGCATCTTTTTAGCTTTCAACTTCTACAAACAAATTACTATTTTAGTTTTTCAGGTGATAACTGATCTAGTTTAGTTTCCGCTAATGATTCAATTACAATAAATTATGGATAGTTATCTCCAGTGTCTGATATGGGGTTCTTCAAATTTCTTACTCTCCACCTGCCTTGGAACCCAACAATGGGAGAAACCCATTCGTTTTGTAACAGCGTTATTCCACTGACAGATTGACACTTGTAGGTGTTTAGGACTTGACGTGTCTAGCCCAGATAAGAGCCAAAGTGGAGTGTTGCAGTGCCTTAGCAACTTTTTCTTGAGTGATGGATTTCCAACAGTTGACCTCATTCGGTAGTGGGGGGGGGTCTTACCGCTCTACAGAGGTGGAGTTACTGTTTTGTAAATTGATTCTTCTATGTGCCATGTCCCTTGAAAACATAGTCAATTGTGGCCTTTAGCATTCTCCTCCTCCTCTATCAGACCTGTGCGTATCACATTCTGCAAGCCCATCTTCCTCTTTTCATGTTCCAGGAACTTTAGCTGTAGCTTCCTGAGGCTAAGTATTATTCTCTTTTTCGTTTCCAGAACGTCGTCACTGTTCACATGCTCAATCCAGGATATCTGAACAACAACATTTCAGTTGCTTCAAGTTTTACCTTCATCTTCAATGATATTGTACAGAATACTGAAAAACAGACATCACATAGCAATCCACTACTCTCTTCTAGAACGCGTTCTTCGCTAGCCAATTTGCTTGATTTTAGAATCCCCAACCTGTAATTGGCACTTTGGGATCCTCTTTTTGCTGCTGCCCATACGTTCGGTTTTCTTGTACCTTATTTGGAGTTTTTACTTTAGACTTTCTTCATCCCCCCCCTTTTTTTTAGGAGGTTTTCTAGTTTCTTTTCCATCTTGGCTATCGGCACTATATCATCTGGTGTATCTAATGTTATTCAGATTGTGACCGCTGATGACAAACCCTGTCATATCTTCTAGGGTCCTCACCATAGTCTTGTTGTACAAGTTGAATAGATCCGATGAAAAGGCACATCCTTGTTTTATACCTCTTTGTATATTTGCTGCCATTAGAGGTTCTTGATTACGCTAATGTCTAAGTCGTGTCTTTGACGAAACCGCACACTTTTTATCCTATCTCCAGCCTGATTCGGACAATAAGTTTCCTTTCGTAGATCGTAGTGCAGTTCACATTTGTATCTAATATTACTCCACAGTTGTAGATTTCATTTATTATTTCTGGAATTTTCTCTATATCTAAATCTTTCAAGTCTCTCAGCATCTCTATTACAATGCCGTCTGGAAGAGATCGTTTATATATTTTTCCATCCTCTTGAGGAGCATATGCTATGTCATATCACTTCCCTTATTTCTTTATGCAATTCTCCTTTATTAGTCTTGCTCATTTTAACACATTTGTTGTTGAGCAATTCCTATTTAGCCTGTCTTGGCATAGTCATCGGTCTCCTTTGCAGCATTTCCAGAATCTCTTTAGTGATCTACTCGTGTTTTCATCTGTGTCTGATTTCCTCTGGAACCATGTTGTTTGTTGATGTCCCTAGCACTTACTTAACTGCATTCCATTTTTTCTAACACTACCTGTGTATTTTTTAAGCAGATTGATGTCACAAATAAGTGTGTTGAATTGCAGTCTGGTTGCTGCACTAGGCTTCTTCAGTTCAATGCAAAACCTATCCAAGTGCCGACTGTTGAAGACACCACTTGTCAGCCATCTGCAAAACTAAATAGATTAATGAACAGTTATTTCGATAGATATATAAAATTTCACACTTTACTAATGGCTATCAAAGAACAATTAAACTATCTATAAATAGTAATCAAGAAAGAAATTTGGTGAATTTTGTACTCAGATAATTTATAATGTACATTAGAGTGAAAGAAATCTACAACTGAACCTTACAATTTTATATAAATAGATTAATAAACAAGTATTCGGATAGATATAAAAAAAATCACACTTTATAATGGTTACATTCAACTATCCAGGAATGTACATTACTTGAAACTTACAATCACTAAAAAGTTTTTCAAAATTAATGACAATGTAGATATTCGTATGAATATAAAATATTCACCCTTTACTCAGCATTACAAACAACAATTAAGCTGTCCATGAAAGGTAATCAGGAAAGTATATTTGGTGACACTTACAGAATAAATAATAATCATATCAGTGAAAGAAATCGGCACTTGGTATTAACAATCTTTCCTAAATGTATGACAATATAGATATTTCAAAAGAACAATTGAAATGTTCAAGAACGTTAATATGAAAAGAATATTTAATCAATTTTACATACACGTAAGAGAAAAAAATCCTCAATTGAACTTAACAAATTTATATTAGATTAAGCAACAGATAGATATACAATGGTAAAATTTTATAAATAATAAACATAAGACACTTTTGAAAGAAATATGCAACTGAACTTAAGACATATTCCAATAGATATAAAAAGAAGTAACACTTTAGTCACGGCTACAAAGAACAATTTAACTGTTCATGTAAGCTAATCAAGAAAGATTATCTAGTGAATTTTACACACATATTATATGACAAAGAAAACTACTTTTGTCTTTAACAGTATTGATCTTAAAACAGTCACATTTTACTAACAGCTACAAAAGAAATTGAACTGTACATGAAATGTAATAATAAAAGAACATTTAATGGATTTTATACTCACGGTACACAGTAATCCATTTCAGAGAAAGAAATCTGAACTTGAATGGTCATCATGAAAGAATATTTTATATATTTCGCACTCGGAGAATATATAATATGCAAATGACCTTAACAAATTTATGTAAATACAATAATGAACAGAAGTACGGATAAATATAAGAAAAAATCCATACTACAATGAACTTGTCAATGATTAGTAATCAGGACTGAATATTACACTCAGAGCATATATAATATACAGGTGAGAGAAAGACTTCCAAAATTTAGTTGAACATGCATATGTAAATAGATTAATAAACAGATATTCACATAGATAGTAAAACATCTCACTCCAAATAACAATTAAAAATTGCATTACGAAAGTATATTTCCATAAACTTACAATCACAAAATATATAAAAACATATGGGAAACTGAAATCCACACGTCTTTTACCTAAATAGATTAGTAAAGATTTTTTAAAATTCACACATTACTAAGGTCGACAAAGAATATTTGCTGAATATGTAATATATATGAGAGAAAACGTCCACAGCGGACACATAAGTTTATCTAAATATATTAAAAAGTGCTTGAAATGAAAGCAGGAAATAATATTACATAAATATATATATATGACAGTACAAATATTGGTATAGATATAAAATGTCATACTTTACTAGAGGCTACAAATAAAAATTTAATTGTTCATGAAAGATAATCAGGCAAACATACTTGGTGATATGAACGAAAATTGAATACTGATCAATAAACAACATTTGGTTAAATGTACACTCACAAAATATAAAAGAAATCCACATACGACATTAACAAAATTTTTTAATGGATGACACTACAGATATTCAAATAGATCACTAAGATCTACAAAGAATAAAAGTACTGTCAATGACAGAAAAGAATATTTACTGAATTTTACATTTAAAGAAAATATATAATTGAAAAAAATCCATACTTGGCATGAACAAGATATTCATGTATTAAAAGTAACACTTTACTAAAGGCTACCATAGAAAAATGAAATGTCCAATAAAATTGTAGTGAATTTTACATTCACGAAATATATAATAAACATGTGATGGAAAAATATCTGGATTTTTTGTAACAGAGAGAGAGCCCTCCCACCTCCGATGTATCTATTAATCAACAGTTGTAAAGGATCGAAATGAACGTACTATTTAGTTGGGTAAAAGAAATTCCGGAGTAATAGGTTTTTTTTATAATTATTTAATTAAATGTTATACTTCCACAGTCATTAGTAGACAGGTTCGTTAAGTAAAGCTTATGATAAATGGCGAATCGGATTTTTTCGGTGGTCTCAAAGACCAACTCCTGCCAAGTTCGCAGACAACATAACTGGTTTTGGCAAAACTCAAGTGGAAGTTGTCTGCAGAAAAACCAACGCGAACTCCAAATTCATTTTAGTACCATTTGAGAAATAGTCTCCGGCAGAGATTGGATGAATGGGCTGGTCTAGGAGTCCGATCGGAACTGATAGACAGATATAGCCTGTACAAATATAAATAACTGTCAATAAACCCAACAAACTGCTATGTTGTTCTGTATAGAGGAAGATCAACGAAATTACCTACCGTACATCAGTTGGATTTATATCGGACTGAGTGCGTCTTTCTCTATCAATGATTTGCCAACCCAAACGAGTGAACACACTTTGTATTCGTTCAATTCCTTTGGTAATGGCATAAAACCAGTAGTCTTGAAAGACTCTTTGTACATGAACTGTAAGTGTTGCTTATATTTCTTTTTCTTTGTCCTTCTGTTTCTGACAACGATTTATTCTACACGAATAGTCATTTCTTTCACCGTGGAAACCAGCCATCTCGTCCTTTACTATCCTGAAGGACATGGTTCCTTCAGGTCACCGGAGGAGGCCCGAGTGATTTTAATTATCATCGGCCAGAACCCACTACATAGACCAGACATAGCTGTAGCTGGCAAGGTTTTTTATGTTAAATTCTAAATAGATGACAGTACAGATATACAAAAAAAAATTCAGTTGTTTAAACTGGCTAATTTAGTAAGTCTATTCATGAACACCAGTCCAGCAGAAATTAAAGACATGAGCAAAGCGTGCAATTGTTCTCATACCTGTACACAGGAAGCAAACAAATTCACATTGGCTAAAGGAAAACCTGAAGTTATTTTCTTCTGGTTTTTAATTAATTAATGCTACCGTTGGAAACATTTGATGGATTATGGCTAGCCATAATAACTTCAATACATTTTATTTATATACTGTATGGCGCACAGTCAAAAGGAACGGAGGGGAAAGTTTTTCATCACAAGACAGTAAACTGCAGCAAGGGATCTAATTGGTTGTTCTCAGGTCGACCCGGAGTGGTAGGGTTCCAGCTATGGGTAAATACTTAACCCCCAAACTGTGGCGAAAAAAAACTATACAAATTAACTTTTCTAGAAAAGAATTTCTCAACAAAAACATTGTTGAATACAAAACTACAAGACATTTTCAGTTTTCTAAAATAAAAACAAAAAGACTGACTAAATCAACCTTCTTATTATAACTTAAAATCCCATCTTTTTTCACATTAAATAACTCACAAAGGTTGATATCCTGTTAAACAAAATCCTACAGACATCACAATGTAAATCTAAACCTACACTTATTTATGAATGTAACTTGGTCTGTGTGTGCATTACATATAGACTCCAAAAACGCTGAACCGATTTTCTTCAAAGTTTACACAGTTATACAATAAGCATCTGTGAGTCTTCTTAGGTAGATTTTATGTCAAGAGACCCCCGATAAATATCGAAACACTTGGGTTATAGAACGAGTGCTCTGATTTTAATCAAATTGAATACACTCATTCAAAGACAAGAAACGATATTCAGAAGTTTCAAGGTTGCAGTTCTTAAAATAGTGCAGAAAATCCATAATATATATATACAAAGTAAGATGTTTCTGGTGCGCTTTAACTATCTGTATTTTTTTCAGCCCTTTTATTTTAGTTTTCGCTTCGAGTTTGGCTCTAAGCAGATATAATTGCAGTTCATTGTCTCAGCCATGATACCTTTACTCAGAGGACTTAGCATTCAAAATTCAGTTTACGACGAAAAACACTTACTTGATATCGACACCAGGAAATCAAAATTTAACTTACAACTATTGCTTTTTTAGTCTTTCGTGCCAACGTCCAAGGAGTCTGACCTCCAGGACAATGGATTAGTTTTAAAGCTTTCATTACGCCGGGCTATAATACTGGTACCACATATTAACAGGTGACTTAATAAAACAATCACGATATAAAAATAGTCTAAAAATCTGTGACGTCTCCAAAATAAAACAATATCTATCAAACAAAAGAAACAAATATTAGCCATCAACTTAGTAAACTGCTATAGAGAACTAATTACTTCCACCTTTAGGGAAGATAAGGAAAGAGTTCAGGCTGTCACCAAGTCTCAATCTGCCCCTGAGTAACCTATGAAAATACAGCTGCAGATCCGAGACAATTAAGGAGTTTCTTCTACTTCCTTCCCCCCAGAAGAGCCTGAAGATATTAAGGAGGTGACAGTAACCAAAATTAATTATCGGGGATCACTCTTCCAGGAAACTTCAGTTGGACTGTCAGACCACTGCACATTTTTGAAGTGTGCTTCGGCCCAAAGCTGGAGAGGAATTGGTTACACGTACTGGCAAAGGTCCATGTGTCAGTTCAGACTTGACTTAAACAGTGGTTGTGTGTGTCTCTTAATCCTTCACCAGTTGTTGGTATTCATTCTCTGTGATGACCATAAGAAGGCATCAAGCCAACAGACGTATCTACACCACATGCGGTGGCTCACTGACCAACCTCAAGGTTAGCTGTTGAGTTCTAGAGATGCCTTCATTAACTTTAGTATTACTCCTCGCGTTTCGAGGGCTGAGCATCAACGTAAGCCGAGGAATCAATTCCAATTCTTACTCGAGTAGTCAAGAAACCATGCAGATCATTCCTTAGGGCAAATTTTATCGTTTAGTAGTTGTGCGGTAGATTTGGCCATCTGTGATCATTTAGAGCTTGGTTTTCATGAATCAATGGAGCACGCATTGTACCATTGTTTCACTCGTGAGAAAGACATTTCTCGCATTCATGTGTGATAATCTGTTGCCCACATATTCTGGGTTGAAACGGATGGCCGTAGCAAAATTCGTGATTTTGAGATTACAAATAGAGGAAATCCTGCAATACGAACATTTTTCTCATCAACATCTTATGTTCTTTCAGCATCAGCTCAAGATGTAGATCAGAGCATTTGATATTGACAAATGTCATTGAAAGTTGAGTTACTGCAGCAACACAAGTTTACAACAAGGGAATAGTCATAATTTTCTGTTTGAAGTCCCTTATGTCACAATGAATCATTTTCCTGTGAATACTCACATAGTTAAGTTACACTAGTTCTTGTACCTATTTTATTGGAGTAAATATTCTTCCTAGCCTGTTCCCAGCTTTCTCTTTGGTTATAATCCAGATCAAAATTTCAAACCTACCCGGTTTGTTTATGGTCCCACTTGTTATCTTGACAAGGTCAGTACTTGATTTTCTCATTCCATTATTTATTTTTTCCTGTCTCTCTTATGTATTATTTCACCGTTTGGTGGAAAAACAGCAGCCACTTGAAATTTTTGTGGTGCGGACGGGTTTTACTAACATTTGTTTATTTTTAGTTTGTTTTTATGTTATTCATTTCCACCTCTTTCAGTAATACATTGTATACAAATAAACTTTTTATGTCATGGGTTTATTTACCCTTTTCTAGGTTGCTCAGCAAGTATGTGTCATCATGGTATATGTAGTATTGTAAGATAATTGACCTTAAAAAATCACGATACCTAGCCAATATAAAATCGGAGTTATTGTCTATTTAACAATTATTAAAAATTTCAATTTTAACCGTTATAATAAAATGGTGAAAGACAAGATACTCATCAATTTAAATAAGAATCAGCATTAAACTGGATATGCAAAAAAATACACAAAAGGCGGAATTTTCTGGCTTTCAATACACTCGTTTATATTGCTTAAATTCAATTTCAAATGAGGCCATATGATTCTACTAATCAGTTTAAATAAGAATCGACACGCTTTCCAAGTACTCCCTCTGGACACTCCTCTCTATTAGATATATGCTTTACCTCTGCACCTGACTCCTGTCAAGTCTCGCAGCTTTACCCTCTCGGCAACTCCGACCATGCTGTTGTCTCTCTCAATATTTGCTTCCCGCAGGAGACGCCTTTCGCGACGTCCCTTGGGGCAAGGTGTTCGATCTCTCAGTTGATGACTGTGTGTCTGAGGTTTCGTCATGGGCGAAAGCTGGCATTGATGCCTTCATGCCTACCAGGAAGTATTGTCTAAAACCTCATTCCTCTCCTGCCTGTCAACCACTATTTCGGAGACAGTCATCTGACCACAATAGGCGCCTATTCACGTCTGCTCGTAATGAGTACAAGAGAATCCTGAATGACGCCAAGCGGTTGTTTGCTGAGACAGCTCAGAGCTGACCGCAAGTTCGGCTCCAACGACTATTGGCGGTTATGCAAAGGGGCGCTGAACAATAACAAATCCTCAATCCCCTCTTTAATCAATGAATTTGAGGTTCTCACGTCATCTGCGGACAAAGCTGAGTGCTTTCCTCACAGATTCTCATCCAACTGTACGACGTATATATATTATCCCGGTAATAGTCCTTAAAAAATGTGCTCCTGAACTAAATAGTTCAACATCTTACTGCCCACAAACTCTACTCTGACAGGCAATATGGCTTCCGCTTTGCCATGTCTAAGGCCGACATGCTGACAACCATTACGGAGTACATGATCCAGGCCCTTGCGAGGCTCGTGCTGTTGCTCTGGACATCGCCAAGACTTTCGGAACTCTGGCCTTCTATGCAAGCTACGAGGTTACTGGACGCTTGCTTGAGCTAATCCAATCTTTTTTAAATAACCGCAAAATGAAGGTCGCTCTGAATGGGCATGCCTCTACATCATACAGTACAAACGCTGGTGTCCCTCTGGGCCCGGCGCTCTTGCTTATTTTCACAAATGATCTCCCAGATAAGATCAAGAGTCAAGTAGGCATCTACGCAGATGACACCACAATTTACTCCCGTATCAGTAAGAAACCCGTCGTGGCGGACAAACATCACAAGCAACCTCTCCTGCCTCCCATAACCAAGGACCAAGTGATTCTCCCTGAGAGAAATACACTGCGCCTCCTCGGCCTTACTCTCTCTTCTGATCTCAAATGGAACCACTACACTGAGTTCATAGCTAAATCCACTGCTAAGAAGGTTGGGTCACTGTGTCGGACCAGGATGTTTTTCCCGCCTGAATCCATCCTGCATATATACAAATCAGCCATTCGTCCGTGCATGGAATACTGCAGCTATATATGGTCAGGAACCCCTGCTGTTCATCTCAGTGTTCTCGACAGGCTTCAAAAGAGAATCAGTAATGTGATAGGTACCGATTTGGCGACTCGATTACAGCCACTTCCCCACCGACGAGATGTGGCCTCCCTTTGTCTGTTATATAAATACTTTCATGGCTTCTGCTCCAACGAACTTAAGTCACTGGTGCCCGTGCAACCAGATTGGCAACTGGGTCCCATCCATTCACAGTTAGATTAACCAAATGCAGACGACTTCACGCCTGTGGAACTCGCTTTCCTGACGGCTATAACCTCCAGGAATTAAAATGCAATGTCAATACTCATCTAATAAACACTTGACTAGTTCTTTCTCCACCTTTGCAACTGTCATCACATCTGTATTCCCATCCTTCACTTGCTCCTTTCTCTTCTATTTAATCTTTTTACTCTTATGTAAACCCCTGCACATCAGTGGCATTACCGGCTGGCTCGGGGTGATACGATTAAAAATACCCAAAATGCGCAATTTTCTGGATTTCAAGACATTCAATTTTAAATGACACCATATGATTCTACTCATCAATTGAAATAAGAATCTGCATAAAAATACACTTTTTTTTTTTTTTTTTTAACCCTGATGTGCAGGGAGGCTATGTAAGAGTCAAAAGATTGGAAAAGAGAAAGCCGGAAGCCACATCCAAAACAGGGAACAAGCGATGAGCTTCTTCACCTGTTCAATAGACGTGGGAGGAGTGTGAACCGGGTGGAGATATGCATACAAATGGACAAGTTTCTGGCTTTAATACACTCAAAGTCATAAGGTGTGATTTAAAATTGAATTTGAGCAATACAAATAAGTGTATTCAAAGCCAGAATATTGCGCATATTGTGTATTTTGATGCATATCTAGTTTAATGCTGATTCTTATATAAATTGATGAGTAGAATCATATAGTCTCATTTGAAAGCCAGATAACTGCAAATTTTGCGTAATTTTATGCATATGTAGTTTAATGCTGATTCTGAAAAAAATTAGGGACATATGAACACAATAAATTCACAGATTTCATCTTGCCAAGGAAAGCAAGAGACTTGGATTTCGATGAAGCAATAAGTCTGTTGAAAGAATTGTTTAGTACGAGATTATCTTCATTTCACAAAAAGTGGAAATGCTTGAACCTACAAAAATTGTGATAATTTCAGATTAGCAGAACTGACGGCAGATAATGTCTAGTGTTTGTGCTTGGTTTAGTATCTAACAAAGACGCAGATATGAGAAAAAGGATACTGGCAGACTATTGCCAACAGTGTGTTAGTATTAAGGAGGATGCAAAGAAAATTCAACAAGCCGCGATAGCAAGCATAAAAAAGTTACTAGAAGGACACGTGTTCCGTATCATTCACCAACGACAAGTGGGAGTAAGTATGAAAAAAGACCCCCCCCCCCTAAAAAAAAAAACTTGTTGTGGCGAACGTCATTGGAGAAGTGACTGTCCATTCAAAAATATAACGTGTAGGAACTGCAACAGACGAGGCCATATAAGGTCTAAATGCAGATTAAAAATTACAAGAACAGAACCAGAACATGAGAAAATATTTGCAAGTAGAAATATTAAATCAATTAACATGCAACTAGAATCTGGATCTGATATTTCGATTATAAACTATAAAACGTGGAAGAAATTGAAAGCAAATAAGATTGCCAGAAATGTCACAGGGAAAAGAATTAAGTTTGAAGGAGAACTAATTTTAAATGTTAAGTTCAACAATCTAACGGAAAATGTTTATAATGAAAGGTACGAACAATCTATTCGGGACAGACTGAATAAACGAATTCGACTTATGGATTTACCTATAAGCACATATTGCAGAACTATTAGTGAAACGACTGACGAGATTAAAAGCTTTCCCTGAAGTATTTTCAGAAGGTCTAGTGAGATGCATCAAAAATCCAATTAATGAAGGACATACAACCAGTTTTCAAAAAGAGAAATATGCCTTACGCGGCGATTGAAATAATTGATGCGGAACTGTAAAGACTGACAAAATTAGGTGTGATTTCGAAAACCAAATATAGTAACTGGGCCGCGCCTGCGGTTTAAGTAAAAAAGAAATCGGGCGACATTCGCATTTGCGCTGACTTTTCGACATGGTTAAATAACGCCATACAGGACTTCCATTATTGGTTTGCTTGGTTGGCTGGGCCTTTGGGGCCGGGCTCTTAGTTGGACACGCCTTTGCGACGTGATCCGACGCCCCACAGACCCAACAGAACGGCTTCCTACCCTCCACAATGACAAATATGGAGCGACTCCTGCAGGTGAGGATGTTAGGAATGTCCGTGAACTCCTCTCTGGTCACTGTCACCTGCAGGGTCATGTCTCCGGTCATAATGCCGGATTTCGTCAGCACCGGAGAGACCTTTGCAATAGTTGGAGAAAAAGGCGCCGATGTGGTCCGCTGATATGTCCATGGGGACGCCGTGAAGGGTTATCTTGGTTTTCCGGTTTCCCATGTATTCTGTTTGAAGCCGGAGCGTCTTTGTTTTTAGCGTCGTTCCGGCCAGCTGCTCGGCTTCCTGGAAACGTAGCAAGCAGAACGTCCCACATCGCGTGGCTCCTCCTGGCAATGTCCAGAGCGTTTAAGGCCTCCTCGATGCCTTCCCTGCTGATCCCCACAAACTTGAGTCTTGAGGTCCTTGGCTCAATGACAGCCAAGTCCTCCGGCACCGACAACAGCTCCATTCCAGAAATGTACGCCGCATACTTTTGCTGCAGGCCTTGGTAGTACTCCTCCCCCTTTCTTAAAACCCTTCCTTTCCAACCGGAGGTAGAGGGTTTGGGGGAAACTGGTGCTGGAACTGCTGCCGGTCCTGGTATTGGTATTGGTACTGAGGGAGATCCGGGCGGCGGCAGCTGCCAATCCCCCTCCCGAGGTGGGAGGGACGATCGCATCCGGCCCGTCGGAGGCCATAGCCTCCTAGGAGGCGGAAGAGAACGATGCGTGCCTGCAGTCAACTGCCCCGGTGTTTCGCACCGTACCAGAACACTCAGCCCGAGCAATGAACTCGGGTGGGACAGCCTATAGCAGAAGAGAACAAAACTGGATTACCTTTTCGCTACTGGAACTACACTTTGATCCTAGAAAAAAAGACCACGCAAACCCTCCTGTGCCAGGTAGGTATATGTATTTATTTTGTAAACTTACAAAATTATGGCACAAGGCCGAAAATGGGGAGGGGGAAACAAAACTCGGGTTGGTCTACAGATACTCTATCCTATATCTAGCTAATCAGATTCGCGACCCATACATACGTTACAATGATTCTCATTCACCATAAAAATTTGTCGTGCACCAAAATACCGCAAAAACATACCGAGGACCTACAAAACGCCCCAAGTGTACATAAAAATTTGTGATTTGTACAATAGATTACAAAAATAACTTTAAAAATTTTCCATGAAATGACATGATGGGAAGGGGTTATGAAGAAACAAAAACAATTTCAAATGAATATATATATATATATACATAGTGTTAGTAAGACCCAAACACACCCACTTAATTAAAGAGGCCTCTGTATTCTGCCTGGAAAGACAAAATCAAGAGGCTCTCTTTCTATGGGGAAGCAGGGTACAAAAATGCATGGACTGGAGAATGTAAGGCTGACCCAGCCGAGAATGAAACGGGACAAAATAACACAGGACAAAGGGGATCTCGAACTGGATCATAACAAAAGCAATGGAGCCGGGGACAAACCCAATCACTCACATTAACTAGGCATACAAAAGAATTCTTACCTTAACCACGGGAAGGGTTCCAAAGGAATCCACCCCGATGCGATTAGCAGATCTAAAAAAGAAAATCAAGGCTAGCCCCGGTCACACGAACCAGGCTCGCTGCATTTATCCACCTTTCGCTGAACTCTGTCGGGTGCAGCCGTTTCCGTTCAGTTCTAATCTTCATTTTGAGCTGGTGCTCAAAATATCGGATTAGATCCTGATCCGAAAGACGGCCGCCCCGCAAGACTTCCTCCAGACGCGTCGTCCATATCACCATTCTAGCCGTGGCCATTAGCGACAGAAACACCATCCGCTTCACTCCAGAGTACGGGGGCGACACATTGTCCACAGCGTATGCGCAGTCAACTCGCCGACACGCGGAAACAATGGAAGAAGGCGTGCGCAGACGTCTCCTTAATTCCAAGGTTGCAACGCTCACAATCTGGCAAATCCGCCAGGCCCATTGCGAAACGCTTGTCATTGAGAGACAAACCATTCCGAGCCAATCGCCAGGTCAGAGAAAACTCAGAGTTGCTGAGCCAATCCGCACCTGGCGCCCAAGACCAATGAGAGCTGTACTCCACTCTCGACATGCCGAGCTTACTCCACAGCTTATCCTTCACGGCACCCTCCACTAATCCCCGATAGAAGATTCTCCTAGGCTGTGGAATGGCCTGCAAGGCCGCCAGACATTCGAGCAGGAATTTCGGTCGCACCCAAGGCCTGACGGTCAGCCATAGGGTCGGGGGAGTGATAGTGAGGCAAGGGAACATGTCCCTCACTACCCCCGCAAGCAACCGATCTTCCTCCAACGCGCGCCTGAGGAATGCCAACCTCGAAGCGAGCACGTGGCTCCTCAAGTGTGGCATCCCCAGACCCCCTTGACACGGACGAAGGCAACAGACTCCTTTGTCGACCATGTGTTTGCGTCCTCTCCAGAGACAGGAGAATAGCAAACGCTCGAGCGCCTTCTCATCATCGTCACAAAGGGGAAGTACTGACAGCCGGTAAAGGATCATGGGAAAGAGGTATGTGACACACACCTCCGCCAAGCCCTTCACGGAGAGACTCCGTCGACGCCAAGTTTCGACCGACGCGCCGACCTTTGCCAGTACTTCTGACCAGTTTTTCTCCAGCTGTAAGTCCGGACCGAACCAAATTCCGAGGATTTTGACCGGCCCGTCCGTCCAGCTGAAGGGCCCCGGGAGGGAAACACCCTTCCAGGCACCTAACCGCAAGCCGGATGACTTGTCGCGGTTAATTCTGGCGCCTGTTGTACCGCCTCTATGTCCCTGCGGGAGGACACAAAGGTCGTTACGTCATCGGCGTACGCGGAAACCCTGGCTCGAGCTCCACCAGGGACAGCAATTCCACGTAGGACCGGACTGCCAGTCTCGTCCCTTAGCCGGCGAAGGAGGGGCTCCAACGCCAGGACGTAAAGGAGAGACGACAGTGGACAACCCTGTCGGACCGACCTAGACAGAGCGAAAGCGCCCGACAGCTTCCCGTTCACCTGTACCACAGCCTTGGGGGAGCGATACAGAAGGCTAATCCGGCGACCTGCAGTACAGCAGCCAGGTAGCCATGGTCAATCCTATCAAATGCCTTGGACTGATCCAAATTGATCAGCGCGGCCTCATCGTCGTCTTCTACACCCTCTATGATCGTGCGAATCAAGTGCAGGTTGCTCTGAATTGTTCGTCCCTTCACAGAACAAGTCTGATCCGGTTCCAACAGAGACTCGGCAACTAGCTGCAAGCGATTCGTCAGGATCTTGGCCAAAATCTTTAACTCTGTGTTTAGCAGAGTTATGGGCCTGTAATCATCTAGTTCCCTCCCAACCTTCTTGCCTTTTCTCAACAGCGTGATCACGCCCCTGGTAATCCGACCGGGGATGGACCCCTGCCGAAACCAGTGGTTGAACACGACAGCCAAGATCGGGACAAAAAGGTGCGACATCCTCAAGTACAATTCATAGGGCAAACCATCCAAACCTGGCGACTTGCCTCTGCCGACCTTCTTCAAAGCCGCGTAGATTTCGTCCTCCGTAATCTCCCCTTCGCAGCTAGCCGGGGAAAGTCAGCCAAATAGCTGCGAAACTCCTCGTCACGGAGACCAGGCTCCTTGGTAAAACGGTGTTCGAAATGCTGCCGGAACGCCCCGCACATGTCGTCAGTGGACCTAAGGAGATGTCCCTCCGGGTCGCGCACCTCTCGAATGTACCGGTCGCCGGCTCGGCGAATTTCTTCCTTGCGCAATTCTGCGCCCATTTTCACAGCTTCGGAAGACATCTTGCTTAACTTAGCTCTAATTACTTGGCCCATGTAGCGCTCGCTAGTCGAACGCTCCAGGGCCTCCCTAGCTACGGCTATTTCTAGGGGATCCCCACCAGCCTCCGCCCGGGAGAAATTAGCTCTAAGTGTCTTTGCCTTCGCAGCCTTATCTAGTTTGAGCCGTTGGCTGTATTGCGTGGCGAAAGACCTAATGCTATCCTTAAGACTAACCCACCACTTACTCCCAATGACTCGCCCAATTAACGCCCGCTGAACTACTCTAGTTAGCTGGTCACGAAAGTCCCGCCTGTCCAGTAAGGACTGATTGAACTTCCAATAACCAGCCAACCTAGGCCTAAAATCTAACACCACACGGGCACAAACGAGTTTGTGGTCCGTGTAGCCTAACCAGTGGAACGTTGGACATTCTAAGAAGTCTATGTCGGCTACTCTCACTAACATTCTATCCAGGTACGCAGATACCCGGGTAGAAGGCCAATTAAGCGTCCACGTCCACATACTCCCATCCGGATGATCGACCCGGTATCTATCGACGAGACCAAATTCGTCGATCAGATCAACCAGGCTACGATCACCACTCCTCCCGCTAGCGCCCCTCCCTCTATCCCATTTGGGGGTTAGGACGGCATTCCAGTCCCCAACTAAGATTAGCCGTGTTGAATCCACTATGAAGGGCTCCAACAGCCGAAAGAAAGAGACACGCTCACCTTGATCATTGGGCGCATAAACCGCAATCAGCCGGAACGACTTGCTTTTCACTGCAATATCGGCCACGATCAGCCGGCCCTCGGCACCGACATGGACAAGGTCAATCCTCGCGTCCAGGGTACGCTTGACCAGCAAAGAAACACCTCTGGCATGCCGGCTCCCATATGCTGAATAAACGACAAAGTCGTCATCCAGCACACACGAGTCGACTTCGCAAACAAAGTGAGTCTCTTGGATCGCGGCCACATCCACGCCGTACGACACGAGGTCACGAAGCAGGCGAGCCGCCTTGCCCCGATCCCTCAGGCCATACGCATTCAAACTGGCTATCTTAATAGACATTTCTTAGACCTGAAAAAGAGAAAAACAAAGAACATGCAACAAAGGCACTAATCGCATACAGGATAAAAATCTCTGGTAGAAGGGACCCCGACGGACTGTCCTAGGGAACCCGTTCCTATGTCGGACGTAATCCGTCCGTCTAGGACAATCCCGCCGACGTCCGTGGGATAAGTGAGTTTTACCACCCTATATAGACAGGGGTGGAGTAAAACCGGGAACCTCCCAGAACAGTTCTTAACCATTTTTTTTAATTCTGGCGTGTTCTCTGACACCATCCTTATTTTTGGATAGTGTCTTTTTACTTCTTCTATGTGTTCCCAGACCCGCAGGTTACCCCCGGTATTTCTTACGAGGGTGATGACTCCTGGGGCCTGGGAAAAGTTTTTCGGGTCTTCAGTGGATAGATTGTTCACTGAAGTTAGCTTCAGGAGTGGCTTCAGAAGCTTCCGCCTCTGCGAAGACCACTCCGCCACAATGTTTTCGTCCACTTTCATTAATGCTTCGCCTTGGGGGAGGGCTTTCTTCTTTTTTGCCCGAGTGGGAGTGGGCATAGGAGAGGGGGAGGGCGAGGGAGTTGCAGAAATGGGTTTTTTCAGGGGGGGTCAAATTAAAGGTTGGGGACTGGGAAGCTTTTCGCGGGGAAGAGGGAAGGCTTCTTGCTTTCTCTGCGTATGTACGCCTTACCGGGGAAACCGGTAATGACGAACATCTGTCCGTGAGTTTTCTTCTCTCGGAGCTCCTGCTTCTCCTCCTGCTTTTAAGGTTGTCCTGTTGCTCCTCCTCTTCCTCTCTCCCGCTCTTTCCACTTCCATTTGCTCCACCGCATCTTTTTTGGGGGAGGAAGCCCTTTCCCTCCCCTGTTTGGCAGGCGAATTTTTGGATGTGGGCTCCATCTGGTTTACAGGCGCCTTGTCCGGAGGCGGCACCTTCACCGGGGACTCCTTCTGTTTGGCCGACGCCGGCAGCTTCACCGGGGTCTGCTTTGCCGGCACCTTCGCCGGAGAAGGCGTTTTTGCCTTCTTCTTTGTCACCACCTGCCACTCGCCCTCTTTGTTAGCTGCCGGTACTGGTGTTGGTGGGGCAGGTTTTCCTGTCTCCTTTACTTGTTGTTTGGCTGGTTGGGCCTTTGGGGGCGGATTCTTGGTCGGACATGTCTTTGCGACGTGCTCTGCCGCCCCACAGACCCAACAGCAAGGCTTTCTGCCTTCTACAATAACAAAAATGGTCCGATCCCTGCAGGTGAGGATGTTAGGGATCTTATCAATGTTCTCTTTGGACAAGGTCACCTGCAGGGTCATATCTCCTGTGAAGAATCCTGCCTTAGACCGCAGCGAGGAGACGTCGGCCACTTTTCCGTAACTTGCAAAAAAGGCGCCGACGTGGTCCTCAGCAATGTCCATAGGAACGCCATGCAAGGTAATTTTCACTTTCCTGGCTCCCATATACTCAGTATGGAATTGGAGTGTTTTAGTCTCCAAGACCAAACCTGCCAAGCAGGACGTCCCATATGGCATTGCTTCTCCTCGCTACGGCCCTGGCCCCAATTTGTAGTGCCTGAATCGCATCCTCAAAGGCCTCTCTAGGGACCCCAACCAACTTATGGGTTTTGAGGTCTTTAGTACTTAACGTAATTATCTTGGCCTCAATCTGTGCCAATTGCTCTGGCACTGAAACCAGCTCCGTTCCTTTTATGTATTCCGCGTATTTACTCTGCATTCGCTCGTAATATTCTTCTCCCTTTAACGTGATTTTTTTCCCTTCCTTCCACCCAGAGGGTTTAGGGGATGCTGGAGCTGCTAGTACTTCAGAAGGGGGATTAATCCGTGGTGGTAAAGTCCAATCCCCCTCCTTTCCTCCCACCGACGCCGTGGTGGGGGGAAGACTCTCCTCCGGCCTAAGCGAGGCCATGGCCTCCTCTAAGGACTCACCGACCAGCAGTTTTTCCTGGTGTTTTCGTGTCCAAAATGGCCACTACTTCCACACTACCAAAGCTATAAACTCGGGTGGAACGAACAAAGGTCACAATGATCCTAAGAGACTACTAAACCTGCAACAGAAAATTTGAAAGAACAAGGTCAAACAAAGCCTTCTGTGGCAGGAAAGTTTTATTTATCTTTTTTACAAAAGATTGTGGCTCAAGGCCGAAAAAGGGGAGGGGAACAAAACTCGGGTTGGTCTACAGTACTCTATCCTACGCCTAGCTAATCCGATTCACGACCCATGCGTACGTTACAATAGTTCTATTTGTCCATCAACGCTCATACTTATCATGCACCAAAATACCGCAAAAGCATACCGGGGACCTACAAAAAACGCCCCAAATGCACGTAAAAATTTATGGTATGTACAATAAATTTACAAAAATAACTTTAAAAATATTGCATGAAATGACATGATGGGAAGGGGTTATGATGAAACAAAAAATTTCCCCAAAACAAAAATAATTTCAAATGAATATATATACATAATGTTAATAAGACCCAAACGCACCCTCATAATTAAAGAGGCCGCTGTATTCTGCCTTGAGAGACAAAATCAAGCAGCTCTCTTTCTACGGGGAGTGGAGAAGCAGGGTACAAAATAAATGGGACTGGAGAATATATAAGGCTGACCCAGCCGAGAAGGAAACGGGACAAAATAACACAGGACAAAGGGGATCCCGAACTGGATCATAACAGAAGCAATGGAGCCGGGGACAAACCCAATCACTCACATTAACTAGGCATACAAAAGAATTCTTACCTTAACCACGGGAAGGGTTCCAAAGGAATCCACCCCGATGCGATTAGCAGATCTAAAAAAGAAAATCAAGGCTAGCCCCGGTCACACGAACCAGGCTCGCTGCATTTATCCACCTTTCGCTGAACTCTGTCGGGTGCAGCCGTTTCCGTTCAGTTCTAATCTTCATTTTGAGCTGGTGCTCAAAATATCGGATTAGATCCTGATCCGAAAGACGGCCGCCCCGCAAGACTTCCTCCAGTCGCGTCGTCCATATCACCATTCTAGCCGTGGCCAGTAGCGACAGAAACACCATCCGCTTCACTCCAGAGTACGGGGGCGACACATTGTCCACAGCGTATGCGCGGTCAATGAGCACAAGCTCCCGCGGCGCGATACGAGCAGTCAACTCGCCGACATGCTCCCACAACGGGCGAACGCGCAAACAATGGAAGAAGGCGTGCGCAGACGTCTCCTTAATTCCAAGGTTGCAACGCTCACAATCTGGCAAATCCGCCAGGCCCATTGCGAAACGCTTGTCATTGAGAGACAAACCATTCCGAGCCAATCGCCAGGTCAGAGAAAACTCAGAGTTGCTGAGCCAATCCGCACCTGGCGCCCAAGACCAATGAGAGCTGTACTCCACTCTCGACATGCCGAGCTTACTCCACAGCTTATCCTTCACGGCACCCTCCACTAATCCCCGATAGAAGATTCTCCTAGGCTGTGAAAGGTCACTGGACCGTGGAATGGCCTGCAAGGCCGCCAGACATTCGAGCAGGAATTTCGGTCGCACCCAAGGCCTGACGGTCAGCCATAGGGTCGGGGGAGTGATAGTAAGGCAAGGGAACATGTCCCTCACTACCCCCGCAAGCAACCGATCTTCCTCCAACGCGCGCCTGAGGAATGCCAACCTCGAAGCGAGCACATGGCTCCTCAAGTGTGGCATCCCCAGACCCCCTTGACACGGACGGAGGCAACAGACTCCTTTGTCGACCATGTGTTTGCGTCCTCTCCACAGACAGGAGAATAGCAAACGCTCGAGCGCCTTCTCATGATCGTCACAAAGGGGAAGTACTGACAGCCGGTAAAGGATCATTGGAAAGAGGTATGTGACACACACCTCCGCCAAGCCCTTCACGGAGAGACTCCGTCGACGCCAAGTTTCGACCGACGCGCCGACCTTTGCCAGTACTTCTGACCAGTTTTTCTCCAGCTGTAAGTCCGGACCGAACCAAATCCCGAGGATTTTGACCGGCCCGTCCGTCCAGCTGAAGGGCCCCGGGAGGGAAACACCCTTCCAGGCACCTAACCGCAAGCCGGATGACTTGTCGCGGTTAATTCTGGCCCCTGTCACCTTCTCGTACCGTTCAAGCGCCTGTTGTACCGCCTCTATGTCCCTGCGGGAGGACACAAAGGTCTTTACGTCATCGGCGTACGCGGAAACCCTGGCTCGAGCTCCTCCAGGGACAGCAATTCCACGTAGGACCGGACTGCCAGTCTCGTCCCTTAGCCGGCGAAGGAGGGGCTCCAACGCCAGGACGTAAAGGAGAGACGACAGTGGACAACCCTGTCGGACCGACCTAGACAGCGCGAAAGCGCCCGACAGCTTCCCGTTCACCTGTACCACAGCCTTGGGGGAGCGATACAGAAGGCCAATCCAGCGGCTGAAGTCGGGTTTGAATCCGGCGGCCTGCAGGACAGCAGCCAGGTAGCCATGGTCAA
Organism: Ascarosepion bandense; assembly: GCA_037127315.1. Classification (NCBI taxonomy): domain Eukaryota; kingdom Metazoa; phylum Mollusca; class Cephalopoda; order Sepiida; family Sepiidae; genus Ascarosepion; species Ascarosepion bandense. Next base: position 1,146,003 of record JBBBDQ010002188.1, read on the forward strand.
TCCTATCAAATGCCTTGGACTGATCCAAATTGATCAGCGCGGCCTCATCGTCGTCTTCTACACCCTCTATGATCGTGCGAATCAAGTGCAGGTTGCTCTGAATTGTTCGTCCCTTCACAGAACAAGTCTGATCCGGTTCCAACAGAGACTCGGCAACTAGCTGCAAGCGATTCGTCAGGATCTTGGCCAAAATCTTTAACTCTGTGTTTAGCAGAGTTATGGGCCTGTAATCGTCTAGTTCCCTCCCAACCTTCTTGCCTTTTCTCAACAGCGTGATCACGCCCCTGGTAATCCGGCCGGGGATGGACCCCTGCCGAAACCAGTGGTTGAACACGACAGCCAAGATCGGGACAAAAAGGTGCGACATCCTCAAGTACAATTCATAGGGCAAACCATCCAAACCTGGCGACTTGCCTCTGCCGACCTTCTTCAATGCCGCGTAGATTTCGTCCTCCGTAATCTCCCCTTCGCAGCTAGCCGCTTCAGCCGGCAAAAGCCGGGGAAAGTCAGCCAAATAGCTGCGAAACTCCTCGTCACGGAGACCAGGCTCCTTGGTAAAACGGTGTTCGAAATGCTGCCGGAACGCCCCGCACATGTCGTCAGTGGACCTAAGGAGATGTCCCTCCGGGTCGCGCACCTCTCGAATGTACCGGTCGCCGGCTCGGCGAATTTCTTCCTTGCGCAATTCTGCGCCCATTTTCACAGCTTCGGAAGACATCTTGCTTAACTTAGCCCTAATTACTTGACCCATGTAGCGCCCGCTAGTCGAACGCTCCAGGGCCTCCCTGGCTAAGGCTATTTCTAGGGGATCCCCACCAGCCTCCGCCCGGGAGAAATTAGTTCTAAGTGTCTTTGCCTCCGCAGCCTTATCTAGTTTGAGCCGCTGGCTATATTTGGTGGCGAAAGACCTAATGGAGTCCTTAAGGTTAACCCACCACTTACTCCCAATGACTCGCCCAATTAACGCCCGCTGAACCAGTTTTGTCAGCTGGTCACGAAAGTCCCGCCTGTCCAGTAAGGACTGGTTGAACTTCCAATAACCAGCCAACCTAGGCCTAAAATCTAACACCACACGAGCACAAACGAGTTTGTGATCCGTGTAGCCTAACCAGTGGAACGTTGGACATTCTAAGAAGTCTATGTCGGCCACTCTCACTAACATTCTATCCAGGTACGCAGATACCCGGGTAGAAGGCCAATTAAGCGTCCACGTCCACATACTCCCATCCGGATGATCGACCCGGTATCTATCGACGAGACCAAATTCGTCGATCAGATCAACCAGGCTACGATCACCACTCCTCCCGCTAGCGCCCCTTCCTCTATCCCATTTGGGGGTTAGGACGGCATTCCAGTCCCCAACTAAGATTAGCCGTGTTGAATCCACCATGAAGGGCTCCAACAGCCGAAAGAAAGAGACACGCTCACCTTGATCATTGGGCGCATAAACCGCAATCAGCCGGAACGACTTGCTTTTCACTGCAATATCGGCCACGATCAGCCGGCCCTCGGCACCGACATGGACAAGGTCAATCCTCGCGTCCAGGGTACGCTTGACCAGCAAAGAAACACCTCTGGCATGCCGGCTCCCATATGCTGAATAAACGACAAAGTCGTCATCCAGCACACACGAGTCGACTTCGCAAACAAAGTGCGTCTCTTGGATCGCGGCCACATCCACGCCGTACGACAAGAGGTCACGAAGCAGGCGAGCCGCCTTGCCCCGATCCCTCAGGCCATACGCATTCAAACTGGCTATCTTAATAGACATTTCTTAGATCTGAAAAAGAAAAAAAGAAAAAACATGCAACAAAGGCACTAATCGCATACGGGATAAAAATCTCTGGCAGATGGGAACCCGACGGACTGTCCTAGGGAACCCGTTCCTATGTCGGACGTAATCCGTCCGTCTAGGACAATCCCGCCGACGTCCGTGGGATAGGTGAGTTTTACCACCCTATATAGACAGGGGTGGAGCAAAACCGGGAACCTCCCCGAACAATTTTTGCCCATTTTTTTTAGTTCTGGTGTATTCATAGTCACCATCCTTATTTTAGGATAGTATTTCTTTGCGTCTTCAATATGGTCCCAGACCCTCAGGTTACCCCCGGTATTTCTTACGAGGGTAATGACTCCTGGGGCCTGGGGAAAGTTTGTGGGATCTTCTGTAGATAGTTCCTTCACTTTAGTCAGTTTGAGGAGTGGCTTCAGCAGCTTTCGCCTCTGCGAAGACCACTCCTCCACGATATTGTCGTCCACTTTAAACAGTGCGTCGCCTTGAGGGAGGGCTTTCTTATTCTTTGCCCGAGTGGGAGTGGGAAGGGGAGGGAGTGGGAGTTGAAAAACTGGCTTTCTTAAGGGGGGTCAATTCAAAGGTTGGGGACTGGGAAGCTTTTCGCGGGGAAGCTGGTAGGCTTCTAGCCTTTTCTGCGTATGAATGCCTCATCGGCGACACCGGCAGCGACGAACATTTTTCCGCTCTCGTTCTTTTCTCTTTGCTCCTGCTCCTTCGGCGGGTCTTCGGGCTGTCATAGTACTCCTCCACTTCCTCCTCTCTCCCGCGCTTCAGGGAAGCCGACCTCTCCACCTCCATTTGCTGTTCTTTTTGGGGAGAAGGACTCCTTTCTTTCCTCTGCTTGGGAGGAGACTTCTTTTGAGGCGACTCCTTCGGCCCTACCAGCGTTTTGGCAGGTGGCGGCACCTTTGCCGGAGACTCCTTTTCTTTGATCGGAGTCTGCCCCTTTGCCTTGGTCTGCGTTGCCGGCGTCTTGGCAGGTGGCGGCACCTTTGCCGGGGAAGGCATTTTAGCCTTCTTTTTGCCCACCACCTGCCACTCGCCCTCCTTGTTAACTACGGGCGGTTGTGTTGATTGAGCCGGTTTTCCTCCTTCCTTCTCTAACTGCTGCTGCTTGGTTGGTTGGGCTGGTTGGGTCTTAGGGGCCGGATTTTTGGACGGGCAGGCCTTAGCAACATGGTCTGCCGCCCCACAGACCCAACAGCACGGCTTCCTGCCTTCTACGATAATAAAAATTACACGCCCCCTGCAGGTGAGGATATTGGGGATTTTGTCTATATTTTCTTTAGACAAAGTCACCTGCAGGGTCATGTCTCCAGTAATAAAGCCCGCCTTGGACCGCAGCGAGGAGACTTGGGCCACCTTACCAAAGTTGGCAAAAAAGGCACCAATATGGTCCTCGGCAATGTCCATGGGGACGCCATGCAAAGTTATTTTGACCTTTCGGGCACCCATGTACTCGGTATGGAACTGGAGAGTTTTCGTTTCCAGCACCACACCGACCAAACTCTTGGCTTCTTCTGCCGTGCCCAGCAGGACGTCCCACATGGCATTGCTCCTCCTCGCCACGGCCCTAGCCTTAATGTTAAGAGTCTTGATAGCTGCTTCAAAAATGTCTCTTGTTATCCCAATGAATTTGTGGGTTTTTACATCTTTAGTAAATAACGTGATGATTCTTTTTTCAATTTCTGCTAACTGTTCTGGCACTGAGACCAGCTCAGTGCCTTTGATATAGTCCGCATATTTGGCTCTCATGTTGTCATAATAATCTTCATCCTTGCTGACAATTTTAGTCCCTGTCCATCCAGAGGTGGAAGGTATGGGGGATCCTGGTGCAGTTGGAGGGGGATTAATCCTTGGCGGTAGTTGCCAATCCCCCTCCTTTCCTCCCACCGACGCCGTGGTGGGGGGAAGACTCTCCTCCGGCCTAAGTGAGGCCATGGCCTCCTCTAAGGAGTCACCGACCAAAATGTTTTTCCTGGTGTTTTCGCGTCCAAAATGGCCACTACTTCCACACTACCAAAGCTATAAACTCGGGTGGAACGAACAAAGGTCACAATGATACCAAAGAGCCTACTAAACCTGCAACAGAAAAATTTGAAAGAAAAGGTCAAACAAAGCCTTCTGTGGCAGGAAAGTTTTATTTATCCTTTATACAAGGATTATGGCTTAAAGCCGAAAGAAGGGAGGGGGAACAAAACTCGGGTTGGTCTTCAGTACTCTATCCTACGCCTAGCTAAACCGATTCGCGACCCATGCATACGTTACAATAGTTCTCATTCACCATAAAGATTTGTCCATCAACGTTCATACTTATCATGCACCAAAATACCGCAAAAACATACCGGGGACCTACAAAAAACGCCCCAAATGCACGTAAAAATTTGTGGTATGTACAATAAATATACAAAAATAGCTTTAAAAATATTGCATGAAATGACATGATGGGAAGGGGTTATGACGAAACAAAAAATCCCCAAAACAAAAATAATTTCAAATGAATATATATACATAATGTTAGTAAGACCCAAACGCACCCTCATAATTAAAGAGGCCACTGTATTCTGCCTTGAAAGACAAAATCAAGCAGCTCTCTTTCTAAGGGGAATGGAGAAGCAGGGTACAAAATAAATGGGACTGGAGAATATATAAGGCTGACCCAGCCGAGAATGAAACGGGACAAAATAACATGGACAATGGGGATCTCGCACTGGATCATAACAAAAGCAATGGAGCCGGGGACAGGCCGGGACAAACACAATCACTCACATTAACTAGGCATACAAAAGACTTCTTACCTTAACCACGGGAAGGGTTCCAAAGGAATCCACCCCGATGCGATTAGCAGATCTAAAAAAGAAAATCAAGGCTAGCCCCGGTCACACGAACCAGGCTCGCTGCATTTATCCACCTTTCGCTGAACTCTGTCGGGTGCAGCCGTTTCCGTTCAGTTCTAATCTTCATTTTGAGCTGGTGCTCAAAATATCGGATTAGATCCTGATCCGAAAGACGGCCGCCCCGCAAGACTTCCTCCAGTCGCGTCGTCCATATCACCATTCTAGCCGTGGCCAGTAGCGACAGAAACACCATCCGCTTCACTCCAGAGTACGGGGGCGACACATTGTCCACAGCGTATGCGCGGTCAATGAGCACAAGCTCCCGCGGCGCGATACGAGCAGTCAACTCGCCGACATGCTCCCACAACGGGCGAACGCGCAAACAATGGAAGAAGGCGTGCGCAGACGTCTCCTTAATTCCAAGGTTGCAACGCTCACAATCTGGCAAATCCGCCAGGCCCATTGCGAAACGCTTGTCATTGAGAGACAAACCATTCCGAGCCAATCGCCAGGTCAGAGAAAACTCAGAGTTGCTGAGCCAATCCGCACCTGGCGCCCAAGACCAATGAGAGCTGTACTCCACTCTCGACATGCCGAGCTTACTCCACAGCTTATCCTTCACGGCACCCTCCACTAATCCCCGATAGAAGATTCTCCTAGGCTGTGAAAGGTCACTGGACCGTGGAATGGCCTGCAAGGCCGCCAGACATTCGAGCAGGAATTTCGGTCGCACCCAAGGCCTGACGGTCAGCCATAGGGTCGGGGGAGTGATAGTAAGGCAAGGGAACATGTCCCTCACTACCCCCGCAAGCAACCGATCTTCCTCCAACGCGCGCCTGAGGAATGCCAACCTTGAAGCGAGCACATGGCTCCTCAAGTGCGGCATCCCCAGACCCCCTTGACACGGACGGAGGCAACAGACTCCTTTGTCGACCATGTGCTTGCGTCCTCTCCACAGACAGGAGAGTAGCAAACGCTCGAGCGCCTTCTCATGATCGTCACAAAGGGGAAGTACTGACAGCCGGTAAAGGATCTTGGGAAAGAGGTATGTGTTACACACCTCCGCCAAGCCCTTTACGGAGAGACTCCGTCGACGCCAAGTCTTGACCGACGCGCCGACCTTTGCCAGTATTTCTGACCAGTTTTTCTCCAGCTGTAAGTCCGGACCGAACCAAATTCCGAGGATTTTGACCGGCCCGTCCGTCCAGCTGAAGGGCCCCGGGAGGGAAACACCCTTCCAGGCACCTAACCGCAAGCCGGATGACTTGTCGCGGTTAATTCTGGCCCCTGTCACCTTCTCGTACCGTTCAAGCGCCTGTTGTACCGCCTCTATGTCCCTGCGGGAGGACACAAAGGTCGTTACGTCATCGGCGTACGCGGAAACCCTGGCTCGAGCTCCACCAGGGACAGTAATTCCACGCAGGACCGGACTGCCCGTCTCGTCCCTTAGCCGGCGAAGGAGGGGCTCCAACGCCAAGACGTAAAGGAGAGAAGACAGTGGACAACCCTGTCGGACCGACCTAGACAGCGCGAAAGCGCCCGACAGCTTCCCGTTCACCTGTACCACAGCCTTGGGGGAGCGATACAGAAGGCTAATCCAGCGGCTGAAGTCGGGTTTGAATCCGGCGGCCTGCAGGACAGCAGCCAGGTAGCCATGGTCAATCCTATCAAATGCCTTGGACTGATCCAAATTGATCAGCGTGGCCTCATCGTCGTCTTCTACACCCTCTATGATCGTGCGAATCAAGTGCAGGTTGCTCTGAATTGTTCGTCCCTTCACAGAACAAGTCTGATCCGGTTCCAGCAGAGACTCGGCAACTAGCTGCAAGCGATTCGTCAGGATCTTGGCCAAAATCTTTAACTCTGTGTTTAGCAGAGTTATGGGCCTGTAATCATCTAGTTCCCTCCCAACCTTCTTGCCTTTTCTCAACAGCGTGATCACGCCCCTGGTAATCCGGCCGGGGATGGACCCCTGCCGAAACCAGTGGTTGAACACGACAGCCAAGATCGGGACAAAAAGGTGCGACATCCTCAAGTACAATTCATAGGGCAAACCATCCAAACCTGGCGACTTGCCTCTGCCGACCTTCTTCAAAGCCGCGTAGATTTCGTCCTCCGTAATCTCCCCTTCGCAGCTAGCCGCTTCAGCCGGCAAAAGCCGGGGAAAGTCAGCCAAATAGCTGCGAAACTCCTCGTCACGGAGACCAGGCTCCTTGGTAAAACGGTGTTCGAAATGCTGCCGGAACGCCCCGCACATGTCGTCAGTGGACCTAAGGAGATGTCCCTCCGGGTCGCGCACCTCTCGAATGTACCGGTCGCCGGCTCGGCGAATTTCTTCCTTGCGCAATTCTGCGCCCATTTTCACAGCTTCGGAAGACATCTTGCTTAACTTAGCCCTAATTACTTGGCCCATGTAGCGCCCGCTAGTCGAGCGCTCCAGGGCCTCCCTAGCTACGGCTATTTCTAGGGGATCCCCACCAGCCTCCGCCCGGGAGAAATTAGCTCTAAGTGTCTTTGCCTCCGCAGCCTTATCTAGTTTGAGCCGCTGGCTATATTTGGTGGCGAAAGACCTAATGGAGTCCTTAAGGTTAACCCACCACTTATTCCCAATGACTCGCCCAATTAACGCCCGCTGAACTAGTTTTGTCAGCTGGTCACGAAAGTCCCGCCTGTCCAGTAAGGACTGATTGAACTTCCAATAACCAGCCAACCTAGGCCTAAAATCTAACACCACATGGGCACAAACGAGTTTGTGGTCCTTGTAGCCTAACCAGTGGAACGTTGGACATTCTAAGAAGTCTATGTCGGCCACTCTCACTAACATTCTATCCAGGTACGCAGATACCCGGGTAGAAGGCCAATTAAGCGCCCACGTCCACATGCTCCCATCCGGATGATCGACCCGGTATCTATCGACGAGACCAAATTCGTCGACCAGATTGACCAGGCTACGATCACCACTCCTCCCGCTAGCGCCCCTTCCTCTATCCCATTTGGGGGTTAGGACGGCATTCCAGTCCCCAACTAAGATTAGCCGTGTTGAATCCACCATGAAGGGCTCCAACAGCCGAAAGAAAGAGACACGCTCACCTTGATCATTGGGCGCATAAACCGCAATCAGCCGGAACGACTTGCTTTTCACTGCAATATCGGCCACGATCAGCCGGCCCTCGGCACCGACATGGACAAGGTCAATCCTCGCGTCCAGGGTACGCTTGACCAGCAAAGAAACACCTCTGGCATGTCGGCTCCCATATGCTGAATAAACGACAAAGTCGTCATCCAGCACACACGAGTCGGCTTCGCAAACAAAGTGAGTCTCTTGGATCGCGGCCACATCCACGTCGTACGACAAGAGGTCACGACGCAGGCGAGCCGCCTTGCCCCGATCCCTCAGGCCATACGCATTCAAACTGGCTATCTTAATAGACATTTCTTAGATCTGAAAAAGAAAAAAGAAAACATGCAACAAAGGCACTAATCGCATACAGGATAAAAATCTCTGGTAGATGGGACCCCGACGGACTGTCCTAGGGAACCCGTTCCTATGTCGGACGTAATCCGTCCGTCTAGGACAATCCCGCCGACGTCCGCAGGATAAGTGAGTTTTAGCACCCTATATAGACAGGGATGGATCAAAACCGGGAACCTCCCAGAACAGTTTTTTGCCATCTTCCTGAGTTCGGGGGTGCCTTCCTGCACCATCCTTAGTTTTGGGTAGTGCTTCTTAACTTCAGCCAAATGGTCCCAGACCCTCAGGTTGCCCCCGGTATTCCTTACCAGGGTGATGACTCCTGGGGCCTGGGCAAAGTTCCTGGGATCCTCGGTGGATCGGCCGTCCACCGAGGTCAGTTTCAGCAAAGGCTTTAAGAGTTTGCGCCTTTGCGAAGACCATTCTGTGGCGACATCTTCGTGTACCCTCATAAGGGCATCCCCCTGAGGGAGGGTATTTTTCTTTTTGCTTCGTGTGGGAGTGGGATTAGGAGAAGGGGAGGGAGTGGGAGTTGAAAAACTGGCTTTCTTAAGGGGGGTCAATTCAAAGGTTGGGGACTGGGAAGCTTTTCGCGGGGACGCGGGAAGGCTTCTAGCCTTTTCCGCGTATGAATGTCTCATCGGCGACACCGGCAGCGACGAGCATTTTTCAGCTCGCGTTCTCTTCTCCCTGCTCCTGCTCCTTCGCCGGGTCTTTGGGCTGTCGTGGTGCTCCTCTACTTCCTCCTCTCTCCCGCGCTTCAGGGAGGCCGACCTCTCAACCTCCATTTCTTGCTCCTTTTTGGGGGGAGGAGCTTCTTTCCTTCCTCTGTTTGGGCGACTCCTTCGGCTTTGCCGGCGTTTTAACAGGTGGCGGCACCTTCGCCGGAGATTCCTTCTCTTTGACCGGAGTCTGCACCTTCACCTGGTTCTGTGTTGCCGGCGTCTTGGCAGGTGGTGGTACCTTTGCCGGGGAAGGTGTTTTAGCCTTCTTTTTGCCCACCACCTGCCACTCGCCCTCCTTGTTAGCCACGGGCGGTTGTGTTGGTTGAGCAGGTTTTCCGCCTTCCTTCTCTAACTGCTGCTGCTTGGTTGGTTGGGCTGGTTGGGTCTTAGGGGCCGGATTTTTGGACGGGCAGGCCTTAGCAACATGGTCTGCCGCCCCACAGACCCAACAGCACGGCTTCCTGCCTTCTACAATAATAAAAATTACACGCCCCCTGCAGGTGAGGATGTTGGGGATTTTGTCTATGTTTTCTTTAGACAACGTCACCTGCAGGGTCATGTCTCCTGTAATGAAGCCCGCCTTGGACCGCAGCGAGGAGACTTGGGCCACCTTACCATAGTTGGCAAAAAAGGCACCAATATGGTCCTCGGCAATGTCCATGGGGACGCCATGCAATGTTATTTTAACCTTTCGGGCACCCATATATTCGGTGTGGAACTGGAGGGTTTTCGTTTCCAGAACCACACCGACCAAATTCTTTGCCTCTTCGGCCGTGCCCAGCAGGACGTCCCACATGGCATTGCTCCTCCTCGCCACGGCCCTAGCCTTAATGTTAAGAGTCTTGATAGCTGCTTCAAAAATGTCTCTTGTTATCCCAATGAATTTGTGGGTTTTTACATCTTTAGTAAATAACGTGATGATTCTTTTTTCAATTTCTGCTAACTGTTCTGGCACTGAGACCAGCTCAGTGCCTTTGATATAGTCCGCATATTTGGCTCTCATGTTGTCATAATAATCTTCATCCTTGCTGACAATTTTAGTCCCTGTCCATCCCGAGGTGGAAGGTATGGGGGATCCTGGTGCAGTTGGAGGGGGATTAATCCTTGGCGGTAGTTGCCAATCCCCCTCCTTTCCTCCCACCGACGCCGTGGTGGGGGGAAGACTCTCCTCCGGCCTAAGTGAGGCCATGGCCTCCTCTAAGGAGTCACCGACCAAAATGTTTTTCCTGGTGTTTTCGCGTCCAAAATGGCCACTACTTCCACACTACCAAAGCTATAAACTCGGGTGGAACGAACAAAGGTCACAATGATACCAAAGAGCCTACTAAACCTGCAACAGAAAATTTGAAAGAAAAGGTCAAACAAAGCCTTCTGTGGCAGGAAAGTTTTATTTATCCTTTGTACAAGGATTATGGCTTAAAGCCGAAAGAAGGGAGGGGGAACAAAACTCGGGTTGGTCTTCAGTACTCTATCCTACGCCTAGCTAAACCGATTCGCGACCCATGCATACGTTACAATAGTTCTCATTCACCATAAAGGTTTGTCCATCAACGTTCATACTTATCATGCACCAAAATACCGCAAAAACATACCGGGGACCTACAAAAACGCCCCAAATGCACGTAAAAATTCGTGGTATGTACAATAAATAATTACAAAAATAGCTTTATATTGCATGAAATGACATGATGGGAAGGGGTTATGACGAAACAAAAAATCCCCAAAACAAAAATAATTTCAAATGAATATATATACATAATGTTAGTAAGACCCAAACGCACCCTCATAATTAAAGAGGCCACTGTATTCTGCCTTGAAAGACAAAATCAAGCAGCTCTCTTTCTAAGGGGAATGGGGGAGACGCAGGGTACAAAATAAATGGGACTGGAGAATATATAAGGCTGACCCAGCCGAGAATGAAACGGGACAAAATAACACCGGACAAAGGGGATCTCGAACTGGATCATAACAAAAGCAGTGGAGCCGGGGAACAGGCCGGGACAAACACAATCACTCACATTAACTAGGCATACAAAAGACTTCTTACCTTAACCACGGGAAGGGTTCCAAAGGAATCCACCCCGATGCGATTAGCAGATCTAAAAAAGAAAATCAAGGCTAGCCCCGGTCACACGAACCAGGCTCGCCTGCATTTATCCACCTTTCGATGAACTCTGTCGGGTGCAGCCGTTTCCGTTCAGTTCTAATCTTCATTTTGAGCTGGTGCTCAAAATATCGGATTAGATCCTGATCCGAAAGACGGCCGCCCCGCAAGACTTCCTCCAGTCGCGTCGTCCAAATATCACCATTCTAGCCGTGGCCAGTAGCGACAGAAACACCATCCGCTTCACTCCAGAGTACGGGGGCGACACATTGTCCACAGCGTATGCGCGGTCAATGAGCACAAGCTCCCGCGGCGCGATACGAGCAGTCAACTCGCCGACACGCTCCCACAACGGGCGAACGCGCAAACAATGGAAGAAGGCGTGCGCAGACGTCTCCTTAATTCCAAGGTTGCAACGCTCACAATCTGGCAAATCCGCCAGGCCCATTGCGAAACGCCTGTCATTGAGAGACAAACCATTCCGAGCCAATCGCCAGGTCAGAGAAAACTCAGAGTTGCTGAGCCAATCCGCACCTGGCGCCCAAGACCAATGAGAGCTGTACTCCACTCTCGACATGCCGAGCTTACTCCACAGCTTATCCTTCACGGCACCCTCCACTAATCCCCGATAGAAGAGTCTCCTAGGCTGTGAAAGGTCACTGGACCGTGGAATGGCCTTGCAAGGCCGCCAGACATTCGAGCAGGAATTTCGGTCGCACCCAAGGCCTGACGGTCAGCCATAGGGTCGGGGGAGTGATAGTAAGGCAAGGGAACATGTCCCTCACTACCCCCGCAAGCAACCGATCTTCCTCCAACGCGCGCCTGAGGAATGCCAACCTCGAAGCGAGCACATGGCTCCTCAAGTGTGGCATCCCCAGACCCCCTTGACACGGACGGAGGCAACAGACTCCTTTGTCGACCATGTGTTTGCGTCCTCTCCACAGACAGGAGAATAGCAAACGCTCGAGCGCCTTCTCATGATCGTCACAAAGGGGAAGTACTGACAGCCGGTAAAGGATCATGGGAAAGAGGTATGTAACACACACCTCCGCCAAGCCCTTTACGGAGAGACTCCGTCGACGCCAAGTCTTGACCGACGCGCCGACCTTTGCCAGTATTTCTGACCAGTTTTTCTCCAGCTGTAAGTCCGGACCGAACCAAATTCCCGAGGATTTTGACCGGCCCGTCCGTCCAGCTGAAGGGCCCCGGGAGGGAAACACCCTTCCAGGCACCTAACCGCAAGCCGGATGACTTGTCGCGGTTAATTCTGGCCCCTGTCACCTTCTCGTACCGTTCAAGCGCCTGTTGTACCGCCTCTATGTCCCTGCGGGAGGACACAAAGGTCGTTACGTCATCGGCGTACGCGGAAACCCTGGCTCGAGCTCCTCCAGGGACAGCAATTCCACGTAGGACCGGACTGCCAGTCTCGTCCCTTAGCCGGCGAAGGAGGGGCTCCAACGCCAAGGACGTAAAGGAGAGACGACAGTGGACAACCCTGTCGGACCGACCTAGACAGCGCGAAAGCGCCCGACAGCTTCCCGTTCACCTGTACCACAGCCTTGGGGGAGCGATACAGAAGGCTAATCCAGCGGCTGAAGTCGGGTTTGAATCCGGCGGCCTGCAGGACAGCAGCCAGGTAGCCATGGTCAATCCTATCAAATGCCTTGGACTGATCCAAATTGATCAGCGCGGCCTCATCGTCGTCTTCTACACCCTCTATGATCGTGCGAATCAAGTGCAGGTTGCTCTGAATTGTTCGTCCCTTCACAGAACAAGTCTGATCCGGTTCCAACAGAGACTCGGCAACTAGCTGCAAGCGATTCGTCAGGATCTTGGCCAAAATCTTTAACTCTGTGTTTAGCAGAGTTATGGGCCTGTAATCGTCTAGTTCCCTCCCAACCTTCTTGCCTTTTCTCAACAGCGTGATCACGCCCCTGGTAATCCGGACCGGGGATGGACCCCTGCCGAAACCAGTGGTTGAACACGACAGCCAAGATCGGGACAAAAAGGTGCGACATCCTCAAGTACAATTCATAGGGCAAACCATCCAAACCTGGCGACTTGCCTCTGCCGACCTTCTTCAAAGCCGCGTAGATTTCGTCCTCCGTAATCTCCCCTTCGCAGCTAGCCGCTTCAGCCGGCAAAAGCCGGGGAAAGTCAGCCAAATAGCTGCGAAACTCCTCGTCACGGAGACCAGGCTCCTTGGTAAAACGGTGTTCGAAATGCTGCCGGAACGCCCCGCACATGTCGTCAGTGGACCTAAGGAGATGTCCCTCCGGGTCGCGCACCTCTCGAATGTACCGGTCGCCGGCTCGGCGAATTTCTTCCTTGCGCAATTCTGCGCCCATTTTCACAGCTTCGGAAGACATCTTGCTTAACTTAGCCCTAATTACTTGGCCCATGTAGCGCCCGCTAGTCGAGCGCTCCAGGGCCTCCCTAGCTACGGCTATTTCTAGGGGATCCCCACCAGCCTCCGCCCGGGAGAAATTAGCTCTAAGTGTCTTTGCCTCCGCAGCCTTATCTAGTTTGAGCCGCTGGCTATATTTGGTGGCGAAAGACCTAATGGAGTCCTTAAGGTTAACCCACCACTTATTCCCAATGACTCGCCCAATTAACGCCCGCTGAACTAGTTTTGTCAGCTGGTCACGAAAGTCCCGCCTGTCCAGTAAGGACTGATTGAACTTCCAATAACCAGCCAACCTAGGCCTAAAATCTAACACCACATGGGCACAAACGAGTTTGTGGTCCTTGTAGCCTAACCAGTGGAACGTTGGACATTCTAAGAAGTCTATGTCGGCCACTCTCACTAACATTCTATCCAGGTACGCAGATACCCGGGTAGAAGGCCAATTAAGCGCCCACGTCCACATGCTCCCATCCGGATGATCGACCCGGTATCTATCGACGAGACCAAATTCGTCGACCAGATTGACCAGGCTACGATCACCACTCCTCCCGCTAGCGCCCCTTCCTCTATCCCATTTGGGGGTTAGGACGGCATTCCAGTCCCCAACTAAGATTAGCCGTGTTGAATCCACCATGAAGGGCTCCAACAGCCGAAAGAAAGAGACACGCTCACCTTGATCATTGGGCGCATAAACCGCAATCAGCCGGAACGACTTGCTTTTCACTGCAATATCGGCCACGATCAGCCGGCCCTCGGCACCGACATGGACAAGGTCAATCCTCGCGTCCAGGGTACGCTTGACCAGCAAAGAAACACCTCTGGCATGTCGGCTCCCATATGCTGAATAAACGACAAAGTCGTCATCCAGCACACACGAGTCGGCTTCGCAAACAAAGTGAGTCTCTTGGATCGCGGCCACATCCACGTCGTACGACAAGAGGTCACGACGCAGGCGAGCCGCCTTGCCCCGATCCCTCAGGCCATACGCATTCAAACTGGCTATCTTAATAGACATTTCTTAGATCTGAAAAAGAAAAAAGAAAACATGCAACAAAGGCACTAATCGCATACAGGATAAAAATCTCTGGTAGATGGGACCCCGACGGACTGTCCTAGGGAACCCGTTCCTATGTCGGACGTAATCCGTCCGTCTAGGACAATCCCGCCGACGTCCGCAGGATAAGTGAGTTTTAGCACCCTATATAGACAGGGATGGATCAAAACCGGGAACCTCCCAGAACAGTTTTTTGCCATCTTCCTGAGTTCGGGGGTGCCTTCCTGCACCATCCTTAGTTTTGGGTAGTGCTTCTTAACTTCAGCCAAATGGTCCCAGACCCTCAGGTTGCCCCCGGTATTCCTTACCAGGGTGATGACTCCTGGGGCCTGGGCAAAGTTCCTGGGATCCTCGGTGGATCGGCCGTCCACCGAGGTCAGTTTCAGCAAAGGCTTTAAGAGTTTGCGCCTTTGCGAAGACCATTCTGTGGCGACATCTTCGTGTACCCTCATAAGGGCATCCCCCTGAGGGAGGGTATTTTTCTTTTTGCTTCGTGTGGGAGTGGGATTAGGAGAAGGGGAGGGAGTGGGAGTTGAAAAACTGGCTTTCTTAAGGGGGGTCAATTCAAAGGTTGGGGACTGGGAAGCTTTTCGCGGGGACGCGGGAAGGCTTCTAGCCTTTTCCGCGTATGAATGTCTCATCGGCGACACCGGCAGCGACGAGCATTTTTCAGCTCGCGTTCTCTTCTCCCTGCTCCTGCTCCTTCGCCGGGTCTTTGGGCTGTCGTGGTGCTCCTCTACTTCCTCCTCTCTCCCGCGCTTCAGGGAGGCCGACCTCTCAACCTCCATTTCTTGCTCCTTTTTGGGGGAGGAGCTTCTTTCCTTCCTCTGTTTGGGCGACTCCTTCGGCTTTGCCGGCGTTTTAACAGGTGGCGGCACCTTCGCCGGAGATTCCTTCTCTTTGACCGGAGTCTGCACCTTCACCTGGTTCTGTGTTGCCGGCGTCTTGGCAGGTGGTGGTACCTTTGCCGGGGAAGGTGTTTTAGCCTTCTTTTTGCCCACCACCTGCCACTCGCCCTCCTTGTTAGCCACGGGCGGTTGTGTTGGTTGAGCAGGTTTTCCGCCTTCCTTCTCTAACTGCTGCTGCTTGGTTGGTTGGGCTGGTTGGGTCTTAGGGGCCGGATTTTTGGACGGGCAGGCCTTAGCAACATGGTCTGCCGCCCCACAGACCCAACAGCACGGCTTCCTGCCTTCTACAATAATAAAAATTACACGCCCCCTGCAGGTGAGGATGTTGGGGATTTTGTCTATGTTTTCTTTAGACAACGTCACCTGCAGGGTCATGTCTCCTGTAATGAAGCCCGCCTTGGACCGCAGCGAGGAGACTTGGGCCACCTTACCATAGTTGGCAAAAAAGGCACCAATATGGTCCTCGGCAATGTCCATGGGGACGCCATGCAATGTTATTTTAACCTTTCGGGCACCCATATATTCGGTGTGGAACTGGAGGGTTTTCGTTTCCAGAACCACACCGACCAAATTCTTTGCCTCTTCGGCCGTGCCCAGCAGGACGTCCCACATGGCATTGCTCCTCCTCGCCACGGCCCTAGCCTTAATGTTAAGAGTCTTGATAGCTGCTTCAAAAATGTCTCTTGTTATCCCAATGAATTTGTGGGTTTTTACATCTTTAGTAAATAACGTGATGATTCTTTTTTCAATTTCTGCTAACTGTTCTGGCACTGAGACCAGCTCAGTGCCTTTGATATAGTCCGCATATTTGGCTCTCATGTTGTCATAATAATCTTCATCCTTGCTGACAATTTTAGTCCCTGTCCATCCCGAGGTGGAAGGTATGGGGGATCCTGGTGCAGTTGGAGGGGGATTAATCCTTGGCGGTAGTTGCCAATCCCCCTCCTTTCCTCCCACCGACGCCGTGGTGGGGGGAAGACTCTCCTCCGGCCTAAGTGAGGCCATGGCCTCCTCTAAGGAGTCACCGACCAAAATGTTTTTCCTGGTGTTTTCGCGTCCAAAATGGCCACTACTTCCACACTACCAAAGCTATAAACTCGGGTGGAACGAACAAAGGTCACAATGATACCAAAGAGCCTACTAAACCTGCAACAGAAAATTTGAAAGAAAAGGTCAAACAAAGCCTTCTGTGGCAGGAAAGTTTTATTTATCCTTTGTACAAGGATTATGGCTTAAAGCCGAAAGAAGGGAGGGGGAACAAAACTCGGGTTGGTCTTCAGTACTCTATCCTACGCCTAGCTAAACCGATTCGCGACCCATGCATACGTTACAATAGTTCTCATTCACCATAAAGGTTTGTCCATCAACGTTCATACTTATCATGCACCAAAATACCGCAAAAACATACCGGGGACCTACAAAAACGCCCCAAATGCACGTAAAAATTCGTGGTATGTACAATAAATATACAAAAATAGCTTTAAAAATATTGCATGAAATGACATGATGGGAAGGGGTTATGACGAAACAAAAAATCCCCAAAACAAAAAATAATTTCAAATGAATATATATACATAATGTTAGTAAGACCCAAACGCACCCTCATAATTAAAGAGGCCACTGTATTCTGCCTTGAAAGACAAAATCAAGCAGCTCTCTTTCTAAGGGGAATGGAGACGCAGGGTACAAAATAAATGGGACTGGAGAATATATAAGGCTGACCCAGCCGAGAATGAAACGGGACAAAATAACACCGGACAAAGGGGATCTCGAACTGGATCATAACAAAAGCAGTGGAGCCGGGGACAGGCCGGGACAAACACAATCACTCACATTAACTAGGCATACAAAAGACTTCTTACCTTAACCACGGGAAGGGTTCCAAAGGAATCCACCCCGATGCGATTAGCAGATCTAAAAAAGAAAATCAAGGCTAGCCCCGGTCACACGAACCAGGCTCGCTGCATTTATCCACCTTTCGCTGAACTCTGTCGGGTGCAGCCGTTTCCGTTCAGTTCTAATCTTCATTTTGAGCTGGTGCTCAAAATATCGGATTAGATCCTGATCCGAAAGACGGCCGCCCCGCAAGACTTCCTCCAGTCGCGTCGTCCATATCACCATTCTAGCCGTGGCCAGTAGCGACAGAAACACCATCCGCTTCACTCCAGAGTACGGGGGCGACACATTGTCCACAGCGTATGCGCGGTCAATGAGCACAAGCTCCCGCGGCGCGATACGAGCAGTCAACTCGCCGACACGCTCCCACAACGGGCGAACGCGCAAACAATGGAAGAAGGCGTGCGCAGACGTCTCCTTAATTCCAAGGTTGCAACGCTCACAATCTGGCAAATCCGCCAGGCCCATTGCGAAACGCTTGTCATTGAGAGACAAACCATTCCGAGCCAATCGCCAGGTCAGAGAAAACTCAGAGTTGCTGAGCCAGTCCGCACCTGGCGCCCAAGACCAATGAGAGCTGTACTCCACTCTCGACATGCCGAGCCTACTCCACAGCTTATCCTTCACGGCACCCTCCACTAATCCCCGATAGAAGAGTCTCCTAGGCTGTGAAAGGTCACTGGACCGTGGAATGGCTTGCAAGGCCGCCAGACATTCGAGCAGGAATTTCGGTCGCACCCAAGGCCTGACGGTCAGCCATAGGGTCGGGGGAGTGATAGTAAGGCAAGGGAACATGTCCCTCACTACCCCCGCAAGCAACCGATCTTCCTCCAGCGCGCGCCTGAGGAATGCCAACCTCGAAGCGAGCACATGGCTCCTCAAGTGTGGCATCCCCAGACCCCCTTGACACGGACGGAGGCAACAGACTCCTTTGTCGACCATGTGTTTGCGTCCTCTCCACAGACAGGAGAATAGCAAACGCTCGAGCGCCTTCTCATGATCGTCACAAAGGGGAAGTACTGACAGCCGGTAAAGGATCATGGGAAAGAGGTATGTAACACACACCTCCGCCAAGCCCTTTACGGAGAGACTCCGTCGACGCCAAGTCTTGACCGACGCGCCGACCTTTGCCAGTATTTCTGACCAGTTTTTCTTCAGCTGTAAGTCCGGACCGAACCAAATCCCGAGGATTTTGACCGGCCCGTCCGTCCAGCTGAAGGGCCCCGGGAGGGAAACACCCTTCCAGGCACCTAACCGCAAGCCGGATGACTTGTCGCGGTTAATTCTGGCCCCTGTCACCTTCTCGTACCGTTCAAGCGCCTGTTGTACCGCCTCTATGTCCCTGCGGGAGGACACAAAGGTCGTTACGTCATCGGCGTACGCGGAAACCCTGGCTCGAGCTCCTCCAGGGACAGCAATTCCACGTAGGACCGGACTGCCAGTCTCGTCCCTTAGCCGGCGAAGGAGGGGCTCCAACGCCAGGACGTAAAGGAGAGACGACAGTGGACAACCCTGTCGGACCGACCTAGACAGCGCGAAAGCGCCCGACAGCTTCCCGTTCACCTGTACCACAGCCTTGGGGGAGCGATACAGAAGGCTAATCCAGCGGCTGAAGTCGGGTTTGAATCCGGCGGCCTGCAGGACAGCAGCCAGGTAGCCATGGTCAATCCTATCAAATGCCTTGGACTGATCCAAATTGATCAGCGCGGCCTCATCGTCGTCTTCTACACCCTCTATGATCGTGCGAATCAAGTGCAGGTTGCTCTGAATTGTTCGTCCCTTCACAGAACAAGTCTGATCCGGTTCCAACAGAGACTCGGCAACTAGCTGCAAGCGATTCGTCAGGATCTTGGCCAAAATCTTTAACTCTGTGTTTAGCAGAGTTATGGGCCTGTAATCGTCTAGTTCCCTCCCAACCTTCTTGCCTTTTCTCAACAGCGTGATCACGCCCCTGGTAATCCGGACCGGGGATGGACCCCTGCCGAAACCAGTGGTTGAACACGACAGCCAAGATCGGGACAAAAAGGTGCGACATCCTCAAGTACAATTCATAGGGCAAACCATCCAAACCTGGCGACTTGCCTCTGCCGACCTTCTTCAAAGCCGCGTAGATTTCGTCCTCCGTAATCTCCCCTTCGCAGCTAGCCGCTTCAGCCGGCAAAAGCCGGGGAAAGTCAGCCAAATAGCTGCGAAACTCCTCGTCACGGAGACCAGGCTCCTTGGTAAAACGGTGTTCGAAATGCTGCCGGAACGCCCCGCACATGTCGTCAGTGGACCTAAGGAGATGTCCCTCCGGGTCGCGCACCTCTCGAATGTACCGGTCGCCGGCTCGGCGAATTTCTTCCTTGCGCAATTCTGCGCCCATTTTCACAGCTTCGGAAGACATCTTGCTTAACTTAGCCCTAATTACTTGGCCCATGTAGCGCCCGCTAGTCGAGCGCTCCAGGGCCTCCCTAGCTACGGCTATTTCTAGGGGATCCCCACCAGCCTCCGCCCGGGAGAAATTAGCTCTAAGTGTCTTTGCCTCCGCAGCCTTATCTAGTTTGAGCCGCTGGCTATATTTGGTGGCGAAAGACCTAATGGAGTCCTTAAGGTTAACCCACCACTTACTCCCAATGACTCGCCCAATTAACGCCCGCTGAACTAGTTTTGTCAGCTGGTCACGAAAGTCCCGCCTGTCCAGTAAGGACTGATTGAACTTCCAATAACCAGCCAACCTAGGCCTAAAATCTAACACCACATGGGCACAAACGAGTTTGTGGTCCTTGTAGCCTAACCAGTGGAACGTTGGACATTCTAAGAAGTCTATGTCGGCCACTCTCACTAACATTCTATCCAGGTACGCAGATACCCGGGTAGAAGGCCAATTAAGCGCCCACGTCCACATGCTCCCATCCGGATGATCGACCCGGTATCTATCGACGAGACCAAATTCGTTCGACCAGATTGACCAGGCTACGATCACCACTCCTCCCGCTAGCGCCCCTTCCTCTATCCCATTTGGGGGTTAGGACGGCATTCCAGTCCCCAACTAAGATTAGCCGTGTTGAATCCACCATGAAGGGCTCCAACAGCCGAAAGAAAGAGACACGCTCACCTTGATCATTGGGCGCATAAACCGCAATCAGCCGGAACGACTTGCTTTTCACTGCAATATCGGCCACGATCAGCCGGCCCTCGGCACCGACATGGACAAGGTCAATCCTCGCGTCCAGGGTACGCTTGACCAGCAAAGAAACACCTCTGGCATGTCGGCTCCCATATGCTGAATAAACGACAAAGTCGTCATCCAGCACACACGAGTCGGCTTCGCAAACAAAGTGAGTCTCTTGGATCGCGGCCACATCCACGTCGTACGACAAGAGGTCACGACGCAGGCGAGCCGCCTTGCCCCGATCCCTCAGGCCATACGCATTCAAACTGGCTATCTTAATAGACATTTCTTAGATCTGAAAAAGAAAAAAGAAAAAACATGCAACAAAGGCACTAATCGCATACAGGATAAAAATCTCTGGTAGATGGGACCCCGACGGACTGTCCTAGGGAACCCGTTCCTATGTCGGACGTAATCCGTCCGTCTAGGACAATCCCGCCGACGTCCGCAGGATAAGTGAGTTTTAGCACCCTATATAGACAGGGATGGATCAAAACCGGGAACCTCCCAGAACAGTTTTTTGCCATCTTCCTGAGTTCGGGGGTGCCTTCCTGCACCATCCTTAGTTTTGGGTAGTGCTTCTTAACTTCAGCCAAATGGTCCCAGACCCTCAGGTTGCCCCCGGTATTCCTTACCAGGGTGATGACTCCTGGGGCCTGGGCAAAGTTCCTGGGATCCTCGGTGGATCGGCCATCCACCGAGGTCAGTTTCAGCAAAGGCTTTAAGAGTTTGCGCCTTTGCGAAGACCATTCTGTGGCGACATCTTCGTGTACCCTCATAAGGGCATCCCCCTGAGGGAGGGTATTTTTCTTTTTGCTTCGTGTGGGAGTGGGATTAGGAGAAGGGGAGGGAGTGGGAGTTGAAAAACTGGCTTTCTTAAGGGGGGTCAATTCAAAGGTTGGGGACTGGGAAGCTTTTTCGCGGGGACGCGGGAAGGCTTCTAGCCTTTTCCGCGTATGAATGTCTCATCGGCGACACCGGCAGCGACGAGCATTTTTCAGCTCGCGTTCTTCTTTTCTCCCTTTGCTCCTGCTCCTTCGGCCGGGTCTTTGGGCTGTCGTGGTGCTCCTCTACTTCCTCCTCTCTCCCGCGCTTCAGGGAAGGCCGACCTCTCCACCTCCATTTCTTGCTCCTTTTTGGGGGAGGAGCTTCTTTCCTTCCTCTGTTTGGGCGACTCCTTCGGCTTTGCCGGCGTTTTAACAGGTGGCGGCACCTTCGCCGGAGATTCCTTCTCTTTGACCGGAGTCTGCACCTTCACCTGGGTTCTGTGTTGCCGGCGTCTTGGCAGGTGGTGGTACCTTTGCCGGGGAAGGTGTTTTAGCCTTCTTTTTGCCCACCACCTGCCACTCGCCCTCCTTGTTAGCCACGGGCGGTTGTGTGGTTGAGCAGGTTTTCCGCCTTCCTTCTCTAACTGCTGCTGCTTGGTTGGTTGGGCTGGTTGGGTCTTAGGGGCCGGATTTTTGGACGGGCAGGCCTTTGCAACATGGTCTGCCGCCCCACAGACCCAACAGCACGGCTTCCTGCCTTCTACAATAATAAAAATTACACGCCCCCTGCAGGTGAGGATGTTGGGGATTTTGTCTATGTTTTCTTTAGACAACGTCACCTGCAGGGTCATGTCTCCTGTAATGAAGCCCGCCTTTGGACCGCAGCGAGGAGACTTGGGCCACCTTACCATAGTTGGCAAAAAAGGCACCAATATGGTCCTCGGCAATGTCCATGGGGACGCCATGCAATGTTATTTTAACCTTTCGGGCACCCATATATTCGGTGTGGAACTGGAGGGTTTTCGTTTCCAGAACCACACCGACCAAATTCTTTGCCTCTTCGGCCGTGCCCAGCAGGACGTCCCACATGGCATTGCTCCTCCTCGCCACGGCCCTAGCCTTAATGTTAAGAGTCTTGATAGCTGCTTCAAAAATGTCTCTTGTTATCCCAATGAATTTGTGGGTTTTTACATCTTTAGTAAATAACGTGATGATTCTTTTTTCAATTTCTGCTAACTGTTCTGGCACTGAGACCAGCTCAGTGCCTTTGATATAGTCCGCATATTTGGCTCTCATGTTGTCATAATAATCTTCATCCTTGCTGACAATTTTAGTCCCTGTCCATCCCGAGGTGGAAGGTATGGGGGATCCTGGTGCAGTTGGAGGGGGATTAATCCTTGGCGGTAGTTGCCAATCCCCCTCTTTTCCTCCCACCGACGCCGTGGTGGGGGGAAGACTCTCCTCCGGCCTAAGTGAGGCCATGGCCTCCTCTAAGGAGTCACCGACCAAAATGTTTTTCCTGGTGTTTTCGCGTCCAAAATGGCCACTACTTCCACACTACCAAAGCTATAAACTCGGGTGGAACGAACAAAGGTCACAATGATACCAAAGAGCCTACTAAACCTGCAACAGAAAATTTGAAAGAAAAGGTCAAACAAAGCCTTCTGTGGCAGGAAAGTATCCCGTTTTTCCGGAGAAAGTTACTCGTCTTATGTACGTCCAGAATGATGTCACTGCCTCCAGTGGTTTTCCACAAGGAAAAGCCGCTTCAAATAAATTGTCGCAGAATAAAAATTAAGCTAAACTCCCTTTTCACAATAGCTAAATTGATAACAAATCCGTTCACGTTTTTATCATTGACGGAAGCTATCATTTAATCAGTTAATTCCTTGCCATTTGGATTTTCGCACTAATTCAAAAGGTCAAGGTCTTTGAATCAAGAGGAACTAACTCGTTTAGAAATAGGTTCCATCGCAAAGAAAAGACCGATGTTGTAGTTTTGACAAATCATTTATTCGAAATTTTGCTTTAGAAAACGGAAAAAAATCATCGACACTCGTTTCTTTTTTCACTGAAATATTTTTGGAATTCCAAACGCAAATTTATGAACTCTGAAAGTAAAAGAGCCATAATTACGTCCCCTTTTACGACTTGAACAAAACATTTCATCTCAATTTCAGACATCCGTCATCAGGGAGACTAACAACAATTTTTCTAAGTGCATTCAGTCTCAGTCTCTCTCTCTCTCAAGCGCCCCATTGAAAACTTGCACACTACTCTGTCAAAGGTTAAAGTTTTGCATTTAAAATGGAACAATGTAAACATTTTTCTTTCTGATGAAGAAAAAAAAGTAAATTTTTTATTTTTATTTGTTCCCCGAAGGCCTTTTTTTTTACCTCTTCAAATCTTTCCAAAACAATAAACATTAAACATCCTTATTTCCGTGCAAATGTAATGGCATATGCTAAAACTCAAATCGATAATTGTTTCTTCAAGAAACCTACCTTAATTTTATCTTAACGACTCAAAAAAAAAAAAAATCAAACTATATCTCACCTCTTACTATGGTTCTCATATCTGATTTAGTGCAGAATGACTTTAGGCGTAGGATTCTTATTTCGGCCTATTTACTTCCTCTGTGCAATTAGAACGTGATTTGTTTTTTTGTTTCGGAACTCAATTTCGACTGAAATTTGCGTGTATGTAATTTAGGGTTAGTGTTATTGCGTTTTTTTGTTTTTTTTTAACTTTCAAATAGATTTTAGGGTTAGGGTTATTGCGTGGTTTATTTTTTTTTTTTTTGCTAATGAATTTAAGAAAGTTGCGTGTACTTAATTGGAGAAGAAAGTTAACTTTCAAATATATGTAAATTATTGGGTTAGGGTTAGGGTTTTTTTTGTCTGTAAATTTGTTTTTTTAAGAAAGTTAACTTTCAAATAGAAATTTAGGGTTAGGTTTATTGCGTGTTTTTTTTTTTTCTTGATAATGAAGTTAAAAAAGTTGCGTGTGCTTAATTTGAGAAAAAAATGAACTCTCAAATATATCTGAAAATAAGTGATAATTGGGTTAGGATTAGGGTTATTGCGTGTATTTTTTTTTCCTTTTCTTTGTGTTACTTATATATTTGAAGGTTAATTAAACTACACTCGCCACTTATTTTCATATATTTGAAAGTTTACTTTCTTAAAAAAAATTCTATACTTTTGTTGTGTTGCTTTGCTTTGGTATAATTAGAAGATAACACAAACTTGAATTAATGATGTTTATTTTTGGTATAAAACTTTAGCTTTTTACATCAAGTTACAACCTTTAAATTTTTGTGTGTGGATACAGGAGCAGACTAGGTAAATTCTCTTCGCTGTGGGATGCTAGTAGTAAACGAGCCTATCCCTTCTGGACTCTAGTGGTCAACTGACTAGCGTCTTCCCCTTTTTAAATCTCCTACACACAACTACTGTCCTTAACTCCTACTTCTTACTCCTACTCCTACCAAAAGAAACGGTTCCTTATTTTGCCGCCTAATTTTGAATTCTTGGCGTCAGTGTGTCTATCTTTTTCTATTTTTAGAACACTTGCCATTTTATAAACCATAACACTTTCATATAATTGAAAGTTAACTTTCATCGTAAAAAATTAAGTAAAGCTACAATTATCACTTATTTTCATAAAAAAAGGCAAAAAACACGTAAATATATTTTAATACATTTAAAGGTTAAGTAAAACGACAGTTATCACTTGTTTTCATATATTTTAAAGTTAACTTTCTTCTGAAATTAAAAAAAATGGAAAAACATGCAAATACACGCAATGCATTTGAAGGTTAATTAAACTACACTTATTTTCATAAATTTGAAAGTTAACTTACTTTAAGAAATATGTATTTAAATGTTAACTATCTTAAAAAAAATTCTACAGCCCACGCAACTTTCAGTGGAAATTGAGTTCTGAAACAAAACAAATCACGTAGTAATTGCACAAAAGAAGTAAATAGGCAAACTACGCGTGGAGTCATTCTTCACTGAATAACATTTTTCAAACGTGGTTACGGGGTGAGATAAACAGCGACAAGAAGTTCGATTTTTTTCTGGCCCTTAACATCAATAATGGTACATTTCTTCAATAAACAATTATCGATTTGAGTTCAGCAAATACATTTGCATGGAAATAAGGATGTTTTGGAAAGATCTGAAGCGGTAAAGACCTTCGGGGAACAAATAAAAAATTTACCAAAAAAATAAAAAAAAGGTCAATTTTTATTTCAATTCATAAACCTTTTCCACAAAGTCATTTCAGAACCACGGCGAATATCAATTTGTATTAATTTTTTTATTATATGCATTTATCCTCCTTCCTCAAAGGAAAGTGCAATTCAATAAACAAACTTAACTTGATGGTCTTTTTTATCTACTCTTTAGTTAGTTTTATTTTTTACATTTCATTTTTATTAAATTCTTTTTATATTCGTGGAAAACATTTCATATTTTTAATTTGTAAATTGTAGACACGCTTAGACAGACTTTCTTGAAATATTCATAACTAGAATTTCTTGCAACATGTTGAAATCCTTGCAGTATTTAATATTGTTCAAGTTGTGGTGATACCGACTGAGCAAAAGCGAGGGACTGGATGTTTGCTCTATATCGACCAAAAAGTCGTCGTTGCTCATCCGTGTTCGCGCAGATGTTCCGGTTGAAAAATAAAAATTAATCAAATATCAAATTTCCATTTCGCGAGCCTATGCAAATTTTATTTACCAGCCAATGGGAAGCCCAGAATCAAATACAAGTGTGAAATTCCAAACAAGCTGCTTTTGATCCAAAAAGCAGATGCAGACAGACCAGGCAGAGACCAAGAAGAAGAGTGTAATCAATATCCCCTTAACTTAAGTCGAGCGGTTACTATACCTGCCTCTTTCCTTCTCCCCTGTCTCAAAAGTACTTACTGACCTAAGGAGTGACTACTTCAAAGACATTCCTCACATACCTCTGCTCCCCAAATTCCTAAGCCTTTAATCTTTGTCAGCTTATTATTTTCCATGAACATTTCAATCTCCGTTGGACTTATATTCAAGTATTATTTTAATTGTAAAAACATTAATTGATATGTGTGTAGATGAAAATGTTATTTTTATACTCAAATTGCTTTTCTTGATTTTATAAGCATTTTAATTGTATGACTTATAGTGGGCTATCTACAACAAGGCCAAGTTCCGTTAACCTGCAACAGTATACAGCTACCCTTCACGAGAACGGAATCCCACTAACAAAAAAAGAATAGATAAGCAACCCACTATAAAGTTATTGCTAACATTTTTTGTGATTTACGAACTCTACATTTTGTTCAATTTAACAAATTAATCAATGAAATTTGAATAAGCTAATTTGTTTTGAAAAATACTTTGGTAAAAATCCTACTTTGAAGTTTAATAATGTCTTTAATTTTATAGAACTTCATGGTAAACAATATTCTTTTAAGAAAATTTATTCTTTTTCCTTTTTAACAGCAAAGAATAAATAACTACGACTGGTCATGTGTAAATATTTCTGTCTGGAGCAAAATTTCAACTTTTTGATAATTTTGGTCTTTCAATCTGTTTCTAATTCTCAGAAATCCAAGGCAAATTGAAAACTTGAAAACTGTATTCTTGTATATATATATATATATATATATATATATAAAGATATTCAATTGCATTTTCATTAAATAAATGTATTTGTTATTTCAATCCTGCAATTGTTTTTTAAATAGTGAGAGAATTTTGTTCAACAAAACTCAAATTTTTTGTATGCACCCTAGTAAAAACTAAACATACTTTGTATCTTGCTTGCATTTTTCAAAAAATTTGTTTTGATCAATCAATGTATGGCTACTTTAGAGAGTGTGATGGATGAATTAACAGATGTCGCAGAACTTTATAGATCTATATGGTGATAAATTTTCTTTACTAATTCTATAAAATTTAAAATCAGTACACTTGAATGTAAACAGTTCGAAATTTGTCTCAAACCCATAAAATGCTGCTTTTTAAAATAAATCTATTAAAGATAATGGCTAAAAAAAAGAGTTATCTCAATTGATAAATCAAACAGTCTAAATAAATTCAAAACAGATAATGATGATGGTAAATGAATTATTCTTCATTTTAGCAATAAAGCCAGAGTTACACATTAATATTTTTCAGTACATGTTAGGTACATTTGACATGTCAATATAAGTATGTGTATATAAAGTAATTTGAAATAAGAATTGAGATTTTGAAATTAGGCATGCTTTTTAGCAGCAATCTTTTTATCTTTTCATTAAATTTTAACATGTTACAAATGTTGTAATGCCATTTCTTATTTGTGAGTATATAAGGATGATCATTCTTTCTAGTTCCTCATTTTGAGCCATTCTTCTTTAGCTTCCCTTCATTTGATTCTAATTTCTGTGTTAAAATTATGATTTAAAGACAACAAAATGGCAATGCTGATATAAAATTTAAAGTGTAATCTTTCAAAATCAGCAATTGTTGTAAAACTGATTCAGAAGATAAAAATGCTTCAAAGATTGAAAAACAACTGTTATAACATCATCAATAATGATGGCAATGATTGTAAAAACTTCTGGTCCCACTATGGAATGCTGGGATCGAGACTGTTGTGATACCGAGCAAAAGCGAGAGACCAGATGTTTGCTCTATAACAACCAGAAAGCAAATGGCAAAAAGTTGTCTGTGCGCAGATGTTCCGGTTGAAAAATAAAAATTAATTAAATATTAAATTTCCAGTTCGCGAACCTACACAAATTTTATTTATCAGCCAATAGGAAGCCCAGAATCAAATACAAGTGTGAACCCCAAATCATCTGCTGTGATCTAAAAAGTCGAAATAAAAAGCCTTCTACCAGTTTCTAGGGCCAAGTGTCAACTTAATTTCACAGAAACAACTGACTTTCTTCAGAGAGTGTCAAAGACGTTGAAGGTGATTCCTTGTCCCACTGACCTTTCATGGCTTAGAAATGTCTTGTATCAGGCTTTAGTAGAGGGTTGCCTCAAAGCTACTTTGCAGGCAGCTCAGCTTTCTGGTCTTGGGCACCATTGGTGAATTATCTCAGCAAACCTGAGTTTTTGCTCACCTGGCAATTGATTCAGAACATGTTTTCTCTCAATGATGTAGTCTTCAGATGGGGCTGGGTAGATTTGCCCAACTGCTATTGGTGTAACCTTGGTTTAACGAAATTTGAATTTGAATGAGTTTCTTTATTATTAAAAAACAATAAAGCCACTATGATGTAAAGAGTTACTGAGTGTGTAAGAATCTGAGGAAAAGAAAAATTTAAAAAGTGAGAATAGGAAGAGAGTTCCACAAGTGATAAGTACAAGAGAAGAAATTGTTAGCATAGAATTTACAGTTTCCAGTAGCCATTTCAACTGTAAAATGATGAGATCTAACTGCCAATCTAGCCGTAGTACTACTACACTTAAATTTGTAAAGTCAAACTACCAAAGAGAAAATCTTATCAGAACAGTTATCATGGAAATATTTATAGAAATAGCACAGTAAAGCTATGTTTCAGAAGTAGAAAAGTGGATGAAGTCGAGATGTCAGATCACAACTGATAATATTACAGATTCTTTGGGCTTTACCAAGGTTCACATAATACATGGCAGAAGCATCAGAATGGATGAGAAGTAAATTTATAAAGGTGCACAATACAGTTTGATGAGACAAATCGTCATGCAAGCACAGTGAACCAACTTTTATGGACACAAATCTAGCAATCAATTTATGATAATCTTTTCACTTCACATCAGTAGAAAATGTGGGATCAAGAAGGTACAATGAGTTGCCCTCCCCAAGGTTAGTATCAACCTTGCTGATGAAAGGCAAAAAAGTTCTCTCAAATGATTAAAAGAGAGTAGTTTTGTTTTGGTATTGTTAAAATTAACAGGCCATTTCTTCACCGAATTAAGAACATGTTGAAGGAAGATTTTAAGATTAGCATCCCATTTGACCTATTCTAACCCATCAGATTTAACATTTAGACAGAGGTAAATAATTGTGTCATCAGCATAAATACCAAGTCATGAACTGATGACATCAGGAAGGTCGTTGATAAAAATTGGAAACAACATAGGTTCAAGGAGGGAGCCCTGGAAGACACCTGCATTAATGCAAAAAGATATGGAAGTGCCACCATTTAAGACTACTTTTATTTCACAATTTGAGAAAAAAGTATTGAATCAAATCAAAAATTGATCCAGAAATACCATAACATTGCAACTTGTAAAGAAAATCAGCATGCTAAACCCTGTCAGATGCCATCAAAATATCCAAAACAACAGCCTGGGTTTCACCATTCTTAAAGAGAATTTTTTTTTTCAATGTATAATGACATTTCATTTTTAAATATTTTGATTAGAATAATTTATAAACTTAAAACTCTGTATTAATTTGTCAAGTGATATTGTTATAAAATTAAATGAATAAAAAAATTACAATTAGGCGAAATGCAGTATTTTAAAAAGAATTTTGATTTATTTTTTTGTGCATGTATACTAGAAAGCCAAAGTATCTAAAATTCAATAAAATATCAGAATGTTAAAATTTTTTAAGATAACTGAGTAGTCAAAAAATTTTATATTGAAAAGTGTTACATTGTGTTTGTCACGTAGTTTTATTACAATTATCTCATAATGATTAACTGATATTTGTCTATAATTCTGAGATGAGGTACTGTAATAATTTAAATTGTTCAGACTTATCATTTGTTGACATATTCATGATGTTTCAACCAGCGTACACTCCAAACTTCTTCAGGTGATTGGTCAAAGACACATGGCCCAGTGAAAAAAAGTGGTGGTTGGATCCAGTAACTTGACCCAAAGGATTATGAACTGAGACAGCTGGAAGAGGCATTACTTGTGAAACTAGAACAATCTACCCCAGTGAATAAAATAAAGAGTTCAGTTTGAATTTCCAATCATCTGAAGAAGGTTGAAATGTACAACGGCAAAAACATTGTGAATATGGCAACTAAGTGGGGGACAACAGTGTAAACAATTAACTGATTTTGTAAAAACAATGATTACGTTTAATTTAATGATTACTTTTTACTTTAATGGAGTACTAATAATATTACATGATGTCAAGGTCACCAAATGGTGGGTGAGCTATGAAACAAAGGAATATTCTCCCAGTTTGCATTTCCCCCCCAAACAGGTATCATGGTATAATAACACCTTAATATACAGATGAAATGGAATAACTGGAAGAAAAGGAATGTGAAACGTGCTTTGTTCTCAAAGAAAGTTTTATGCTACAGTCATACCCAAAATCATGTATATATATATATTATATATATATATATATTTACATGTGTTCCACACAAAGAAACTATAACACACATCTACACAAACAGTGTGAAAAGATTATGATAAAAAAAGATAAAATAATCAAAAATAGAGCCCTACTTGTAATCATTTCTAACGGGAACTGGAGGTGATGCAGATTCTTCTGTTTTTCAGGAAAAGTCATATTTAGAAATCCAGATTTATTTGCTATGTCACTAGTAGGGTGATTTTTCAACAAACAGGAAAACAATAAGTTACGGGTTTTCCCAAATTGAGGAGTGTGAGCTGAAAATAGTTTCTATATCTGAATATATAAGATATATTTCCATAGGAAAATTGCAAGATGTAGGCAGATTTAGCCTCAACCTGGGACCAAGGAGCCCAGGCTAAAAAAAGCTACTACACGGTTTGACTCCTGGAAGCTGATAGGCTGGCTACTTTCATTACACTATGAAGTGACATAACTAAGCCACTGTCATTTGACCTATGTAACTATCTTGAACCAAAGTAGATAACCACTTTTTTATCCACACAACTTCAAGGTTAACTCTGAGGTCAAAAGCTAAAACTAAAAAAACATAATTATATCTGATTTAAAAGGCATGCAAAAAAATAAAAATTTAAAAAATTCTGAACACCAGCAGTAAAATAATGAAAACATTTATGTTTAAAAAAGAAAATGTTTCTTTCACTTAACCAATAAATTTTCATTATGAATCTTAATAGAATGAATGACTATTTTTTATATTATATTACATGATTTTTTTTTTTAGTTTAATACTACATTGCATTTTGGCGAACATGTACGACCAGCACCACCTGTAATTTTTGACTTTTCATTTTATTTTTTGTGCATTCTTATTGATTAGACCCTAAACTTTCAGATTAGCAAAAACAATTTGGAAAAATTCAATATTTAAAGATTTTTAGAGGGTGCTCAGTTTCTCATACAACGTTCTAGTAAATTGATCCCCCATATTGGAAACACTCACTTTGTGGTCGAGTAAAAGCCATTCTTGGGGTTTCGAAAGAAGAAGTTGCCATTGTAAGAACTTAACAAGTTTTGGAAGAAATAAAAATGAAAAGCAAAAAATTACAGGGAAGGTGCCGGTCATACAGGTCCGCCTGCATTTTATTTTATTATTTTCTTACCTGTTTGGTGTCATAATTGCTGCAATTGCACATAATGTGTGTTTTTTTCTACTGTTTTAAAATCATTTTGAATTCAAGAGCTATTGAATTACTCTTCCGATAGCGAAAAGTAATTTCCTTTTTGAACAAAGATCAAAAAATAATCTAACAGTTGGTAAAATGAAATATTCTTTTAAAAAAGGTTTTACACTCAAAAATGATATTAAAACACTAAAAACAGATTATGTGTTTTTTTTAATCTTCAAACATATTAAATTAATAAAATAAAAACTAAATAGGATTAATTTCAATATCACAATAAAAAAAATGACAAGATTTTAAAAAAAAATAAATATTAATTACTTATTAAGTGTAGATTTTTCTGTCTATAGAGAAGCTTACAATTTGAAGATCGACAAACCCATGGAAAATTTTTAATTATCCCTACTTCGTATCAATGAAAAATAAGTTTTTTGCAACATTAAAAAAAGTTTTCAACAGAGTCTCTTTGAAATAATTCCTGTTGTAAAAAGATTGGACTGAAAAATATGACATGTAAAACATAAAAATAAAATTTGACAGAGAATCTTTAAAATAATTCCTATTCTAAAAAATTTTAAATAAAGCATTTTCAAAATGATTTTTTCATTAATTTCCTACAAGTTTTGGAAAAAAAAGAAAAAATGTGAAGCGAGTGTTTCCAAAATGGAGGATCAATTTTGCAGGCTCATCTTTTTTCTTTTACGTTTTTTAACAAAAATCTTAAATTCAGTTTTAGTTAAAATTAAAAATATTGAATTGCTTACACAAAATTATTAAAGTTAATAAAATGTTATTAAGCTTGTAACCGACTCTACAGACTTTTAAGAAAAGGTGAAGTGACACAGGAAAAGCAAGATGTTGAGTGCCAAAGTCTGAAAACTTTTATTGTGTTATGTCATTACAGTTTAAACGATCTCTTGGGTCACCGTGAAACTGTTGTTGATTGAGCAGTTTCCATTGTAGTGAACAAAACAAATTCTAGATTTAAAAATTCAAATGCTTAAGCACTGACTCATTGATAAACAAATTTTCTTGAATTTACAAACTTTGCTTAACACATAAAACTCACAAAATTTCACACCTCAATGCGAAATGTTTGTCGTCCAATGGAAAAGTCAGAATCACATCTAGGGGGTGAATTACCAAACGAAATAAAAGATGAGCAAGCTCAACCATTGTCAGAGAGTTTAGATGACAAGCAATTAACATGTACCCTTGACAAACATCAAGTGATTGTTATTATTATTGTCTCTATCTTTCTCTCACCTTTTTCATCATTCACTCTGAGCGATAACTTCAAAGACACTCTTATCCAACAAATGCTCATACATACATACGTTCCTGCCTACGTACACATAAAATCTTTCCAACAATTTACTATTACAAACTCTTGATACCCTTAATGCCTTACTTTTTCTTAATGAACATTTACTTTCTACCAATTCATGTTATTCTTTTCCATTAATAAATTTCTAATTAAACATGCAAAAGCTATCCTTTTTTTCTTCCATAAATCTACACATTCCAATCCCCAACCTTCTGATGATAGTGAATAACCTGTAAGTTGTAGGGAGTTCCGTTATGTATGACACAAGGCCGAATTTAATAAACATTAATCATCTCCCTACAGCTTCACCATCACTTACAAGCTTTAGACGATTAGAGGTCTGAGTTGTTAGTCGTTACTGCACTGGGCTGATTATATTGGTTTGTCGGGTTTGCTGCAGTCAGGTGACATAAACTGCACTAACTGCCGAAGTATGGTTGATCTGGTGACGGGTATGTAGACTACATTAACAGCAGACGATTGCTCAGAAGGATTACTACTTAGGAGGTTGCTGGGTTGAACTGGACTGGTCTCTGGGTCAAGCTAGTCTGCTTACTATGCAGGAAGTCACTGCATATCGTGGTAAGATAAACTTTCTTGCCATGAAAAGAGCAGTTTCAGTAGAGTAA
Organism: Ascarosepion bandense; assembly: GCA_037127315.1. Taxonomy (NCBI): domain Eukaryota; kingdom Metazoa; phylum Mollusca; class Cephalopoda; order Sepiida; family Sepiidae; genus Ascarosepion; species Ascarosepion bandense. The sequence continues at coordinate 1,179,585 of JBBBDQ010002188.1, forward strand.
GAAATGATTTGGTTTGCTGAAAGTTTTTCTACTTCCATACATTTTGGGCATTTTTGTACATCACATGAATATTCAGGCCACCTCTTTACTCTTCGTTTATATTGAGTCTCGCCTGAGTGGTTGTGATGCACTTTGGGTACACATAGGATTTTTAAATGATCAAGAGATCCTTCTTTTGATTACCTGATCAACATCATCTCCTTCTACTCTGCAGAGTGCCTCTTACTATTTCTTGAGGGGGCATGAAACATTCCTCTAACTTTCCTGAAATCCACCGGATCCCATTTTTTTCATTGGTCATTTGATCAACCTTGTCTCTTTCTCTGCCGTGTGTCTCCCCCCACTGCCTAAGAAGCCTGTTTCAGCCCAACAGATAAATTTTAATTATCATTCCAAAATTCCTTTCACTTTGACAGTCTTTATGGTGTGTGGTGAAGAAGAAAAAAATTTCAGTTATTTCTTCTCCCCTCCCTCTTCCCTTGGTACCAGAAATAGTGTTACACCAAATATAGCTGGTAAAAATTCAACTTACATAACAATCAGTGTTAGATTTTAACTACACTTTCCCCTAAATTTCTCTAACCTAAAAGAACTAGCACATAGACTTGATACTCAACTTGGCATACAAGCTACAATTATAGGTCATTTAATGAGACTTATTTGTAACAGAACTATTCACTACTTGATGAGAAAACTACTTCTTGCACCAATTTTTTTTCTTATTTTTAATACAAAAAAGTAGATTCAAAAGGTCCAACACTCATTAATCAGGAGTTAAAAAATAATTTATTTTTGTACCAATCAGCTTGTCTTGGAATCCGAACAGAAGAAAGAATATATATACAGATGACTCATAAGTTTTTATAGTTGGCTCCAACAGTAAGTTTTATTCAACACAAAACACAGTAGAATACTTTACTTAAATTCACTGGTTCAACTGTTAAAATTTTTATTTACACTCATATTATTTTTCTCATTGTTGTGGTTATCAAAGTGTTTCCACCATTGTACCCCGGGTCCTTATCAGATACTTGTCAATTGAGGAACAAATTGGACCTTTCATTTATTCTATAGGCATATATGTCTATTGATATCTTGTGTAGTTCTCATTTAGTACTACTTAGTTATTGTTTGCTATTTCCACTGAGTTCAAGTACACTACCTGGATCATAGATTGAACTTACAATTACTATGTCACCACTTTAATAAACTAGTGTTCTAAATCACTAGGTTTTGGTCCTGTGGGACAATTCTGAGCGTTAAACCTAACATGCATGGTTATAAGTGCTCCTGCTGCTACTTGTCACACTAACCAAGGCTTCTCTTTTCTACTGTGGCTGTTGTTGAAGCCTTCCTTTTTTTTCTTTCTTTATTAATGACTCTTATATCATATTTATTTCTATGCTAGTCTTACTAAGGAGGTCCTCATACCCTAACATAAGCACTGATTCTTTCAGATATCTTTCCACTCTCAAGTGTTCATCCCTGTTTAGTATCTCCACTTCATTCTACATGAGTTGATGACCATTCTTTTCCCTCTGAAAATCAGCCAAGTCTGATTTCATTCTCTCACCCCTAATTACAGCTTTTTGGTATTCCTCCAATCTTACTTTTAGGGGACCACTAGTTTCACCATTATATTCTTTGCCTTAACTGTAAGGAGATAATACACATAGTTCTTGGACATGTCGTCCTCTAGGTTAAACTTGACAGAGATTTCTCCATAGCATGGAGCTGCTAAATATTGTCCTGATGTTGTATGGACCACCATCTTCTAAATCATTTCTGATAAACCCTTGATATACTTTGGCAGTTTTCTTATTCCCCTTCTGTTTCTGACTGTAGAAGCTGAGGTTATGTTTACTGGGTAGCTGTTATTCTTAATAGTGCAATGATATTGATCATTTCCTGTTGGCATATGTCTAGGTCACCACGTCTGATTTTTGTATGGAGTTGTAGATATTGAATGATTCCTTTCTTTATACAGTTTCCTGATGGAGCCAGGGTATGAAGGTGTTAGCTATATATGTCAGTAATACTGTTGGCTTTAATAGTGCTATTCCTAAAGTAATTTCCTCAAAATATTCTATGCATGTCTGCAATCATTGGTGATAACAGGAAACCCATAGTCAAGCCTTTTTCCTGTTTATATATGCCAGACTCTAATTGAAAGAATGTTGTTTGTTGACAGACCATGAACATTTCCATCAGGTCATCTAAGAGAATCCTAGTACATTCTCCAGAGGAGAGTTCTGATTCCAATCAGTTTTGAACCAATGAAGCATCATCTGTAGGAACTCTGGTAAACAGGTTCACCACATCTAATCTCTATGGATAAGAGCTCCTTAAATCAATTCTACAAAGTGTTCTGAGTCACTAATATATATTCAACTTGCTAACAAGGAAAACCTCATCATATGCCATGCCGTGTGTACTTGGTTGTAGTAGAAACGGAATAAGCAATAATTATTAAATAAGGACTGAATGAGAGATATCTGACATCGTCAGCAGAATGAGAACAATGTATCAAAATAGATTAATTAAAAGGTAAACTTAGAAGTAAATTAAAATCTTTGAAGCATCTCATGACAGCTGGAGGACACAACAAATAAAATGTTGTAATAACAAGAATAAAGATGAAGTCCGTGTATAAACAATGTAAATAATGAGAACTCCTCATTCCAGAAATTCAGACTGAAATTATACTTTTATCCATTATGCTTCATTGTGCTATGAAATTATTTTTTTTAATTATATGATGGTTCATTCTGGATTAATATTCATCATTAATTCTTTTCACAATGAACAATGATAAAAACACTAAACTTGCTATAAAAACCTAACCAAATAATTCACATCAACTGATGAGCCAAAATATAGGGTCTTGCCTAATAAAAAATTACTCTTCCATGAGCTTGCAAAACTGATATGCATGGATCTGTCAAGTCCTGTAGAGTTGTTCTCTGGAATCTGATGCTAGGATGCTAACACATAAAGGAACCTAACAGAAATTGAATTTCGTAATCCATTCAATGGAGTGGGATACAATTTAACTATTGAGATTTGTAGTGTAGGAAGATGGTTTATTAATTAAATAAGGTACTATGACATAATGACACAACGGTTCAATGTACCAGTGAACAATGTGAGATATTACTCCAAAGTAAACCATCTATAATCCATGTACAATGAAAGCAACCTTAAAATCCTTGTGTTCATCTTTATTCTCTATAAAACAGCTGAAATTGTTTTGTTTTTTAATAAAAATTTATGATAAAAAAATCAATTGATAGTTCAAATTTGGTTTTATTGATATAAATATTAAAAGTGTTTTTAAATAAAAATGGACATTATTTTTTCTCTATTAGAAACATCATAAAAACCAGTTATCATCACAACATGTTCTCATTTGAGTGTAAGAATATATATATAAATATATATAGTGTATGAATGGGAATAAGTTCAGAACAGCCACTATTTCTTTCTCTCTCTGGACGGATTGTGTTTGTTTTTAAAATTTGTTTTGACTTCAAACAGTAGCAGAAACCAAACCAGCAGGACCTTTCCCTAAAATATGATCTGGGATGGATGATTCCAGTGGTTTGAATCCAAGTTCCTCTAAGGGAATTCCAAATGTTTTCAGTTTGGCCTCATATGTACGCAGTAAATCATTATGAGCCTGAAAATAGAGAAAAAAGTCATAAATATAATTTGAAAATAATACAGATTGAAAAAAAATTTCCTTTGTGGAGAATCAACATAAGTACAATAAAATAATGAGTATCCTTGCCAGAAAAAGTCTTTTATGATTTCTCTCAGTCTATTCATACTCAAAATGTAGATAATCTGAAGTAATTCATTCTTGCTTGCAGCAGCTGAAATGCACACACACACAATTTGGAAAAACCTTTATTTTAACAGGTTTCACCAATTAAAGTGTAATCAGAAAATCAATATTTTATCCACATTAGTAAGACAGAAACATGATTCATGATAAACACATGAACACTTTTACTTTAATTGTATCCTTTTTTTAAAAATTAGCTTTGAATTCCAAGATGTTTTGCTGAAGTGTTTTGGGAGAAATTGCTTACGTTCTCTTTCATAGACTCCTGCTTATGATATTAAATCAGATATAGAAGTTTCTTATATCTTCATATTAAATATCTGTAATTTTCATGTCGAGAATTTGATTGAAATTTGGATGAGAATCCAACAGAATGGCAAATGTTTTATGTGAAGATGAAAAATTATAAACTGCTAATCAAATCAGTGTTATCTAATCAAACTTTATATGTATGGTCCAGTGGATATAGGCATTCGTTAATTCCAGTAACTTGACACAAAGAGTTGTAAGTTGAATACCAAGTTACAGCAGTGGTGAACAAATAACTTAGAGAGGTGAGTTAAAGGGAGATAACTACAAGGCTACCGGAAGTGGCGTCACGTATGGAATGAGAATATACCCCAGTGATTGAAATAAAAAGCTCAGTTCGAAATTCCTAGTACCTGAAGAAAGCCAAAGCATACAACGACCAAAACATTATAAACATGGCAATAAAGATGAGAACAACAGTCCGAACAATGTGAATAATAATGTAAATACTACCTCATCTCAGAAATATAGACACTTACAGAAGTATATATATATATATAAGACCTTCTTTTTTGTTAATATAGAGAACAAATGTCTAAATCCAGTGAATGTAAATATTCTCCAAATGCCTGTAATCAGGGTTAGATTATGACCTCCTTCAGATAGAACTGCTCTCTAAACTACCTGCACCTATCGTTGATATTTTTACTCGTGATATATTTTAGCCACATTTACATAGCTTGATGTAATCTTATTGCAAATTTTTAAAACAAGTGTTGTATCACAGAGGTGGATTCACACGATACACAGAGAAAGTGTGCTGCAGTATTATTCAGCAAAATATCTGGTACTAAACAGATATGCACAAAACAGAACAATAGTTACAGTGACAGACAAGACAGAACTTACACAGAGAGGAGGAGTTTAAATCACAATAGTTGCCAAAGTAATCACTCTGAATATTACATGAATGACACTCAAATATTATGCCTCGAATGCTACTATTCTTTACTTAAATAGGCCATTTTAAGCCATGGGCCATTCCATCATTGAGAGTACAGGGGTGTCAGTTACTCTACAACACATCTTCCCTGAAATATTACATCCCCCAGATGATATATTTCCTTCTTTTCATGTCTATTTCTATAACATACCCATGAGTCTTCTTTTACACTTTCCTGCATGATTTTGTTGCACTGGTTGAGGCATTGCTACATCAAACATGTCATAGATCACCAGCTTGGGGTCTTCCTTTCTATGCTCTATGTTAGGCATATATCTTGTTTTTAATTTGGTTAACATGCCTCTTAATTACACATCTTGGGTGTTTGATTAGGTGCAACATATGACCAATCTTTTTGTCAATGGTACCTTCCTCCCATGATGATTTTCCTAATTTGTTATTTTTTAAATAAATTTTGTTGCCTGGTTTGGAGTTTAATTTTATTGTTATTTATTTGGACATTTACATATTTTCTCTTTGACAACTTTTTCACTAATGGTACCAGATTTTTCAGTTTTCTCTTGCATTTCTTTTTATAAAGAGAAAATCTATGTCATGTATGGTTAGGTCTTGAAGGCTTCACAATACGTTTAGCTAAAGAAGTTGTTGGGTATTACCTATTTATCATACATTAATATTTCGAGATCAAAATCTCATCTTCAGAATGGTAGGAGAGCTTGTTTCCGAGTTCCATGAACTGTGCCTTTCAACGAATGGTCATCCTTCGCTGCTACTGCTTGCGTTAATTGTAGTGAGTGTGTGTGTGTGTGTGTGTATATATATATATACACACATTCAAATGATAACCCCAAACAATAAAAAGAAAACCAGATGACCCATAAAAAACAATTCTAAACATAGAGACGGAATCCAAAATTGCTCTCTCTCTCTCTCACACACACACACACTAAATTCAAAACATTGTCAAAGCAATAAAAACAACCAACTGATTGATGAAGAGACTTGTAGATAAGGAAAGGTGCCTAGAAGATAATTTTAACGTACTAATGAGGGAACCCCAAACCAAAATCATTTTAAATTGGGGTAAACACTTGATTCATTCATCTACTTATTTATTTATCTGTTTATCCATGTATACACATGCTGATGTGAGAAAACACAGACAATTCAACACGACAACATTTGATTTATTTTATTGATTTAATTTATTTTTTACTTACTTACTTATAAACAACTAGGCCCTCAGAAACAAAAGGAAGTCGATTTATAAAGCCACAAATTTATTCGCCTGAAGAGAGTCAATCTTAGATTCAAAACACATGTAGCATCACAAATACCATTATGGACACTTAAAGAATCATAACATCTATAATAACAACAACAATAAATATACACTTTAAACAAAATGTTCACGGCCTCTCACACTTTTTATTCTATACCAATTTCTCTCATTGGAACAACCTTATTTCTTTTTCTTTCATTCTTTCATTGCATTCATTCTTGCTAGTATGTGTACATACCTGTGTGTGTGTGTGCGCGCATACACAGTCTGATTAGTGTATCTGGTCATTCTGTGCATGTGCGGGATTATGATCTTTTAAGTGCTGGTTTAAATTTGTTTATGAAGTCTTTCTGACATAATGGCATAATTTTAATCTTGATTGCATTGGAAGATATATTGTGATACAAAGAGTTTTTTGTTGTCTGATAATTTGATGTTGCTTTTGTGAAGTGAAATTCTGTTGTTTAGCTGATTCCAATATAAGATTTATTACATAAGTGCATATACCTTATTTTTGTTCAAATTTTTATTTACTGTGAATGTCTTTGTGGAATTTTCAAAAAGTGTAGGTATTTTCTATAATGATATCACAAACCCCACATCATTTGTTTGTTATATTTTGTAATCCCCTGTATCATGTGTTGGTTAAAGTTGAATGATGTTAAGATGTGTTTCAGATTTTTCGGTTGGCGTTTTCTCTTAATTATTTTGGTCATTTTTAATGTTTTTCATTTTATCATTTTTGTATAGTAGGTCTAAATTTTCTAAAATTTCTGTGGATAATTCTAGGTTGTTCCTGTTGTATGTTGAGATATGTGCTAGAGTCTGTTTGATGTTGTGTTTCTTTGAGTTTCGTAGTTTATCTAGAGTTATTTTTTCTGCTAGTTCAAAACCTTTGTTTATAAGAGTTGTGGGGTAAACTTGTTTTTGTTTTAGAGTTTCATATATAGTTCTTCTAGGCGGGTTCTAGAAGAACTAATGCAGTGACACACACACACAAAATCCTACATGACAGAGGAAGTGTGTATATATGTATATGTATGTATGTCTATGTATATATAAATAAAAAAAAACAACAATAAAACCAAGACCTTCCTCTGTTCGATATTTGACCCATCCTAAATTATTTTATTACCCCTTAAAGTGGAAAGAGATTTTTTTTGTAATCATCTCACCCCAAGCAAGGCATTCCACTGCCACTATTGAGCATGGGGTTACATAGGAGAAGGTAAAGAGAAGGAGTGGTTAGACATAGGGAATGTTAGGAGGAAGGTGACAGATGAGTAAGGATAGCGAGGATGAGGGTTGGACAGATGGGAAGAGTGTTTGATAGAATGGAAGCAGGTTAGTGTGTTAGGAGGTGTCTATTGACCTTACATTTAAACTCCTGGAGATTGTAGCCGTCGGGGATATAATCATGTGGAAGAGAATTCCACAGTCGGGAAGTGCGAGGAAAGAAACTGTTGGAGTAGAAGTTACGGCTGCATTTTATCGGTTTCACTGTAAAAGGGTGGGATCTAGTTGCTAATCTAGTATCACGTTCAAATTCGTATTTAGGGGGCACCAGTGATCTAAGTTCATCGGAGCAGAAGCCGTGAAAGTATTTATAGAAGAGGGAAGCCACGTGCGCCGGTGGGAGAGAGACTTCAGGCGGTCGGTATCTATCACATTACAGACCCTCCTCTGAACCTTATCGAGAAGCCCGAGGAGAACAGCAGGGGCACCCGACCAGATATGGCAGCAGTATTCAATGCACGGGCAGATGGTAGATTTATAAATGTGCAGGATAGATTTAGACGGAAAAAACATCCGGGCCCTACACAGAGAACCGACTTTCATAGCAGCGGATTTAGCAATGGATTCGATATAGTCATTCCATTTGAGGTCCGCTGAAAGTGTGAGACCAAGGAGGCATAGTGTTTTACTCTCTGGGAGGCAAGCCTGGTCCATGCTAATGGGAGGTAGGTGAGATTGTTGATGATGGTTAATTGAGAGTAGCTTCGTTTTAGAAGCATCAAAATTTACTAGCCATTTCTTACCCCAGTCCAATATGGATTGGAGGTCTTTTTCAATCTCGGCTCCGAGGTTAGCTTTGACGCCTACACCAGATTTTTGTAGGAGGCGAGAGTAAACTGTGGTGTCATCGGCGTACAAACCTATTTGGGCTCTTATGGAATCAGGGAGATCATTAATGTATATCAAGAAGAGTGTAGGACCTAAGATGGAGCCATGGGGGACACCTGCATTTGTATGGTAGTTCTGAGAGACATGTCCGTTTAATACCACCTTCATTGTGCGGTTAGAGAGGAATGACTGGATTAGTTGAAACAAATGTCCAGTTATACCATAGCTCCGCAGTTTACATAGAAGGCCAGCATGCCAAACTCTGTCGAACGCCTTAGATATATCTAAAGCAACGGTTCGGGCTTCGCCATTCCTGTCGAGTGCCTGGTATATGTACTCGGTGATGGTCATTAGCATATCAGCAGTAGACCTGGTGAAGCGGAAACCATATTGCTTTTCCGAGAGTAGCCTGTGTGCTGTGAGATGTTGAACCACCTCGGCGTTGATAATAGCTTCGAACACTTTGCCAAAGATCGGAAGAAGGCTGATAGGGCGGTAATTTGCAGGGTCAGAGAGTTCTCCATTGTTTTTAAATATAGGAACTACAGAGGAAGATTTCCAACAGGCAGGAAAGCAGGAAGAAGATAGGCAGAGGTTGTAGAGCTTAGAAAGGACAGAGGAGAGTTCAGGGGCACATTTCTTTAAGACTATGGGTGGGATTCCGTCAACACCGCTCGTTTTGTGAGGGTCAAGTTTTAAGATTATCTTAGAGACAAGCGAAGGTGCAATGTGGACATCAGTTGTGCCTCGGTTCTAGGTGAGAAGTCGGGTGTAGAAAAACCAGATGAGTCCAGACTCGAATTGTTCGAGAATCTGCGGGCAAAGCATTCAGCCTTATCTGCTGGGGAGGCGAGAACCTCAAATTTGTTGATTAGCGTGGGTATTGTGGAATTGCTCTTGTTAAGTACTCTTTTACAGAGTCGCCATTTAGAGCATGCTATGCGTTCCTTCATTCTGGCAGCAAACAATATCTTAATTACGTTAAGTATACTTTTACACATATTAGAGCTGAAGTGAAAATTGTATTTTCATGAATATCAAGTTTAATGCCGATTCTCATGTAAATTCGTGTGTAGAATCATATGGTCTCACTTAAAATTGAATTCGAGCAATATAAATGAGTGTACTGAAAGCCCGAAAATTGTGCATTTAGTGTATTTTCATGCATATCAAGTTTAATGCTGATTCTTATGTAAATTGATGTGAAGAATCATATCATCTCATTTAAAATTGAAGTTGAGCAATATAAATGAGTGTACTGAAAGCCCGAAAATTTCGCATTTAGTGTATTTTCATGCATATCAAGTTTAATGCTGATTCTTATGTAAATTGATGTGTAGAAACATATGGTCTAATTTAAAATTTATTGTGACCACTATACATGAGTGTAATTAAAGTCCGAAAATTGAGCATTTAGTGTATTTTCAGGCATATCAAATTTACTGCTGATTCTTATGTAAATTGATGTGTAGAATCATATGGCCTCATTTAAAATTGAAGTTGAGCAATATAAATGACTTTACTGAAAGCCAGAAAATTGGGCATTTGCTGTATTTTCATGCATATCAAGTTTAATGAAGATTCTTATGTAAATTGCTGTGTAGTATCATATGGTCTCAATTCAAATGGATTTTGAGCAAATAAATGAGTGTACTGAAAGCCCGAAAATTGCGCATTTAGTTTATTTTCATGCATATCAAGTTTAATGAAGATTCTTATGTAAACTGATGTGCAGAATCATATGGACTCATTTAAAATTGATTTTGAGTAATAAAAATGAGTGTACTGAAAGTCCAAATAATGCGCATTTCGTGTATTTTAATGTTTAACAATATTCAGCTGATTTTGATGTGAAGAATCATATGGTCTCACTTAAAATTGATTTGAGCAATATAAATGAGTGTACTGAAAGCCCGAAAATTGCGCATTAGGTGTATTTTCATGCATATCAAGTTTAATGCTCGATTTTTATGTCAATTGATGTGTAGAATCATATGAATGAAAATACACTAAATGCGCAACTTTCGGACTTTCAGTACACTCATTTATATTGCTTAGAATCAATTTTAAATGAGACCTTATGATTCTACACATCAATTTACATAAGAATCAGCAGTAAACTTGATATGCATGAAAATACATTAAATGGGCAATATTCGGATATTCAGTACAACCATATATATTGCTCAGAATCAATTTGAAAAGAGACCATATGATTCTACATATCAATTTACATAACAATCAGCATGAAACTTGATATGCATAAAAATACACTAAAGGCGCATTTTTCGGACTTTCAGTACACTCGTTCATATTGCTCAGAATCAATTTTAAATGAGACCACATGATTCTACACATCAATTTACATAAAAATCAGCATTAAACTTGACATGCATAAAAATACACTAAATGCGTTATTTTCGGGCTTTCAGTACATTCGTTTATATTGCTCAAAATGAATTTTAAATGAGACCATATGATTCTACACATCAATTTACATGAGAATCAGCAGTAATCTTGATATGCATGAAAATACACTAAATACGCAATTTTCGGGCTTTCAGTACACTCATTTATAATGCTAAGTATCAAAATTATAAATGAGACCATATGATTCTCCATATGAATTTACATAAGAATCAGCCATAATCTTGACATGCATGAAAATACACGAAATGCGCAATTTTCGGGCTTTCAGTACACTCATTTATATTGTTCAGAATCAATTTTAAATGAGACCATATGAATCGACAAATCAATTTATATAAGAATTAGCAGGATTCTTGATATGCATGAAAATACATTAATGGGCAATTTTTGGACATTCAGTACACTCATATATATTGCTCAGAATCAATTTGAAATGAGACCATACGATTCTACACATCAATATACATATGAATCAGCATTAATCTTGCTATGCCTGAAAATACATTAATGCCTAATTTTCGGACATTCAGTACACTCATTTATGCTCAGAATCAATTTAAAATGAGACCATATGATTCTACACATCAATTTACATGAGAATCAGCATTAATCCTGATATGCACGAAAATACACTAAATGCGCAATTTTCGGGTTTCAGTAAACTCATTTATATTGCTCAGAATTAATTTTAAATGAGAAGATATGATTCTACACTCCAATTTACATAAGAATCAGCATGATCTTGATATGCATGAAAATACATTAATGAGCAATTTTCGGTCATTCAGAACACTCATTTATATTGCGCAAAATCATTTTTAAATGAGACCATATGATTCTAAACATCAATTTACAAAAGAATCAGCATTAATTTTGATATGCATGAAAATACATTAAATGCGTGATATTCTGGCTTTCACTACACACATTTATATGGCTCAGAATCAATTTGAAATGAGACCATAAGATTCTACACCTCAATTTACATAAGAATCAGCATTAATCTGGATATGCATGAAAATACACGAAATGCGAAATTTTGGGACATTCAGTACACTCATTTATGTTGCTCATAATCAATTTAAAATGCGACCATAAGATTCTAAACATCAATTTACATAAGAATCAGCATTAATCTTGATATGCACGAAAATACACTAAATGCGTAATATTCGGGCTTTCACTACAGTCATTTATATTGCTCAGAATAAACTTTAAATGAGACCACATGATTCTACAGATCAAAGTACCTAAGAATCAACATTAATCAAGATATGCATGAAAATACATTAATGAGCAATTTTCGGTCATTCAGAACACTCATTTATATTGCTCAGAAACATTTTTAAATGAGTCCATATTATTCTACACATCAATTGAGATAAGAATCAGCATTAATCTTGATATGCATGAAAATATAATAAATGCGAAATTTTCGGGCTTTCAGTACACTCATTTATATTGCTCAAAATGAATTTTAAATGAGACCATATGATTCTACACATCAATTTACATAAGAACCAGCATTATTCTTGATATGCATGAAAATACACTAAATGCGCAATTTTCGAGCTTTCAGTACACACATTTATATTGCACAGAATAAATTTTAAATGAGACCATATGATTCTACAGACGAATTCACATAAGAATCCGCATTAATCTTGATATGCATGAAAATACAATAAATGCGCAATTGTAGAGATTTCAGTACACTCATTTATTTAGCACAGAATCAATATTAAAAGAGACTTGTAATTCTACACATTAATTTACAATTGAATCCCCATTAATCTTGATATGCATGAAAATACGCAATTTTCGGGTTTCAGCACACTCATTTCTTTTGCTCAGTATCAATTTTAAATGAGACCATACTATTCTACACATCAATTTACATAAAAATCAGCATTAATCTTGATATGCATGAAAATACACTAAATGCGCAATTTTCGGGCTCTCAGTACACTCATTTATATTGCTCAAAATCATTTTTAAATCAGACCATATGATTCTACACATCAAGTTATGGTCTCATTTAAAATTGCGCATTTATTGTATTTTCAGCATATCAAGATTAATGCTGATTCTTATGTAAATTGGTGTGTAGAATCATATGGTCTCATTTAGAATTGATTCTGAGCAATATAAATGAGTGTCCTGAAAGCCCGAAAAGAGAGCATTTAGTGTATTTTCATGAATAACACGATTAATGGTGATTCTTATGTAAATTGATGTGTAGAATCATATGGTTTCATTTAAAATTGATTCTGAGCAATATATTAGGCTGTACTGAAAGCGAAAATTGCGCATTGGTGGTGCACCAATACTTTCCATCTAGATAATACTTGGGTCATATCTATTCGTGTAGAATCATATAGTCCTAATGATTCTGCGCAATATATAAATGAGTGTAATAAAAGTATGAAAATGCGACATATAATCATAGGAATATTTTGAGCAATATATATGAGTGTGTACTGAAAGCCCGAATATTCCGCATTTAGTGTAATTTCATGCATATCAAGATTAATGTTGATTCTTATGTAAATTGAAGTGTAGAATCATATGGTCTCATTTAAAAATGATTTTGAGCAATATAAATGAGTGTACTGGAAGCCAGAAAATTGCGCATTAATGTATTTTCAGGCACATCAAGATTAATGCTGATTCATATGTATATGGCTCAGAATCAATTTTAAATGAGACCATATGATCCTAAACATCAATTTACATAAGAATAAGCATTAATCTTGATATGCATGAAAATACACCAAACGCGCAATTTTCGAGCTTTCAGTACACTCATTTATGTTGCTTAAAATCAATTTTAAATGAGACCATATGATTCTACACATCAATTTACATAAGAATCAGCATTAATCTTGATATGCATCAAAATAGACTAAATGCGCAATTTTCGGTCTTAGTACACTCATTTATATTGCTCAGAATCAATTTTAAATGAGACCATATGATTCTACACATCAATTTGCATAAGAATCAGGTGTAATCTTGATATGCATGAAAATACACTAAATGCGCAATTGTCGGGTTTTCAGTACACTAATTTATATTGCTCAGAATCAATTTTAAATGAGACCATATGATTCTGCACATCAATTTACATAAGAATAAGCATTACTCTTGATATGCAAGAAAATACATTAATGCGCAAATTTTCGGGCATTCAGTACACTCATTTATTTTGATCAAAATCTTTTTTAAATGAGACCATATGATACTACACATCAATTTACATAAGAATCAGCCTTGATCTTGATATGCATGAAAATCCACTAAATGCGCAGAATCAATCTTAAACGCGACCATATGATTCTACACAGGAATTTACATTAGAATCAGCATTAATCTTGATATGCATGAAAATGCACCAAACGCGCAATTTTCGGGCTTTCATTACATTCATTTATATTGCTCAGAATCAATTTTAAATGAGACTATATGATTCTACACATCAATTTACATAAGAATCAGCATTAATCTTTATATGCATGAAAATATACTAAATTTTTTTTTTTTTATAAGCGTTTCACCCCGAGCAAGGCATGTCATTGACACTACTGTGCAGGGGGCTACGTAGATTGGAGAAAGGCTGGTTAAATATAGGAAATAACAGAGGGTGGGTGATAGGCGGATGAGGATACCGAGAATGAGGGTTGGGTAGATGAGAGTGTTGTGAGAATAGTTGGGAGTTAGTGTGATAGGAGGTGTCTATTGACCCTACATTTAAACACCTGGAGATTGTAACTGTCGGTAATGCAGACTTGTGGAAGGGAGTTCCACAGGCGAGAAGCGCGAGAAAAGAAGCTGTTGGAGTAGAATTTACGGTTAAATCTTATTTGTTTAACTGTAAAAGGGTGGGACCTAGTTGCTAATCTAGTATCTCGTGTAAATTCGTGCTTGGGCGGCACCAGTGATCTATGCTCATCGGAGCAGAAGCCATGAAAGTACTTGTAGAAGAGGCACAGGGAAGCTACATCACGCTGGTGTGAGAGCGGCTGCAGCCGGTCTGCCAAGTCAGTATCAACCACGTTACAGATCCTCCTTTGTATTTTGTCAAGAAGCCCAAGAAGAGCAGCAGGGGCACCCGACCAGATATGGCAGCAATATTCAATACACGGGCGGATGGTAGATTTGTATATGTGCAGAATAGTTTCAGGTGGGAAAAATTTCCGGGCCCTGCACAGAGAGCCGACTTTCATAGCAGCAGATTTGGCAATGGATTCAATATAGTCATTCCATTTGAGGTCCGCCGAGAGTGTAAGGCCAAGGAGGCGTAGTATTTTACTCTCTGGGAGGCTAGCCTGTCCCATGCTAATGGGAGGTAGATGCGATAGTCTATGGTGGTTAGTTGATAACAGCTTTGTTTTGGAGGCATTGAAATTTACCAACCATTTCCTACCCCAGGTCACTACGGATTGGAGGTCCCTTTCCAGTGCGGCAGCGAGGTTCACTTTGTCGTCCAAACCTGGTTTCTGATCGATGCGGGAGTAGATTGTTGTGTCGTCGGCATACATGCCAACTTGGGATCTAATGGTGTCGGGGAGATCATTAATGTAGATCAGAAATAGCGTGTGACCTAGGATAGAACCTTGAGGGACGCCCGCGTTCGTCTGGTAGTTTTGGGAGGCATGCCCATTTAATACCACCTTTAATGTGCGGTTAGAGAGGAAGGACTGGATGAGGTCAAACAGATGTCCAGTTATCCCATAGCTTCGCAGTTTGCACAAGAGGCCAGCATACCAGACCCTGTCGAATGCTTTGGAGATATCCAAGGCAACGGTTCGGGCTTCACCATTCTTGTCGAGTGCCTGGTATATGTACTCGATAATGGTCGTTAGCATATCAGCAGTAGACCTGGTGAAGCGAAACCCGTACTGTTTGTCAGTGAGAAGCCCGTTGGTCATAAGATGCTGAATCACCTCGGCGTTGATAATGGCTTCGAAAACTTTGCCAAAGATTGGAAGGAGACTAATAGGACGGTAATTGGCGGGGTCTGAGGGTTCGCCAGAATTCTTAAATATAGGTACTACGTAGGAGGACTTCCAACAGGCAGGAAAGCAGGAAGCAGATAGGCAGAGGTTATAGAGTTTAGAGAGGACAGAGGAGAGTTCTGGGGCACATTTCTTCAGTACTATGACTGGGATTCCGTCACCGCCGCTCGCTTTGTGTGGGTCAAGTTGCGCAATTATCTTGGCGACCAGCGAGGGCGAGATGAGGACCTTATTTAGTTGAGCCTTAGTTCTGGGTGGGAAGTCTGGTATAGGTATTCCTAACGAGTCCAGTGTCGAATTGGTTGAGAATTTACGGGCAAAGCATTCAGCCTTGTCGGCTGGGGAGGTGAGAACTTCAAATTCATTGATTAGTGGGGGTATTGAAGTCTTGTTCCTGCTGAGCACGCTTTTGCAGAGACGCCAGTAATCTTTGGAGCCAAACTTAGAGGATGCTATGCGTTGCCTAATTCTGGTAGCAAACGCCCTCTTGGCTTCGTTCAGTACTTTTTTACACTTGTTCCGTGCTGAGGTGAAAAGGCGCCTGTTTTGGTTCGACGAGCAGCTTCGATAGAGCCGGAAGAAATGGTTCCGGTGGGCAATAGCGGCCGAGCAAGCGGGTGAGAACCAGGGGGACGAATTAGGTTTTAGTTGGAATTTTCTGGCAGGGATAAAAGCATCGATGCCAGCCTTAACCCAAGAGGAGACTTCGGAGGCACAATCTTCGACAGGAAGATCAAAGACGTTGTTCCAGGGGACGTCGCAGAGGAAGTCCCTGAACGTGTCCCAGTCGGCTCTTTGGTAGCAGTATGATATTCTGCTGGTCTGGTTTTCTTGGGAAGAGTTAATGCGGATTGATATGTTTACGGAGACTACGGCGTGGTCAGAGTTTCCAAGGGGGCAGAGTTGCCTGGTAGTGCAGGAGTCTGGGATGGAGGTAAAACAAAGGTCGAGTAAAGAGTCCCTTCCGTTAGGGTTTTTAGAGAAACGCGTGGGGAAGTCCACCACTTGCGTTAGAGCTTGGGCTATTGAAAAGTGCATGGTGCGGATCCCAGCAAGGTCGGTGGCTGAGTTTTCAAGCCACTTGGTGTGGTGGGCGTTAAAATCGCCAAACACAAATATATGGGCAGATGGGTGAGAAGAAATGGCCCTGTCGATGTTATTAGAGATGCAATCAAGTAACGTACAGTCAGAGGAGGAGGGGGAGCGGTAGAGGAAGAAGAGATAGCTAACCGAACTTAGAAGTGAGAGACGGAAGCACATGAAGGAATGATCAAGGGATTCAAGAGATGTGACCCTGGCTAGGGGGAGTTGTTCGCTGACATATACACCAAGCCCATGCATATGGACATTGGAGTCCTTCCTGAAGAGAGGAAGGTAACCAGGAACGAACAGCTCTGAAGAGTGGATAGAAGGGTCAAGGTTAGTCTCACATATAGCTCAGATATCGGGTGAGTTAGTTAGAAGGAAAGACTCTACACTATTAAAGTTACTGCGAATACCTCGTATATTTGTGAAGGTAACGCAGATAGGTTAGGGCGATTTACGACTAGCTGGTTTAGGCTTGCTATTTAGTTTGTTAAATTTCATGTTGGTTGTAGTTGTGTATCCACAACTACAACCAACATGAAAGAGAGAGGTCTAGAGTAGGGTCAGATGCGAAAATTTCGGGTATTCAGTACAATCATTTATATTGCTCAGAATCAATTTTAAATGAGACCATATGATTCTACACATCAATTAAATTAAGACTCAGCATTAATCTTGATATACATGAAAATACACTAAATGCGCAATATTCGGGCTTCCAGTACACTCATTTATATTGCACAAAATCATTTTGAAATGAGACCATATGATTCTACACATCAATTTCCATAAGAATCATCATTAATCTTGACATGCATGAAAATACACTAAATGCGCAATTTTCGGGCTTTAGGCACACTCATTTATGTTGCTCAGAATCAATTTGAAATGAGACCATATGATTGTACACATCAATTTACATAACAATCAGCATTAATCTTGATATGCATGAAAATACAATAAATGCGCAATTTTCGGACTTTCAGTACACTCATTTATATTGCTCAGAATCAATTTTAAATGAGACCATGTGATTCTTCATATCAATTTACATAAGAATCATCATTAATCTTGATATGCATTAAATTACACTAAACGCGCAATATTCGGGCTTCCAGTACACTCATTTATATTGCTCAAAATCAAATTTAAATGAGACCATGTGATTCTACACATCAATTTACATAAGAATCAGCATTAATTTTGATGTGCCTGAAAATACACTAAATGCGCAATTTTCGGGCTTCCAGTACAGTAATTTATATTGCTCAATATCAATTTGAAATGAGACCATATTATTCCACACATCAATTTACATAAGAATCAACATTAATCTTCATATGCATGAAATTACACTAAATGCGCAATATTCGGGCTTTCAGTACACTCATTTATATTGCTCAGAGTCAATTTAAATGAGACCATATGATTCTACAATATAAATATTGAGCAATATAAATGAGTGTACTGAATGTCCGAAAATTGCGCATTCAGTGTATTTTCATGCATATCAAGATTAATGGTGATTCTTATGTAAATTGATGTGTAGAATCCTATTGTCTCATTTCAAAATGATTTTGAGCAATATAAATGAGTTTACTGGAAGCCCGAAAATTGCGCATTTGGTGTATTTTCAGGCAGATCAAGATTAATGCTGATTCTTATGTATATTGCTCAGAATCAATTTTAAATGAGAACATATGATTCTACACATCAATTTATATAAGAATCAGCATTAATCTTGATATGCATGAAAATACACTAAACGCGCAATATTCGGGCATTCAGTACACTCATTTATATTGCTCAGAATGAATTTTTAATGAGACCATATGATTCTACACATCAATTTACATAAGAATCAGCATTATTCTTGATATGCATGAAAATACACTAAATGCGCAATTTTCGGGCTTTCAGTACACTCATTTATATTGCTCAGAATCAATATTAAATGAGACCATATGATTCTGCACATCAATTTACACAAGAATCAGCATTAATCTAGATATGCATGAAAATACACTAAATCCGCAATTTTCGGGCATTTTCAGTACACTCATTTCTTTCGCACAGAATCAATTTTTAATGAGACCATATGATTCTACACATCAATTTACATAAGAATCAGCATTAATCTTGATATGCATAAAAATAAACTAAATGCGCAATTTTCTGGGTTTCAGTACACTCATTTATATTGCTCGGAAACAATTTTAAATGAGACCATATGATTCTACACATCAATTTACATAAGAATCAGCATTAATCTTGATATGCTTGAAAATACACTAAATGCGCAACATTCGGGCTTTCAGTACACTCATTTACATTGCTCAGAAACAATTTTAAATGAGACCATATGATTCTACTCTTCAATTTACATAAGAATCAGCATTAATCTTGATATGCATGAAAATACACTAAATGCGCAGTTTTCGGGCTTTCAGTACACTCGTTTATGATGCTCAGAATCAATTTTAAATGAGACCATATGATTTTACACATTAATTTACATAAGAATCAGCATTAATCTTGATATGCTTGAAAATGCACTAAATGCGCAATTTTTGGGCTTTCAGTACACTCATTTCTTTTGCACAGTATCAATTTTTAATGAGACCATATGATTCTACACATCAATTTACATAAGAATCAGCATTAATCTTGAAATGCATGAAAATACACTAAATGCGCAATTTTCGGGCTTTCAGTACACTCATTTATATTGCTCAGAATCAATTTTAAATGAGACCATATGATTCTACACATCAATTTACATAAGAATCAGCATTAATCGTGACATGCATGAAAATACACCCAATGCTCAATTTTCGGGCTTTCAGTACACTCATTTCTATTGCTCAGAATCAATATTAAATGAGACCATATGATTCTACACATCAATTTATAAAAGAATAAGCATTAATCTTGATATGCATGAAAATACACCAAAAGGGCAATTTACGGGCTTTCAGTACATTCATTTCTATTGCACTGAATGAATTTTAAATGAGACCACATGATTCTACACATCAATTTTCATAAGAATCAGCATTGATCTTGATATGCATGAAAATACACTAAATGCGCAATTTTCGGGGTTTCAGTACACACATTTATATAGCTCAGAATCAATTTTACATGAGATCATATGATTCTACACATCAATTTACATAAGAATCAGCATTAATCTTGATATGCATGAAAATACTCTAAATGCGCCATTTTTGGGCTTTCAGTACACTCATTTATATTGCTCAGAATCAATTTTAAATGAGACCATATGATTCTACACATCAATTTACATAAGAATCAGCATTAATCTTGATATGCATGAAAATACACTAAATGCGCCGTTTTTGGGCTTTCAGTAATCTCATTTATATTGCTCAGAATCAATTTTAAATGAGACCATACGATTCTACACATCAATTTACATAAGAATCAGCATTAATCCTGATATGCATGAAAATACACTGAATGCGCCATATTTAGGCTTTCAGTACACTCATTCATATTGCTCAGAATCAATTTTAAATGAGACCATATGATTCTACACATCAATTTACATAAGTATAAGCATTAATCTTGATATGCATGAAAATACACTAAATGCGCAATTTTCGGGCTTTCAGTACACTCATTTCTATTGCTCAGAATCAATTTTAAATGAGACCACATGATTCTACACATCAATTTACATAAGAATCAGCATTAATCTTGATATGCATGAAAATACACTAAATGGGCAATTTTCGGCTTTCAGTACACTCATTTATATTGCTCAGAATCAATTCTAAATGAGACCATATGATTCTACACATCAATTTACATAAGAATCAGCATTAATCTTGATATGCATGAAAATACTCTAAATGCGCCATTTTTGGGCGTTCAGTACACTCATTTACCTTGCTCAGAATCAATTTTAAATGAGACCATATGATTCTACACAGGAATTTACATAAGAATCTGCATTAATCTTGATATGCATGGAAAGACACTAAATGCGCCATATTTAGGCTTTCAGTACACTCATTTATATTGCTCAGAATCAATATTAAATGAGACCATATGATTCTTCACATCAATTTACACAAGAATCCGCATTAATCTCGATATGCATGAAAATACATTAATGCGCAATATTTGGGCTTTCAGTACACTCATTTATATTGCTCAGAATCAATTTTAAATGAGACCATATGATTCATCACATCAATTTACATAAGAATCAGCATTAATCTTGATATGCATGAAAATACATTAAATGCGCAATTTTCGGCTTTCAGTACACACATTTATATTGCACAGAATGAATTTTAAATGAGACCATATGATTCTACACAGCAATTTACATAAGAATCAGCATTAATCTTGATATGCATGAAAATACACTAAATGGGCAATTTTCCGGCTTGCAGTACACTCATTTCTAATGAACAGAATCACTTTTAAGTGAGACCATATGATTCTACACATCAATTTACATTAGAATCCTCATTAATCTTGATATGCATGAAAATACACTAAATGCGCAATTTTCGGGCTTTCAGTACACTCATTTATATTACTCGGAATCAATTTTAAATGAGACCATATGATTCTACACAGCAATTTACACAAGAATCAGCATTAATCTTGAAATGCATGAAAATACACTAAATGCGCCATTATAGGCTTTCAGTACACTCATTTATATTGCTCAGAATCAATTTCAAATGAGACCATAGGATTCTACACATCAATTTACATAAGAATCAGCATTCATCTTGATATGCATGAAAATACACTAAATGGGCAATTTTCGGGCTTTCAGTACACTCATTTATATTGCTCAGAATATATATTAAATGAGACCGTATGATTCTACACATCAATTTACATAAGAATCAGCATTAATCTAGATATGCATGAACATACACTAAATGGGCTATATTTGGGCTTTCAGTACACACATTTATATGGCTCAGAATCAATTTTAAATGAGACCATATGATTCTACACATCAATTTACATAAGAATCAGCATTAATCATGATATGCATGAAAATACACTAAATACGCCATTTTTTATACTTTCAGTACACTCATTTATATTGCTCAGAATCAATTTTAAATTAGGCCATATGATTCTACACATCAATTTACAAAAGAATCAGCATTAATCTTGATATGCATGTATATACACTAAATGCGCCATTTTCAGGCTTACAGTACACTCATTTATAATGCTTAGACGCAATTTTAAATGAGACCGTATGATTCTACACATCAATTTACATAAGAATCAGCATTAATCTTGATATGCATGAAAATACACTAAATGCCTAATTTGGGCTTTCACTACACACATTTATATTGCTCATAATCAATTTTAAATGTGGTCCATATGATTCTAAACATCAATTTACATAAGAATCAGCATTAATCTTGATATGCTTGAAAATACACTAAATGCGCAATTTTCGGGCTTTCAGTACACTCATTTATATTGCTCAGAATAAATATTAAATGAGACCATATAATTCTACCTATCAATTTACATAAGAATCAGCATTAATCTTGATAGGCATGAAAATACACTAAATGCGCCATATTCAGGCTTTCAGTACACTCATTTATATTGCACAGAATCAATTTTAAATGAGAACATATGATTCGACACATCAATTTACATAAGAATCAGCAGTAATCTTGATATGCATAAAAATACACTAAATGGGCAATTTTCGGGCTTTCAGTACACTCATTTCTATTGTACAGAATCAATTTTAAATGAGACCTTATAAGTCTACACATCTATTTACATAAGAATCAGCATTAATCTTGATATGCATGAAAATAAACTGAATGCACCATCTTCGGGCTTTCAGTACACTCATTTATATTGCTCAGAATCAATTTTAAATGTGACCATATGATTCTACACATCAATTTACATGAGAATAAGTATTAAAATTGATATGCTTGAAAATACATTAATGGGCAATTTTCGGGCTTTCAGTACACTCATTTCTATTGCACAGAATCAAGTTAAATGAGACCATATGATTGTACACATCAATTTACATAAGAATCAGCATTCATCTTGATATGCATGAAAATGCAATAATGCGCCATATTTAGGTCTTCAGTACACTCATTTATATTCCTCAGAATCAATTTTAAATGAGACCATATGATTCTACACATCAATTTACATAAGAGTCAGCATTAATCTTGATATGCTTGAAAATACACTAAATGGGCTATTTTGGGCATTCACTACACACATTTATATTGCTCAGTATCAATTTTAATTGAGACCATGTGATTCTACACATCAATTTACATAAGAATCAGCAGTAATCTTGATATGCATAAAAATACACTAAATGGGCAATTTTCGGGCTTTACGTACACTCGTTTCTATTGCACAGAATCAATTTTAAATGAGACCATATGATTCTACACATCAATTTACATAAGAATCAGCATTAATCTTGATATGCATGAAAATAAACTGAATGCGCCATCTTCGGGCTTTCAGTACACTCATTTATATTGCTCAGAATCAATTTTAAATGTTGAAACCATATGATTCTAAACATCAATTTACATAAGAATCAGCATTAATCTTGATATGCTTGAAAATACACTAAATGCGCAATTTTCGGGCTTTCAGTACACTCATTTATATTGCTCAGAATCAATATTAAATGAGACCATATGATTCTACACATCAATTTACATAAGAATCAGCATTAATCTTGATAGGCATGAAAATACACTAAATGCGCAATTTTCGGTCTTTCAGTACACTCATTTATATTGCTCAGTATCAAATTTAAATGACACCACATGATTCTATGCATCAATTTACATAAGAATCAGCATTAATCTTGATATGCATGAAAATACACTAAATGAGCCATTTTAGTGCTTTCAGTACACTCATATATATAGCAGAGTATCAACTTTAAATGAGGTCATATGATTCTATACATTAATTTACATAAGAATCAGCATTAATCTTGATATGCTTGAAAATAAACTAAATGCGCAATTTTTGGCTTTCAGTACACTCATTTATATTGCTCAGAATCAATTTTAAATAAGACCATATGATTCTACACTTCAATTTACATAAGAATCAGCATTAATCTTGATATGCATGAAAATACATTAATGCGCCATTTTTAGGCTTTCAGTACACTCATTTATATTGCACAGAATCAATTTTAAATGAGACCATATGATTCTACACATCAATTTACATAAGAATCAGCATTAATCTTGATATGCATGAAAATACACTAAATGCGCAAATTTCGGTCTTTCAGTACACTCATTTATATTGCTCAGAATCTATTTTAAATGAGATCATATGATTCTACACATCAATTTACATAAGAATCATCATTAATCTTGATATGCATGAAAATACACTAAATGCGCAATTTTCGGGCTCTCAGTACACTCATTTCTATTGCACAGAATCAATTTCAAATGAGACCATATGATTCAACACATCAATTTACATAAGAATCAGCATTAATCCTGATATGCATGAAAATACACTAAATGCGCCATTAATAGGCTTTCAGTACACTCATTTATATTGCTCAGAATCAATTTTAAATTTGACGATATGATTCTACACATCAATTTAAATAAGAATCAGCATTAATCTTGATATGCATGAAAATACACTAAATGCGCAATTTTCGGGCTTTCAGTACACTCATTTCTATTGCACAGAATCAATTTTAAATGAGACCATATGATTCTACACATCAATTTACATAAAAATCAGCATTAATCTTGATATGCATGAAAATACACTAAATGCGCAATTTTCGGGCTTTCAGGACACTCATTTATATTGCTGAGAATCAATTTTAAATGAGACCATATGATTCTACATATCAATTTTCATAAGAATCAGCATTAATCTTGATATGCATGAAAATACATTAATGCGCCATTTTTGGGCTTTCAGTACACTGAATTATATTGCTCAGAATCAATTTTAAATGAGACCATATGATTCTAAACAACAATTTACATAAGAATCAGCATTAATTTTGATATGCATGAAAATACAATAAATGCGCAATTTTCGGTTTTTCAATACATTACTTTATATTGCTAAAAATCATTTTAAATTCAGACCATATGATTCTAAACATCAATTTACATAAGAATCAGCATTAATTTTGATATGCATGAAAATACAATAAATGCGCAATTTTCGAGCTTTCAGTACACTCATATATATTTCTCAGACTCAATTTTAAATGAGACCATATGATTCTAAACATCTATTTACATAAGAATCAGCATTAATTTTGATATGCATAATGCACTAAATGCATAATTTTGGGCTGCATTACACTATTTATGTGATCGAATCAATTTTAATTTAATCCATATGATTCTACATCATTTACATAAGAATCAACTTTGCGCGACATTAATCTTGATAATATGCATGAAAATACATTAAATGCGCAATTTTCGGGCTTTTTCATTTGCTCATTTATATTGCCCAGAATCAATTTTAAATGAGACCGTATGATGCTACACATCAATTTAGATAAGAATCAGCATTAATCTTGATATGCATGAAAATTCACTAAATGCGCAGAGTTTGGTCTTTCAGTACAGTCATTTATATTGCTCAGAATAAATTTTAAATGAAACCATGATTCTACACATCAATTTACATAAGAATCAGCATTAATCTTGATATGCATGAAAATACACTAAATGCGCAATTTACCGGCTTTCAGTACACTCATTTATATTGCTCAGAATCAATTTTAAATGAGACCAGATGATTCTACATATCAGTTTAGATAAGTATCAGCCTTAACCTTGATATGCATGAAAATACAGTAAATGCGCAATTTTCGGGCTTACAGTACACTCATTTATATTGATCAGAATCAATGTTAAATGAGACCGTATGATTCTACACATCAATTTACATAAGAATCAGCATTAATCCTGATAGGCATGAAAAACACTAAATGCGCAATTTTCGGGCTTTCAGTACACTCATTTATATTGCTCAGAATCAATTTTCAATGAGACCATATGATTCTACACATCAATTTACATAAGAATCAGCATTAATCTTGAGATGCATGAAAATACCCTAAATGCGCAATTTTCGGGCTTTCAGTACACTCATTTATATTGCTCAGAATCAAATTTAATTGAAACCATATTATTCTACACATCAATTAACATATGAATCAGCATTAATCTTGATATGCATGAAAATACACTAAATGCGCAATTTTCGGGATTTCAGTACACTCATTTATATTGCTCAGAATCAATTTTCAATGAGACCGTATGATTCTACACATCAATTTACATGAGAATCAGCATTAATCTTGATATGCATGAAAATACACTAAATGCGCAGTATTTGGTCTTTCAGTACACTCATTTATATTGATCAGAATCAATTTTAAATGAGACCATATGATTCTACACATCAATTTACATAAGAATCCGCATTAATCTTGATATGCATGAAAATACACTAAATGCACTCATTATATTGATCAGAATCAATTTTAAATGTAACCATATGATTCTACACATCAATTTACATAAGAATCAGCATTAATCTTGATATGCATGAAAATACATTAATGCGCAATTTTCGGGCTTTCAGTACACTCATTTATATTGCTCAGAATAAATTTTAAATGAGACCATATGATTCTACACATCAATTTACATATGAATCCGCATTAATCTTGATATGCATGAAAATACACTAAATGCGCAGTGTTTGGTCTTTCAGTACAGTCATTTATATTGCTCAGAATCAATTTTAATTGAAACCATATGATTCTACACATCAATTTACATATGAATCAGCATTAATCTTGATATGCATGAAAATACACTAAATGCGCAATTTTCGGGCTTTCAGTACACTCATTTATATTGCTCAGAATCAATTTCAAATGAAACCATATTATTCTCCACCTCAATTTACATAAGAATCAGCATTAATCTTGATATGCATGAAAATACACTAAATGCGCAATTTTCGGGCTTTCAGTACACTCATTTATATTGCTTAGAATCAATTTTAAATGAGACCATATGATTCTACACATGAATTTACATAAGAATCAGCATTAATCTTGATATGCATGAAAATACACTAAATGCGCAATTTTCGGGCTTTCAGTACACTCATTTATATTGCTCAGAATCAATTTTAAATGAGACCATATGATTCTACACATCAATTTACATAAGAATCAGCATTAATATTGATATGCATGAAAATACATTAATGCGAATTTTTGGTCTTTCAGTACACTGATTCTTATGCTGATTCTTTTGCTGATTCTTATGAAAATTGTTGTGTAGAATAATATGGTCTTATTTAAAATTTATTCTAAGCAATATAAATGAGTGTACTGAAAGCCCGAAAATTGCCCATTTAGTGTATTTTCATGCATATCAAGATTAATGCTGATTCTTATGTAAATTGATGTGTAGAATCATACGGTCTCATTTAAAAATAATTTTGAGCAATATAAATGATGTACTCTAAGCCCGAATATTGTGCATTTAGTGTATATTCATGCATATCTAGTTTAATGCTGATTCTTATGTAAATTGATGTGTAGAATCATATGGTCTCATTTAATATTGATTCTGATCAATATAAATGAGTGTACTGAAATACCAAAAACTGCGCATTTAGTGTATTTTCATGCATATCAAGATTAATGCTGATTCGCATGTAAATTGATGTGTAGAATCATACGGTCTCATTAAAATTGATTCTGAGCAATATAAATAAGTGTACTGAAAGCCCGAAAATTGCGCATTTAGTGTATTTTCATGCATATCAAGATTAATGCTGATTCTTATGTAAATTGATGTGTGGAACCATATGGTTTCATTTAAAATTGATTCTGAGCAACATAAATGAGTGTACTGAAAGGCCGAAAATTGCGCATTTAGTGTATTTTCATGCATATCAAGATTAATGCTGATTCTTATGTAAATTGATGTGTACAATCATATGGTCTCAATTAAAATTGATTCTGATCAATATAAATGAGTGTAATGAACGATGAAAAACTGCGCATTTAGAGTATTTTCATGCATATCAAGATTAATGCTAATTCTTATGTAAATTGAAGTGTAGAATCATATGGTTACATTTAAAATTGATTCTGAGCAATATAAATGAGTGTACTGAAAGCCCGAATATTGCGCATTTAGTGTATTTTCATGCATATCAAGATTAATGCTGATTCTTATGTAAATTGATGCATAGAATCATATGGTCTCATTTAAAATTGATTCTGAGCAATATAAATGAGTGTACTGAAAGCCCGAAAATTACGCATTTATTGTATTTTCATGCATATCAAGAGTAATGCTGATTCTTATGTAAATTGATGTGTAGAATCTTATGGTTACATTTAAATTTGATTCTGGTCAATATAAATGACTGTACTGAAAGTCAAAAACTGCGCATTTAGTGTATTTTCATGCATATCTAGATTAATGCTGATTCTTATGTAAATTGATGTGTAGAATCATACGGTCTCATTTGAAATTGATTCTGAGCAATATAAGTGAGTGTACTGTAAGCCCGAAAATTGCGCATTTAGTGTATTTTCTTGCATATCAAGATTAATGCTGATTCTTATGTAAATTGATGTGTAGAATCATATGGTCTCATTTAATATTGATTCTGAGGAATATAAATGAGTGTACTGAAATCCCGAATATTGCGCATTTAGTGTATTTTCATGCATATCAATATTAATGCTGATTCTTATGTAAATTGATGTGTAGAATCATATGTTCTCATTTAAAATTGATTCTGATCAATATAAATGAGTGTACTGAAAGCCCGAAAATTGCGCATTTAGTGTATTTTCATGCATATCAAGATTAATGCTGATTCTTATGTAAATTCATGTGTAGAATCATATGATTTCATTTATAATTGATTCTGAGCAATATAAATGAGTGTACTGAAAGCCCAAATATGGCGCGTCAATGTATTTTCATGCATATCAAGGTTAATGCTGATACGTATGTAAATTGATGTGTAGAATCATATGGTCTCATTTAAAATTGATTCCGAGCAATATAAATGAGTTTACTGAAAGACCTAAAACTGCGCATTTAGTGTATTTTCATACATATCAAGATTAATGCTGATTCTTATGTAAATTGATGTGTAGAATCATATGGTCTCATTTAAAATTGATTCTGATCAATATAAATTAGTGTACTGAAAGACCGAGAACTGCGCATTTAGTGTATTTTTATGTATATGAAGATTAATGCTGATTCTTATGTAAATTGATGTGTAGTATCATATGGTTTCATTTAAAATTGATTCTGAGCAATATAAATGAGTGTACTGAAAGCCCGATAATTGCGCATTTATTGTATTTTCTTGCATATCAAGATTAATGCTGATTCTTATGTAAATTGATGTGTAGAATCATATGGTCTAATTTCAAAATGATTCTGACCAATATAAATGAGTGTACTGAAAGCCCGAAAATTGCGCATTTAGTGTATTTTCATGCATATCAAGATTAATGCTGATTCTTATGTAAATTGTTGTGCAGAATCATATGGTTTCATTTAAAATTGACTCCGAGCGACATAAATGAGTGTACTGAAAGCCCGAAAATTGCGCATTTAGTGTATTTTCATGCATATCAAGATTAATGATGATTCTTATGTAAATTGATGTGTGGAATCATATGGTCTCATTTAAAATTGATTCTGATCAATATAAATGAGTGTACTGAATGATCAAAAACTGCGCATTTAGTGTATTTTCATGCATATCAAGATTAATGATGATTCTTATGTAAATTGATGTGTAGAATCATATGGTTTCATTTGAAATTGATTCTGATCAATATAAATGAGTGTACTGAAAGGCCAAAAACTGCGCATTTAGTGTATTTTCATGCATATCAAGATTAATGCTGATTCTTATGTAAATTGATGTGTATAATCATATGGTTTCATTTAAAATTGATTCTGAGCAATATAAATGAGTGTACTGAAAGACCAAAACTGCGCGTTTAGTGTATTTTCATGCATATCAAGATTAATGCTGATTCTTATGTAAATTGATGTGTAGAATCATATGGTCTCAATTAAAATTGATTCTGATCAATATAAATGAGTGTACTGAAAGATCAAAAACTGCGCATTTAGTGTATTTACATGCATATCAAGATTAATGCTGATTCTTATGTAAATTGATGTGTAGAATCATACGGTCTCATTTAAAATTGATTCAGAGCAATATAAATGAGTGTACTGAAACCCCGAAAATTGCGCATTTAGTGTATTTTCATGCATATCAAGATTAATGCTGATTCTTATGTAAATTGATGTGTAGAATCATATGGTTTCATTTAAAATTGATTCTGAGCAATATAAATGAATGTACTGAAAGCCCGAAAATTGCGCATTTAGTGTATTTTCATGCATATCAAGATTAATTCTGATTCTTATGTAAATCGATGAGTAGAATCATATGGTCTCATTTAGAATTGATTTTGAGCAATATAAATGAGTGTGCTGAAAGCTCGAATATTGC